>JBCFYV010011172.1:55340370-55940370 GCA_039000515.1 Timema cristinae | reverse complement strand
ATAATTGTTTATTACAGTTTATCAATATAATACATAATGCATACAAAAAGAAACTATTACGATACTACTCACACTCATATACACATACTTAAACACACATTCAATTTACTAATTACTGCCTCGTTTTAAAATTTATACTGTACAGTTACAGAAAAATATATCAGCTTTAAAGCAAAAACATTCTTGGTCATTTTAACTAACGTGAGACAAAAAAGTATAGAAATATGTCTTCTGTGCAAAGCTTATCTAAGACAAGTTTGGTTGGATATGTAGTTATAGATGATCTTAGTTGACTATAGAAATAATAGGACGAACCTGGATATTTAACAATGGTAAAGAATTGATGTAGTAAGCCAAATAACATGGGGTTTTCCCCTGTTGCCCAAGATGTAATTATTCAATATATATATTTAATAATATGTATATACGAGTATATATTTATTCAATAATATATCGCAAACTTCACATCCTGCAAGTTCTTCGATTAAGGATATGTTAAACAATTGGCATGAAAGAGAAGGTAAACAAAGTCAGAGACATGGAAACAAGTTTACATTAAACTCGAGATGAGATGCTTAGATCTTTCAGCATTTGAATGATTTGTAGAAACTATAAAATAAATATATCAAATACAAATGCCTTGACTTGAAATTACAATTTTATAGAATTTTATAAAATCAGAATTGTATATACATTTGTATAGATATGAAAAAATGAAATTTTAGTTGAGCTATCCAGAAGTTACCCTATGCCCTAGGTTATTCTTCACTCATATTTTAAGACAAACTCCCGGATAGTTCAGTGATTAGAGCAATGGCATACTAAGCCAAAGGTCCCTGGTTTGATTCCTGTGTCCAGGTGTAAATTCCCAATCTAAAGAATATGATATTTAGATGCGGCTATAACTAACAACAATATTAGGTTAAATTCCATCAAAAAATAAAAGATTAATCCCAAAAATAACAACAAATTTCATAAAACTAATTAATTTGCTTAATGAGCCTTCTTTGTTCTTTATAGTACCTGGTTATATATAGAATGCACACTAAGGAGGGATAGGAACAAATGAAAGTGAACAAACATAATATGGCTTCTATATGAAAAAAAGGAACAGAGTTCACACTTTACATTGCTGCCACTGGATTTATTTATGAGCTGCCTATAGATTATATATTCATATACAATGTATATTTTTTATGTTTGCCCTTTATTTAAAATATTCCTTTACATGTTTATATTTATGTCATATCATTCTTTACCAATTTTCTTCATCTCAGCCTTGTTTTTTGTTGTTTTATTTAAGTAGGGGTGTGCAAAGGTCACTTTTTAAATCAGGGTTCCTACACAAAACCATGAAATTTTGTCCAGGACATTTCAAGGATTTTCTACAATTCCTCCAGGACAAATGTATAAACTAATCATGATTTTGCATATTTTTTGTTTAGAAACTTATTACACCCATGACAGCAAACGGTGGTGCTACCACGGCAATACGAATACTTCCACGACTCCCCTGTTTTCATGTATACATCATATTTTTTGTTTAAAGACTTTCGACTTGACACAGAAACTGTAAAAAATTAAATTGTATTTTAAGAATTATTTTTCTCTTTTATAGACATATTTTTGGGCAGTACATTTTTAGTTTCCCATAGAAAATGTGAAAAAAATCAGGTGTTTTTTCTTGGTTGTTCTTTGTTTTGGTTTTATAGGTAAAGTTAGTAAAATATAGAATTTCTGTTTGCACAGTCAACAACCAAATTATATTTTTTTTTTTATTTTTGTTTTGTTTTATACACCTATTATTTTCTCAATTGATTATTCAAGGAAATAAAAAAATAATGTAAATTTTAATGGTAATTCTTTTGTTCTAGAGGGCATTTTTATGTTCTAAAGGGTATTTTTTTGTTGTCATAAATGCATTTTTTTATTAAGCATCTTCAAGCAATTTTTAAAACATAAAAATCTTAGCCCTAGTAATAATGAAAAACACACATCATTACATATTTTCTTTTATTTAATGTAAGTTCCCAACCCCCCTACATCTGCACCTTTCCACACTGTTTATTATTTTTTAATGCATTTCATGAGACGAGTTATTCAAATAATTAAAACATAACAGACTCGCTTGCAAATTATCAATGATGAAATGTAGGTTTGCTCTTTCATAGTGATGAATTAACAGCTGGGGGCTGGATGTTGTGTCTTTTTAGATTCAAGTTAATTTATAGGTTGTGTGTAGATATAATCAGTTGGTTTATAAAGTGTGCACGTTATAACCCCAGCTCTGTTCATATTACGCATGATAGTTTATGTCATGTAAATTACAAAACAAAAATAAGATTTAAATGACAATAATACAACCTAGTTTTATATATAAAGAATGATTCAGTAACTTGATACAAAAAATTGAGGAATGCAAACAAATTATGAATTTTCTCAGATATCTCAGAAATTTCATATAATGACTTACTCCTGTTTCCTCCTGTTTACTGACTGTTTAAAAAAAAGGGAACAAAGGAATTTCCTGGACAACCTGAAAAATTATAGGACAAGATAGGAAAAATGAGAATTTCCATATGAAGGAACCCTGTTAAATACAAAGGGAAGATTAAAATTTGTGAAGAAAAGTCTAAGTTAAAGATATGATTTTCGTTGAAAAACTTCTGTGTCAGAAATGTACTTATAAATTTGTCAAGGATAATTCAAGAGAGATAGAATATCAAGGAATCTGACACCTTCGCAAAGTCGGTAGTGTGTCTGCCTACTGAGCTAAGAGTCTCAGGTTCGATTCCCGGACTGGCCAAAAAAAATTATCATTGGTGAAATGTGGATTTACCCTTCACATTGATAAATTAGCGGCCAGGGACTGGATGTTGTGCCTGTCCTAGTCTTAAGTTAGATTATAAGGCGTATGAAGCTACTGCAAGCCTAGCAAGCCAGTAGTGTAAAATATATGGCTTCAATAAAAAACTGATAAAGGCCACAGGCTGGAAACAGTAATGGATGTAAAAAAAGTAAAGAATATCAAGGTCTAAACATTGGTGGTAAACAAGGACTATAGCACAACTACAAGGTTTGCATGTGATGATATACCATGGTGCTACAAATTGGTGGGTATTTTTATTTTTACAAAATAATGTTTGTGATACTGACTATAAGATATTGTATTTCTTATCAGTATTTTATCTATGCTTACATCATGGCTGTTATTTAATTACTAGTCTGTGTTTAAATAATGTTTAGTAGCAGTTCTAAAATTACCATATCTTGAAATATGAACAAATATAGTGGGATACATCAAATCAGTTAGTAGTTTATCGAAGTTGTATCCTTCCTTCGAAATTATTTGAAGATGTCAAGGTTATTGTAGGTGTCAAAGAAAAGGAGATTTGACCTTAGACTTCAACATTTCAAACCTGCTTCGCACATGACTAATTTTAGGTTTCCTCTTTTGTAAGTTGTGTTGTGCACTTTACACTCTCTGCTGACGAGTTTCTATAGAATGAAATCTAGGTCAAGGGATTGTGCGGTAACACTCAAATTTGTTCCGGGTAGCCATTTCTTTTCATTGCAAAGGCCATATTGTGTTTGTTTCTATGCCTCTTTCTTGTACCTCTTTTCATATAAAACAAAATGTATCTGAATAAATTGGTTTTCCTTAAAGAGCTATATTTTGTTATTTATATTGTAGTAAATTTTATAAATAAACAATGAAATCCATATTCAGTGACACAAAACCTATACCAAAAAATGTGTTCTGTGCATGATGATACTTTTCTAAACAAATCAAAGTTTCATTTGATGTTGTTTAACTTTCAAGTTATTTTTAATTTCTACTAAAATTATATATTTTAAAATATAAGGATTCATATTCAAGAAAAATGGGATTCAACCCAACATAACATTTAACAATTCTAAGTCATAAATCGGCATGAAAATTAAGAAAACATTGAACATATTTGTTTGGGAAAATGTGTAACCATTATGATTTCAAAGAAGTTCAAAAGTGGTGAAAGGTTTGTTTATGCATGCAATGATATATTGAAAGCATAAAAGTGTATTTTTGGTTAGACACAACTTTTAACATTGAAACGTTAATATATAAATACATGACTTAAATTCAAATGTACCACAAGAAATAATAACTGTATCAAGATAATCAAGTATTTAATTTGAAAATAAAACACTTCAATAACGCCTGTTATCATGAATACTGAAATAGTATCTTTAAATGGTATATTATGTATTATTAAATTCACAACACCTATATAAGTTTCATTATAAACTTAATCTATTCTTTTAAAAAAATCAATTTTAATAAAATAAATTAGCGCCTAATGGCTTGAAAATGTATAGTAAGACAGTGTAGAACTACTGTAAAATAATTAATATTTATGGAAGCCAACCTGAAAGGATAGTTTGGTTAGTTAAAATAAAACCTACAAACCACCACCAATAATACCTCCACTACCACAGCAGCCACCCTTCTTACACTTAAGTCTCTCCCCTACTGGCTGGCCATTAGGGCCAACACATATGTTCAGACACTGCTGACCTCACTCAGTAGTGCAATAAACTTTCCTCAGTTTATCAAGAAAGAGGGTACCCTTCAACTCTCATTGATACTAAAAACTCCAAAGCCCTTTCAAATGATTCAACAAATCACAAACAAAATAGTGATGACTTCTGTTTCACCATCATAAATTATACCATCTGTGACTGCAAAGAATCAACACTAATCTTTAGAATGGCTACAACGGTCTAATTTTCTCCACTTAGACATAAAACCTTCTCATCTCCCCCCCATGAATCTCTTAGAAACCACCTAACCTCCACAACCTTCTAGTACACCCAAAATTGCCTTACCCTAACAAAACTTTAACCTCAATAAATATAGCAAAAGATTCACTCAGACCCATGTATGAAACAACAGTGCAAGCTCCACACACCCAACAAGACCTTCAATGGTAAGAACATGAAGATGCCGATAATCCAACTTAATCTACCAACTTCAATGTAATTTTTTTGAGGCTAAATACATTGGACTAACAACAGGACCTCTAAGAATACGTATGAACAATCATTTCGATACCAACCAGAAAAATCTATATAAACCAGTTCCTTCCCATGATAACACCCACAATAAGAACTTTGACTCCCGCTGAACCACCAGAGTACTCAGAGCATTCCCTACAGCCACTTGCAACAACTCTCAACTGTGATAATGGGAACTTGCACATCAATGGGTATTCAAATAGACTTCCCCCCAGGGCTTAAATCTGAGATATAGGTAAATTTTAAAAAACCTATAGAATTATAATGATAATAATCATTTTTGAAATTATTTTAATTCATTATATTTTATTATCTTTTAAATTATTTTATTGTTTTTAATAATATTATTATTATTGTTAAAAGTATAGTCTTTGTTGGTCTTAGAGTTATTTTTAAGTATTAATCCGCAAGTTATTTATCTATTCAAGCCTTCATTATGTTACATCAATTTGGCAACACTGCAAGTTTTCAGTTATATTTCAAATTATTATAGAAGCATATACAGTAAACCCCAGAGTATCTCCTTTGCGGCTTAACCACGGCATCGCCAACAGCAAGGGATAAGTTTTTGAAAAATGCCGCATTGATGAAGAACTTATGGCTATCGATAGTTGGACTCGGTAAATCCCTAAGGAAGATATAGTGGCCAGAAAGGCAAAAAATTTATGCAATGGGGAGTGCACTGGAATAAAATGGATTCATGACCTGCTTAATTATCTGGAACAGGAAGATGACACACTCCTATCTAACAAGCTGATGTTACGAAAAAACCATAGCGGGATGGCAAGGTATATCCAGATTGAAACCAGAAGATGGGGATGGCATCTTGCAGGAGGGATGTATGTAAAAGAAAAATAAAGCAGCTGCAATGAAGCATAAGACTAATACGGATATTTTTAAGTGATGTGTCCATTTGAGTATACTGTACATTGATTTGTAGGTTTTTTATCATCTTGATGTGTTTAATATAATGTTTTCATAAACACAATCATGATAGATACATCCTAGTTTGAGTTTAATGTGCTACAATCTCTTACTTTACTAAATATGCGAATTATCTGCTGTTTTGGGTCATCCACAGCACTCGTCCCTTCCATTACAGCGGATAATCGGAAGTTAACTGTAGTTCCACACCATTTCTTTCTGTGTTTTTTTAATCGGTCTCTTTATATGAAAAAGGAATATTTCCGAAAATCCAAAACAATATGTAAATGTGGAAGTGTAAACAAGTGTGTTTCTTTCTATCTAGGCCTAATCTAACAATCCTTTCAGCTTGGATTCCTTCCCTATTAATTACTTTATATCGAAATCCTAAATAGTAAATTGAATGTAACATGTGTTGTTTCTCTACCAATCAACAATCTTCAGCTTGGTCCTCTATAAATATTTACGAATCAAACATTGTAAATGTGGAAGTGTAAACAAGTGTGTTTGTTTCTATTTAGGCCTAATCTAACAATCCTTTCAGCTTGGATTCCTTCCCTATTAATTACTTTATATTATTATACAGTGTTTCTACAATGTCTTACTATACAATTCAATTTTAATAGTATTCATTATTCTGAAATGTTTTGCAAAGTTTTTTCTTTTTGATATGCATCTTCCTGTCAATTTGAGTTATTTGCAGATTAAGTTAAGGATATTGTCTTCCAGAACACCTGACCAATATTCAAACCAAAACAATTATTTCTCATTGTGCTGCTGCTTGTTTCTTACCCAGAATTTGAGATATTGTCTCTGAACAATATTTTTAATATTTTTATTACATTTTATGTAATACCAGTAAAGAAATTTGATGAATTTAAAAAATAGATAATTTATGTATTTTGCCTCCCCCCCCCTAACCCCTGTTCCCCCCATTTCTCTCTACAGCCTTATATTATCCCTAATGTTGCTATAGTGAAATAAATGTTACTGGCATAACCATTTTAATAGTTTCACTACCAATCTGATGAGTTATTGATTACAAGGATTGCGATGCACTCTCATGTAAAAACATTAAATATTTCAAACAATTTCATTCAATGAATATATTTTGATCCAATGAAAAGATTTTTATAAAACTCAAATTTTAAAAGGACATTCTAATTAGTGATAAAATCATTAGTTTTATTAATATTAGGGATGAACGTGAATTACATTTTTATATCAGGATGAGAACAGGACGAGAAATGAATCAAAATATCAGGAATGGGAAATTATAAAAATGATGCTTTAGAATAATTCTAGATTAAGAAAAATATATTGTTTAAAACTAATATGATAATACCTTACTTATAAAAGCTTTGATATTTTTTAATATAATTCAAATAATATGATATCCTAAAACATAATAATATAGATAGAGGCATGCAAATAGCATTTTTTACTAAAACAAATAGTAAAATTTTAAATAAATATTGAATGATACAAAGTGAATAATTGAATTTAATAGATTATTTTTAATAGATAATTTCTTTTGAAAATGGTGTTTAATTTATTACTATTAATGAGTGCAAATCATGAAAAATATTTTTTATCCTTCATTAATGTTATCTAGGTTTGAAACACCATAAATGTTTTATGTCTAAAACCCTTTAAGTATTGTATAGGTATGAAACTCCTTAAATATTCCCCGAGTTTATTATCCTTTAAATATTCTTTGTGTTTGAAACCCCTTGAAGGCTCTCTGTTTAAAGCCCCTTCAATGCTCCCTTGAATTGACACCCCTTATAGGTTCTTTGTTTAACAACCCTGTAACCTCATCTCTTTGTGGGGATTACTGGCTGGTGCTCATAAATAGTTGACTTTGGCAAGCTACTCCCTCCCCCTCCCCCTTCACTTCTCTGCCCCACAAGATGGTAGAGTATAATAGATATATCTTTGTCCTTCTCTAAATCTCTCAAGCTCTCTTGCTTGCTGAACCTAACAAATAACTGTTGATAGACAAAGTATATTGACTCACAAGCTTCCCAACTTGTTTTTCTCACCACAGGCAGTAAAATACCCTCTTCTCCCCTCTAAGTTTGCTACAGAACAAAGAATATGACTGTCTCCAATAGAGATTGAGCCAGTAGTACATGCTAGAACAATAAGCGGGCTCTATTTCATGTCCAAACACCCCCTTGCCTAGAAAGGGTCCTTCCTGACAGGATTCTCTCATGAATGGATACATTCCTACATTTTACCTACCTTTTGGGAACCAGGTCACCCCTAATTAATACCCATTAAATTATATTAATTTCATTACAATGAAAAATTTAACATTATTTGTTTTCCATTAAAATTAAAATTGGCATGGTTAGCTGTGAAAGGTAAATTATGCTAGATTACTTAACAAAAAAAAATTTAAGATTTAATCTTTCTTAAATAAATATACAGTATGTCGCCGTTTACAAGTTTTGTAGATTTAATTAAATATAATTTCTAGAAGGTCAGTTATTGTTTCTTAAGGAAAAACTTTTAAGTTGAATTAGAATTGTAATACAAAAGAGTATGTTTTCAAAAAATTGAAATTAAATGTAAAAGACTAATTTGAGTTGTTTCCAAATAATCAAAACAGTAGTCCTATATTTTCTAACATTCCAGTCATAATTCTTAGATTGAATGTAAAAATGATGCAATGTCTTCAACAAGACTTTACACAAACAACATTTGGTCTTGAGATTGTAATAAAACACAATCTTTACTGTTTCTTCAAGCACAAGATAAGAGATATAAGGGTATATTTGCAAATGTGTAGCAAACATGTTACATTTGCTCCCATAGTATATTTTGTACTCCTGTTACTGTGTTTTATTTCATTTCACTCTTAGGAAAAAAATTCATATCATCTTATAATTTACAAAAAGCGCTATAAATTTTAAAAGGAAAATATAACTAACACAAAATTATTTGAGACACACAGCCCTTTTGAATAAGCTTGCTATTCATTGACAGGAAATAATACACAATAAAGAACATTAATTAAAAAAATATGCTTATCAATTAAATGATAAAATGTTAATTTTATAACTTAACATATTTATATTTACATATCCTCACAAAATCACATTTAGTAAAACAGATCAAACATCTTGTGAGTGACCATTCCATTGAATTATAAATAATCCTATGATTTTGATTTTTTTTAAATAATAATATTGAAGATATTCACAATTTATGTTAAAAGGCAAAAAATATTACAACCATCCAAAACATTATTTTACAGAGAAAAGCACTGTAATGAACAAGTTCATTACATATGGAATTAAATTATGTTGTCACCAAATGGCACTTTATAAGCAGTAGTTGAATTCTAAAGAAACATCCGAGTTTATCAAGTTTTTTTTAAGTTGATTAATAATAAGATCTCCTTGGATTATTCTGAAAACATAAAATACAAATTAATATATTAGTTTCAAAAAAGGATTTCCATTTTAAAGAAAACTAAGAGTATATGGAACTATGCTTCTATCCAAATTCTAGCAGTGTTGGTAATATTGATGATTCAACTTATCTAAAATTGGGGAAACACATAACATACCACAATATTTCAAAAATAAGGTATAGCCAAAAGTTTTTATTGATTTTAAAGGAAACACCTATTCAGATCAAACTTAATTTTGATTACTCAACCTTTACAATTTAATTAATCTTAAAAAGCACACACAATAAAAATATTATTAATTTATATAATGTAATATCTTTGATACGAAAGCCAACCAAAAGTGTGAATAGTGACAAAAACAAACTTTAGTAAAAGTAACATTTAATTGCCGCAAGATCGCTCATACACAATGGTCACTATACCTAGACATCCTTTTCTTCTCGAATGTTATGTTAAAAAGTCATTGTCAGTAAAATATTTATTGATATAATAGTCCATGGCAATCTATTTTTTCCATTAGAACACTCATTTTCATCTAGAGGTGAGTTACTACAGTGGGAATGGGAAAATGGGAATTTATTAGCAATAAAAAAATTTAATTGGGTGAAATTTTACTAATTTTCTATATACTGTGAAAAAAAAATTACATCATAAACAAAAAAAAACCTTAAAAAAGGATTCATATTTAAATATTATAATCTTGGGTCCCCTGCTTTTCCACCAACTTCCCATTGTAAGTTTATTTCTTAAACCTATTTTAATGAAAAAACACGAGCTAGACATATACAGGTCTGTCTATATATTTGGTCCCACAAGTAGTGTTGTCGGAGAAAAGGCCAGCAAACTAAACCCCTCACTTGCTTTTCCAGGTAGCCAAGATCCTCAATACCTACTGGTTGGTTAGAAATTTCAGGCAACGTTCCCCTTAATTAATTCCAAACCCTTGACCAAATAAAAATATAGACCCATGGTGGGAGATAAAAATAGAGTTAAAAGGAAGAACTTGGATTCTGACAACAATGGGTATACAAAAAATAGAAAATACTAATTCGAAAAGTAAAGTGATTCGTCTGAAATATGGTTGATATGATGCTTACAACTTTGATAACAACTTGGCTACTTAAAACTACAATATAGCCCCACACTTTAATCATAAATAGGTCACTAACCATTTAAACATAATTAAAATGAAAACTTAGTACTTTAAAATATAGGCCTCTATATAATAAGTGGAAAACAAGGTTAGGCCTAAGTGTCTTGACAATGAAAAGATATTCAAAAGTGAAACATTTTCACTAACCTATTCTAATCAGGATAATACCATACTTAGTATGAAGCTTGTTTTAGGCAAAGTCAAGCATCATTGATGTTTGTGAGAGTTAAATAATCATTAGATTTATTTATAGAATTAAATCAATATATTTACAAGATGTTTATAGAATTAAACTCAATATATTTACAAGATGTCACGCATATGCATATTAAATACTACTTATAAGTATTTAGTAGGGACGTGCAAACATCGAAAATTCAAGGAAAAAAAATCTTGATCTGATCACAAAAGTTAAAAAATGAAACTCGAAAAAAAGCCCTAATAAAAAAAACAGGAATTTATTATTCCCAATAATATCGTAATAGCCAAATATAGACACTGCATGATGTTACACAAGTAAATTGAATTATAAATGGTATACATGGTTTAAAAATGAGGTGGCCTAGTGGGTAAATAATTTTATAATAAAGGAAATTGATAAAACTAAAGAAAAAAATTGAAAAATAAACAACTAAGGGCTGGTCTTATGACTACTGGATAAATATTGCTATTGGGAGGTTAATGTTACCTACCAGATAAAAGTTATCAGCCACTTTAATGTCTTATGAACTGAATTTATCTGCCGATAGCTATCTGTATGATAAATATATTTTTATGCAAAACACGCAAGGTTGATACTATTTTTACTTCTGCGCGCATGTGTATAAGACCTGATGATAGCGCTACAACCTAGCAAGTGGTGGTGTCAACATTTGTTAAATAATGGCGGCTAAACAAGTGCAAGGAAACAGATGGCGTCACATGGGCGCAGAAGCTAAGTTGTCTTGCAAGCACTAGTTTCGGTATCTGCCAAAATGTGGGCGATAGTTGGGTGCAACTTTAACAAAATTTCATTTATTGTACTCACAGTTAAATAATTTGTTCTTATATAACTATAACTTTACAAATAGCTTGTCAGTTTTTGTAAAAGTATGAATTAAATGTTCTAACTGTGTATGTGTGTGTATGTATATATATATATATATATATATATATATATATATATAGAGAGAGAGAGAGAGAGAGAGAGCTTAAACTTGGCCTGTGCTTACTAAACACGTGAACCAAGATTTTAACCTAAAACAGATTCTGATTGACGTAGCCTCATTAAAAACAACACGTCACTATGGCAACGAGCATTTTAACTTCCAGATAAAAGTTATCAGGTACTTAAACCTCAAATTAATACATTTTATCTGGCAGTCATAAGACGCACTTTTAACTTAACCACCAGATATAAATATTTATCTACCAGATTAAGATATATCCAGGAGTCATAAGACCATCCCTAAGAGTAAATTTGATGAAGACAGCCCATCTAGGGAAAGAGGAAAAAAATGTGGGAATCCAATGCACAAAGGGGATATCTTCTTCCTTTCTTCTGTCTTCTATAGTAGAAGTATTCACACACACATTTCAACACAGAATATTTCAGCATTGTTGCCTTTATCAAACACAAAGAAGAAAGAAGAGAGTAGAAATAACACAAACAATGGATTATTCCATTTTGAATTTTAAAAAAAACTGTTAGAAATACATTGTGCTAACTGTTTCTGGTATGTAGCAGTTTTGAAAGTCCTGGTTGGGGGTACCAGCATGAATGGGTACAGGCTTGTCCAGATCTATGTGGTTTGTGTAAGAATGATGATTGTTCATTCTCTGTCTGAGAGAACCTGTAGTAAGGCTTATATATTTTGCATCACATGATTTGCACTGTAGTTGATATATCAAGTTACTTATTTTGCAATTGTAATAACCAGGGATTTTGTATTCCATTTTGGTTACTTTGCTTTGAAGGATGTAGCTGGTAGGTGGATTACACATATGCTGCAGCGGGTGCTACCGCAGAAGTATGAACCTTTGGTGGTCGGTTTTTCTTCTCGGGTTCTCTTAGGATCAGGAAGATTGGGATGGACTAGAATATTGTGGAGATTGGGTGGCCGTTAGAAAGTGACTCTCGGGGGTGAGCTAAATTCTTTTTATCTCTAATGGCTAGCCTATGTGGGAGTGATCTCTTTGTGCTCATAGGGTGGCAGCTGTCATAATAAAGGTATTGTTGCTGGTTGGTTTCCTTGGTGTGCACGGTTGTTTTTAGGTGTCCCTGATGGGGTGTGTGTCTACATCCAGAAATGTAATGCTGGATGTGGATATTTTCCACGTAGATCTTAGCGGTGAAAATTTGTTGAGTTCTGCCAGGAAGGACTAGAGTTGCTGAGTGATGCTGGTCCAGATCATAAAGATGCCATCGGTGTATCTGAACCAACAAAGGGGCTGGAGCGGTTGTCTGCCCAGGAGCATACATTCCAGTCTCCCCATATACAAGTTTGCATATCAGGAGGCCATGCGCATTCTCATGGCAGTACCTTTAATTTGTAGGTAGATTTTGTCCAGAAATCTGATGTAATATTTCTCCAAAATAAAATTTGATAGTTTTATCAGGAATGCTGTAGTGGGTCTGGTACCAGAAGGACGTGTGTTGAGATATTCCTTTATTGCTGCAAGTTCATGGATATGGGGGATATTGGTGTAGAGTGAAGTAAAATCAATTGAGACCAAAACGGCATGTTGTGGAAGAGGAGTGGCCAGTATGTTAAGTCGTTCTAGAAAATTATTTGTGTCTTTGATGTATAATGGTAGATTCTTGACCAGAGGCTGAAGGTATGAGTCCACAAGTGCTGATATGCGTTCTGTGGGTGAGCCCCATCCTGTTACAATTGGTCAGTCTGTAGGAGGGAATGTTCCCTTGTGGATCTTCGGAAGTAAGTAAAACTTTGGTGTGGCTGGTTTCTGGGGGGTTAAGTTTTGTACAGTCTTTACATTGAGAACTTGATGTTGCAATTCTTTTTGGATAATCTATTGTTGTTTGTTATAATTATTTGTAGGGTCCTGATTTAACTGGGTAAGTGTGCTGGCTATCCCTTCTAATTTAAACAAAGTAAGGAAATAAGTCATTAAACTGGTTACATTATACTTAGTTGGTCAAATCCATTTACAAATAGATAATCTTCCGGAAATCAAACCATAATCCTCAAGACCAGTAGTTGGCAGCCTTTAAGGGCCCCAACCAACAACTAAACTTATAAAAGATTCTGTATCTTTTTTTTTTTCCTCTATACATCTTATAGATATTCTTTATGTTCAGTCTCTGAACTGTATATATATTTAATATTGTAAAATAGCTTTTCTGTAATAGTTTGTTTAACCTAGTTCATTTTGATATATTTCCCTATTTTTATTGGTTTGTATGTGTTAGTTGTTCTTTGATTCCTGCCATTTTTAAATTTTTCCCTCCTTTTTTTTTGAGAGTGGAAAGGAAGGTTGTTTGTTCTTTTGAGAGTTAATTCAGGGTGGGACTCTGTACACGTTGGGTGTCTGCCATAATGAGTACATCCTTTGCTTCATAAATCATTGTTCACATATGAGTCGGTGCTTCAAGCCCTAAAGTGGCCTCTTTGATCCCCAAACACAACAAAGGTTCGAGAAATGCCGAAAAATTAATGCCTTGTTCCCTATTCCTTCCTACGCTAACCCACAAGGTAAACCTCCATTGTCGCGGAACCTCATTTGGTAGAGGTAAGCATTTCTTATCACAATATTATATTGATTACAGTCCACTCTTAATCATTTTTTTTTTGTTTTGATGTTAATCATTTGTTGACTGGAAAGAACATTTAAATACAACCTTTTTCAAACTACCTATGTCCCCACCATTCCAGAAACATATAGAATAAATAAAATGTGCATTATTAAAGTATTTAATTTTCTTATAAATTTACGGGTTGGAAAAGAACAAGGTTATTTTGGTCACACACATATCATTTGGAAGTACTTTATATAGTTATGATTTTAGAAAAATCAAAGAGAGGTTTTAATGACGGTTCCTAAGCAATCGACAAGAAGTTGCCGCAAGATCGACCAGTTGTTGACCCTTGCTCTAGACTTTAATCTATTCTGTAAATTTGAATGTTTTTAATATTCGAGATGAGAGGAAGATAGAAGGCCAAGGCTTACTCACTTAGCAGAAAACTGTAGGTCGCAAGTTTACAATTAAAACATAATAAACACAACAAATTTTTTAAAAATTACATAATTGTGTTTGATTGTGATTTAATTTTGTGATTTAATTATGAATTATGAGGCCTAAAGTTTTCTGATAAATGTGTAGGTTTTGCCCTTCTATCCTACTTTAAATGTTTAATATAATAAAACTGTTTGGTGCTATTTTTCCTTTGTTGATATCCAAGATGAAATTCCTTATAAAATTAACAAAACTCACCAAAGGATTTGGCCGAAACCTGTAAGCCAGCATCATTCTTTTCCTGTACGCATCATACTCATCATCACCCTTCAATACATCGTCTGGCCGGTCCAATCCCAAACCTTGATTGTCTGGGCGAGTAGATGCTCTGTGTGCAAATTAAAACATTAAGGCTCTCTACCAACAAACAGTTTAATTATTTCATTGGTTAAAATCTGATATAATTTATAACTGTCAGGTTATGTTGATAATTGGTTAATTATTGATTCAAGTAAAGAAAACTAGCTATAAAAATAAAATATGTTACATTATAACTTATATTTTACAAATTTGTGAAAACCACTATTCTGTTCAAGATGAGAACAAGACTAAAATTATAATTTGTGTGTTTAGTTAAATCTAGTCTAACCTCTTTTTAATCTAGAAAAAAAAAACATTTGAAATTATTTCTTATTCGATGTATGGCTGGCAAAACCTTTGATTATTATTAACACATCTCAACTAAGCTAAGTAAACTTGGGCCCTTATGTAAAACAAAATATTGATGTGTGTGAAGCTATAAAAACAAAATTACAGCTTTGACAAATGTGAAGATTCGCCAGTAAACAAGCAAACAAATAGCTAAAATATACATCTATGTTCAATTTTTGTCATGTTCTAAACAGAAAAATTTAATGTTACTTGACCAAAATCTGTAGTAAATGAATTGTATTTTATGACATTAACTTGAATTATTTAACTTACAGCTAATGTTAAATTCTCTGCAATATATAACATTGTATTAATGATATTTGGTGTATAAAACTATACAAATATGATAGGAGTGTGCGGTCCACTTTTTTTTAATACATAGTCGCTCTGATAAAATATATATGAGATATTCTTAAAGCTGAATCAATGTTTAAATATATTATTGTAAGTTGTTTTATGCTTAAAAAATATTATATTGTGGCTATTTTATAAATTTATTCACTAAAAAGTAAAATTACTGGAAAAATGTTTTGTTGCACAATTTTTTTTGTCTTATTCTGATAAATCAAGTTACCATCACAACCTACAATTCAATTACTTTAATTTTTTCCAAATTAATATAAATTTTTAGTGTATATAACAGCTCATAATATCAATAATTGGCTCTAAATTGAATATTTTAGCTGTCAATATTTTTATTACAAATTTTTAAAGTGAAGTTGAAGCTGACATTTGTTTCAAAACCAAGTTAAAGATTCAAAGTTTCGGATACCCGTAAAATATGCATATTATCATGTTTTTTGGCAACATAAAACAACAAATAATATTCGCGCTTTGATTTGGCTTCAGGAATATTCAATATTATTTGAATGAGTTGACTTCATTTTGAATCAAAAAATTGGACTTGGCATCCACCTTATGAATATTATTTTTACTTTCTCGCTAGCTTACAGGTAGGGAAAGTATTGTGATTGTCAAGAAAATCGAACTCGAGATTTTGATGAATTTTGACGTTTCATGATCCACCCAAAACCAAAAATATGGTTTTTGAATTTTCCGTCTGTCTGTTTGTCTGTCAGTCTGTATATCAGACTAGAGCCTAAACTATTTTACCGATCGGGCTAAAGCTTGGTATCTAGGGTTTTCATAAAGTTGTCCCAAAGCGTTTTTGGAATTGGATATCTAACCCTAAAATTAAGGGTAGTTTACTGAAGGACAAAAAGAGAAAAAATCAATTTTCTCAATATTGGCTCTAACGATTCTGATTACATTTCATTTCTAAGCATTGTTCAATATTATAAACAAAATGGCTACTCTCATTTTTTCGGCAAAATGACTTTAAGGGTTCTGGTCTGATGCGTACATTCTAATTTTTTATCACATCTCTGAAACTATTTGAGACATGAAATGACATATCATTGTAAATATGTAGCTCTATTTATAATACAAATATTTTATTTGAAGCATATTTTAATAAATAGAACCAATCATTTTCAAGTTAAATTCAAATATATATAAAATAAGGTTTTAAAAATATATATTTTTTTAACTTTTCGAAAACTTAACCATTAAAAAAATCTAACCCGAGATGTTGATGCATGTCGACGTTTCATGACACCCCCCCCCCCACAAAAGCTAAAAAGTGGTTTTTGCAATGCCATCAGTCTGTGTGTCCATTTAACCCTAAAATTAAGAGTAGTTTAATAAAGGGCGAGAAGAGAAATAATTGATTTTTTCAAAATCGGATCTTAACGATTTTTATCAAAATTCGTATCTATGCGTTGAAGATTATAAACAAAATGGCTATTTCAATTTCATATGAAAATGACTTATGCAACTCTGTGACTTGGGAAAATCTTTCCTCCAGCGATGCACATTAACTTCAATCACGCCGTAATGTCGTGCCACCGCCGAGTTGTTAGTTTGCAAATGCAACCTTAAAGCATCCATCGTAACTTCGTTTTTCATCTTAGTTTGTCTCTTTTAACAATGTGCCGTGTTTTTCTATGCTATTAGGCGCCATTGTAAAAAATAAAAATATACTGTAATTAAAGCTGCACTAAACTATATTTTATTTATGATGCAGCAACTAATTCACACAAAAAACAAACAAACACCGCAAGATAATCAGCAGGCAGTTGACGTCACGCACCATGGAGGAAAAAAACACATTACTAAACAATGATTCGTGCAGCTAGTCGTAAACAGCAGCACCATCATGTTACTGAGTGCTCAAGATCATGTTGATTGTGCATGAGCGCTTACTAAGCACTCCCTGAGATCAGTTCTTAGAGCGTGTTCAAATGTAATATCAGAATACCACATGAAAAAAAATAGGGGGTATATAATATAAAATGTAACTTAAACCCAAAACAAAAATTATTTAAATAGAAATCAAAATGCTGTGTGTATGCATGAGCCTCGGCTCATGCTGAAAGATTTAGGTAATATTTCATATTAGGTTAGTACACAGCTTGTATTCAATGAGAACTACATTACTTATAGCGATAATATGGCGTGTTTTTAACTTTTTATAAATTCACACAAATAAAATCATACGGCCCAACGCCCAACTTAAATTATTTTTGATAGTGTTTAAAAAATATAACTTTGTTACTTGAAAAAATCTTTATCTCTAATATATCTATCAAATATTTCATAATTTGAAATAAGCCTTAGGGTAAATAAAATTGGTTTATTTTGTTTAGAATGCTGGTTTTGCTGTTTCATATAAAAATAAAATATCAAACATTGAGTTAAAGAATTTGTTTTTACATGCAAGAAACTGTATTTAAATATTTTTGTTTGAAATATGAATATTTTCATGACTTGAGAATTTAAATATAGCCTATCTATAGCCTAGATTTTGAATTACTGGTGTAAAATATTGATGTGATAAAAAACCAACTATCCTTGGCCGACTGTGCCAATAAACGGATTGGTTTCGGTTATCAGCATTGGCCCAACCCTAATAAAAATATTAGTAAATAATTTATTTTTGACCATGTTCAATGTTGTAACTAGCCTAAAAATTAACAAATTTAATAATGTTTGATGAAAGCAAGCTGACAGCATATGATAGAGCTCTAACAAAGAAGAAAGAAGTAAATATAACGTGTATTTTTTTTTAAATATATACTTTTTTTAAGGAAAATTTTTGTTTTATGAAGTACATTTTGTTTTATAAGGAAGAAGGTATAGGACCGATAGATATAACAATATATAAAAGGGAACAAACATAATATGACTTAAAATAAGAACACAGATCACTCTTTACATTGATGCAATTGGAAAAAAGAGGTATCGAATGACCACTTCTTGAATAAAATCTGTTGTTACAATTCAAGTTGCATTGCTAATTTCCCACTCCCTCCTGAAATACAGGCTCATTCATAATTCCGTGAAACATTTAAAAAAATTACCATTCATAAATATTGTTAGTTGTAAATCTTCCACAGGAAGAACTACAACTATTCAAATGTTTGTAAAGGAAACCGTCCAAGTGTAATTATCATAGTTTGCTGCTAGGAGGTAGTAGAAACAAAAATGGCACTGAGCCAGCAAGAGAAGGCATTCAGAGTGTACGAGAAAACCATGTCCGTAGTAATGGTGCAGTGACAATTTAGAGCAGAATTCCAGAAGGATCCACCTGTGTACGACCAAGAAGTGTTATGATAATAAAATGAATTATTGCCTAATGGCTTGGAGTGTTATGAGAAATTTCGGGATGAAGGCTGGCTGTCCACAGCTCTTCAGCCCCCACAAGTCCACTAAACATGCAAGTTCGGAACTTGACAGCTAAAAACCAACAGTTTGGTGAATTCACCAAAAGAGATTGAAGGTCAACAAATAGTGGTCGCGATGATGTGTTAATGTAGTGGCCACCCTGGTCACTGGGTTTAGCCCCATATGACTATCATGATGGGATTTGTGAAAGATAAGGTCTTTGTGCCCCCACTGCCTACAAATCTCCAGTAATTTTTAAACCGTATTGTGAAGAATTTTTTTTTAACTTATTATCTTTATTTAAATGTAATTAAAAATATTATCTATTGTGTAATTTATGAATATCACATTTTTTTAAATGTCTTATGGAATTATAAATAGCCCTGTATTTAAAATTCAATTTGATTTTGGAAATATTTCATACATTATATTAGGCTTTATATCTTTAAAAAATGGGCTTTACACGCCTTATACTATATGGAACACACAGTGTATTTAATTCAAAAAAACTAGGACTCACTTATTGACAGGATCTACAATCCCTGATCCATCAGAGCCAAGTCCTTGGCCCTCTGTCCAGCCAAGCTTTTGTAACATTTGGAAGCCGATGTTGTCCTCTTTCAACTTGAATTCTTTATAATCTGATAAGTCTGGAGTTCGGCCATCTTTTAACGCAGTATACTGAAAGCAAAATATTAATTTTCAATCAAGAGAGATGATTGCTGTTGCTTTTGACACAAAAATTATTAAAGACTAATATTTTGGTGCTCTTTACAAAATTGTATGGATATGAGAAAAAACATTGTTTGGTTTGGACTAACTTGCTCAACTTCTTATTAAGAAAATTATTGAAACAGTATCAGAATTCAAGTGTTTTTTCCTTGAATTTCACTTGTCACATCAAATTCCCTAGCTTTCCCATATTTTCGCTGTTTTCAGGTGCTTTATAAGCCCTGCCATTGCAACTCATTTACCACTAAATTGAATGTTAATTCTCATTATACCGAATACAAGTTGGCATTTAGTTATGATTTTTTAAAGCAGCTAAAGTGAAAAAGGAAAAATATTAGTGTGTAAGTATAAAATGCAGACAGCACACAGCTGCTGCTAATACCAATTTCATTTGTGTTCTTAGTTCTTATTTAACATTGATGCGTTGCGCTATAGGCTATTGCTGCATGGCAAACAAAGTTCAGCTAATTTGCCCCAGCACACAGTTTGCAGAACGCTGGTATGAATGACAAAGTCATAAGAATGGAGATGACACATATAGGAAAGAAGATGGAAGATATACAGTGTATGCATCACAAGTGGGGATGCCCAGCAAAAGAGATGAACAAGTTTGAAAAATATTTGAAAATTTAAATGGGAAAAGAGTTTCACATAGTCATGGGGAACTTGAATAATAAAGTAGAAACAGAGATACAAGTTTTGGGGAAGGATATAATGAATGGGGAGGGAGAAATGAAGACATTGGAAGGTTGATTGAATTAAGTGCATGAAATGGAATGAAGGTGGAAAATAGTCGGTACAAAAGAAAAGATAAAGTAATAAAATTACTAAACACTAGGTATGTGCAAGACATGAAAATATCTTGCAAAAATGAGAAAAATATTTGTGATCTAACTTGAAAGTTAAAAATGATTCGAAAACTTGAACAATTTGAAAAAAATGGAAAAGCAAATAAATGCCCTAAAAAATTTACAGACCAAACAAAAAATGTATTATTTCTAATAATACCGAACAAACCCAAAAATAGGCAGCACGTTCTCCCCAAAAAAGCCTTCATTAAGAAATGTTTTGGCTATAAATAATATTTTCAATATCAAACTTTGAAAATATATTTTGTTACACTTCAAATTAAATTATGATTGGTACTATCATCATTTTATTAAGTGCATCTAAAATGTGTAGAGATCTTAAGTGTTTGAATGAACTAAAGATATTCAAAAGTAGGTGCCACCCCGAATGTCAAAAAGATCTTCAACACACTATAAACTAAATATTTACTTTAAATGGAAAAGTGGTTCTCGCACATGCCTACTAAATACAATTGGGATAGGGAGAAAAGTTCAATAACAGATTACTTCCTGATGAACAAGGACATGAAAAGGCAGAGTGTAAATGTTAAAATGATACCAAGTGTCTCTCCAGAAAGTGATCACCAGTGGTGGCAAGAGTAGGAGCATGAGAATGTAAGAGAAAAGTAGGATGTGGAGAGTTTGAAAATAGAGAGGAAAGAGAACTATATTTAAGAAAGACAAGAAGCTTAATGCTCAAGGATGAGATGCAAAGTGTAGAGAATGAATGGAAGAAGTTTAAGAAAAGTTTGGCCGGAACTGCGGAAGAGGTATATGGGAGGACAAGTGATAAGAGGAAATGGGAGGAGACACTGTGGTGGGACAACAAAGTGAAGGAAGCAGTGAGGGGGAAGAATAAAGCATTCAGAAGGAGTTTTAAGAAAAGGAATAAAGAAACAGAGGAAGCATATAGGGAAATGAAGAGAAGAGCGAAGAATGTGGTACAGGAAGCCAGGAAGTCTTGGATGCAAAAATGGACAGAGATGGTGGAAAAAGATGTGATAAGTAAGAAGATATTATGATGAAGATGGATGAATTAAGGGGACTGGAGAAGAAGAGAAGGAATTAAGGAAAGATTGAAGGTCATGATGTTGCTATTTACTTGATAGTATGGGGAAAGAAGGAAGACCGAGTACTGGGACAGCTATAGGAATGGAAGAGAAAGTACAAGAATAGCTACAGGATTGAAATGATAAAGTGAAAGAGTGGGGAATAAAATTTAAAATGATGAAAAATAAAGTAACGGTAATGACAAGGAAGAGGATAAGGCCTATTAAAGTTATAAAGTTGAATGGAGTAAAGAGCGCTGAGAAAGGTAAGGTGTAAAATATCTGAGAAACGTAATTGAGACTGAAGATGAGAGTAGCGGGAATTTTATAAGAAGAGGCAAGTAGAGGGAATTGTTTTATAGATGCTTAAGAGACCTGCTATATAAGATGAGTCTTCTTGAAGTGGAAGGAAATGCTATATAGTGTGTACTTTGTACCCATAGTTACATCTTCAGCCGAAACATAGACAGTGAATGTAAGAGAGACAAGGAAAGTGGAGGGCAAGGTAATGAGGTTTGTGAGGATCATGCTAGATGTTAAAAGGAGGAATAGGATTAGAAGTTAAACTGTCAAGGCAAGAGTCAGGGTAGAGGAAATACATGAGATAGTAGAGGAGGCAAGGCTCAAATGGTATGGTCATGAAATGAAGATGTAAAAGTAAATAATACCAAAGAAAAACTATAGAGATTAAGTATGTAGTAGGAATGTGGAGGCGGAGTTGGGAGCAATTTCGGGGGAGTAGGAATTGGTAAAAATGTAAAGACTCAGATTTCAAAATAAAAACATTATATAAATATATTATATTATATATATTAAATATATTATAATTATATAAATATTGCGGGCAGGCGACTAATATATAAAAGAGTAAATATTTTATCTGGCACTATGTAAACCCAAATCAAGGCTCCCTAAATTTGAACAAGTTAAACACAGGGACAAGTAACAGTTTAAAATTTTGGTGAATAAGGATCAAACTACCAGGGTTGGTGGGAAGAACTGATTTATTGTCCATACAAACTAGGGGTGTGCGAAGTCCACTTTTTTGGTTCGAATCGAAGTCGAGTCGAATATGTGAAATATTCTCGAAGCCGAATCGAAGTTCGAATATTTTTCTATTTTATTTTGAGTAAAACTATTAATATATTGTTATTAAATATAGGTATTTATCTAGCATCAAACTGAATTATAGGCTATTTATTGTTTCTAGCACTAATATTTGTAGCTTATTGCCAACTTGATAATGTTAATCACTTTACCTCTATGCAAAAAAAAACAAAAAAAAAAACCTTTTTATTTTATACTTAGCAGGTAGGTAAAAAATATATTTCTTTGAGTCTGGTTTTATTATGCTTTATTGAAGTCTTACTTATTCTTTTTAAGATTGCTATGGAGGAAGGTAAGCTGTTGTACATGTTCAGGGAGTAAACACTCTCGTCGGGCTATAACAACATTTCCTGCTGATGAGAATAGTCTCTCACTACTGACTTGCGTAGCAGGAATACCAAGATATTTAAGCGCAACCTTAGCGACATTTGGGAATTTACTACACCCTTCTTGCTTCCACCAATGGTAAGGGTTTGTGGATCTATTCACCCTAGGCTCAGATAAATACTTTTCAACTTCTTCAGAAATATTCATCTCTTTTCTCTCGTTTGGTAGAGAAACGAAGAATGACCACAGTCCAGAGTTTGAAGTTGATGGTTCTGGCTCATCAGCTGTTGAATCCATTTCTTCAAAATCACAGTATAGTTCGTTTCTTAAAGCAGTTGACAAATTTGCTGAAGCAACAATATTATTGATAACTACACCTTTGAATCTTGGGTCCGTTAACATAGATAAGCGAAATATTTCATCCTCTTCATGCAACGGAAATCTAGACTTAAGTGTCTTTAAAAGGCTTCTCGCAAATGTCATACCTTCTTCTTGCCTTTGTATGCGAGAGTTTAAATGGGAACTCAGACAGTGTAGGATGGGTATGACCATCGAAGAGGTTGGATAGGAATCGCCACTTATTTCCTTTGTGGCTTGAGCAAGTGGCTCAAGAACTTCCAACACACCCTTTGCTTGAGCCCAATCTGCATTTGTCAGCGGTTCAATATTGTGTTCAGACTGTGCTAGTTCAGCAGCGATGGGGCCCTTCATTTCAACAAGCCGCTGAAGCATGCAATACTCACTACTCCAGCGAGTCTCCACATACTGAATAAGCTCCAGCTGGGGTACCTGCATTCTCTCTTGCAGACTATGAAGGCGTTCCCGTGCTTGAGAGCTACGCCTGTAATGACCCACAATGTTTTTTGCCTTCTGTAACAGCTTCTTGACACCAGGACACTCAGATTTGGAATCGTCAACAGCTAACTGTAGAGAATGTGCAAAGCAAGGACGGGCTTTGTCACCAAATAGTGTTTTGGCAGCAGAGCGGAAATTGGGTGCATTATCGGTAATGCAGTAAATTGGGATTGTCATGTCCTCCAGTGAAATGCCCCAATTAACAACACATTGCTCAAGTCTAGATTTTATGTTGGCTTTAGAATGACTTTCATTCATTGGAATGATTTCCATAGTGAATGTCTTGTAGTCATATTTGTCATTCAGGTAATGACAAGTTAGACTGACATAGCTGTCTGTGGCACGAGATGTCCAGCCATCAGATGTGAGGGTTAGTGCCTGTACAAATGGGAGATCTTGAAGAAACTCTGTTTTGAGACGATCCCGAGTCTCTTGGTAGAGCACTGATACATAATTCCGAGAGAACGTAGTTCGTGCAGGAATCTTGTAGTTGGGAGCAAAATGTTTAACCAATTCAACAAAGCCCTCCTCCTCGACAAAGCTGTATGGTAAAAGTCCTTTTACAAGCATATTTGTAATCTTGTTAGTGGTGGTTTGAGCATACGGGTGTGATGAGACCATCTTTTCTCTACTAAGCATAGTCTGGATGTTTTGTTGTACTGTCCTATCTTTTCTAGGAGCAGGTGCGGGCAGATCCTTCTTGTTGTTTTCATCTAAAAATTCTTTGTATTTGCCTGGGTGTTTTTGGAGGTGGTTAAAAAGTGTCTTGGTTGTGCCTGCCAAAAAAAAAATAATTTAAGGGGGAAAAGGAGATTTAAAATTTAATATTGTGGTAAGTAAATGGAAATCTAGCAGGAATTTAGTAAATGTGATAGGCCTATTACATTGTCTAAAGTCTTGCCATATTCCCATTAAAGCATGGGATAAAATAGGCCTAACTTTATTTTTAGTAGGCCCCTACTGCTTCATGGCACGTTAGGTTATAATATGCATTTGTACTAATTGCGCTAATGTGTTAGAGATGAGTAAAGTTGAATTTAGATTAAATATAGCGTACCTGTAGGGCTACTGCGTGAGAGGAACCATTTAGAAAAATACCACCCTCAGTACACCAAACCAGGATTCAATCCCCTATTTTATAGTCACCATTTTAGTCTAAGGTAAGTGTGATAACTTAAATAAAAAGTCTAAAACCTCTATCGTACCCCAATCTACTTGGCTTATAATAGGCCTAGACCCAGTGGCGGATCCATCTACTATCTCACGAACCAGATATCTTATTAATTTTTATTGTTGTTCTGTGAGAGTTCCCGTAACCCCCTCATGAAATTCGAGAGGATCCACACCTTTCTTCTCAAAATTTCGTGCCCCCCCTCACGAAAATTTGCCCATGAGCATAAGCGGATTTAAGGGAAGCACATGCCTTCCACATTGGACAATAACATACACTAGGCCTCAAGGGCGCCCATATGATAATTACAGGAAACATTATTTAAAAGTAAAATATATTAGGAAAATAAGCCACTTACAAAAATTGTTGCACATAATTTATAGGCCTAATACAAAACTTAGGCTGGTCTACAAATTTTCAATCAAATACAGTAATACAGAAAACGGCCAACTAACCTGATGGAGTCTTGAAGTTCTTTCGGCATGTTCGACATTCAGCCGACTTTTTATCAATATTTTTACTAAAAAAATTCCACACAGTACTTCTTTGCCGATTAGTATTTGCACAATCACCACTGGTTTCACCACTGTTAAATTAATTGTTCACACACGAGGTACGACTCAATCAAATAGACGCTCAAAAAACACGTGATCTACGTTCTAGAAAATAATATATCCTTTTATTTTTTAAAGAAAATATATAATATTTTAAGTTATTAACAGCAATTATCATCTATAGTGATGACGTTAAGTTTTTTTAGTATAATTATTAGGCACGTAGTGTTCCTTACTCACGCATGCGCTCGGCTATCGCTCATCTCTGGCTATATCCATATACTCGAGCCGCGCACGCGCTCAACTATCGCTCAACTCTGCCGATATCCATATACTCGCACAGACAGGAGTTTTGGTCATGTAGTAATTAAACAACTAAAATGTCTGCTTGCGCATATGAATTCAAAATTATTACAAAATATTTTTAATAACTAAGAAATACTTTAAAAGTTTAAACTGGCCAAAAATTTTAAAAATATTACTTTTATTATTTATTTTATCTACACTTTCAGTTGGTACTAATGAATGTTTATCAATATGGTATGATCATAATGTAATGGCCGTCTTGAAAATCACAACGTTAAGGAATTTTATCAGTTGCCCATAATAATAAAAATATTTTTTAATTCTTAAGGTACCGTACTTTGGTTTAACTCTTGTTGAAACCAGACTGTAAGTAAATCATTATCAAGGCTTCGAATGGACCGAAGCTTCGAACGGCAGCCGAAGCCAAACATAGGTTCGAATCGAATACGAAGTACCCTGAGATTCGATTCGGCTTCGAATTTTTCGAAGCTTCGCACACCCCTAATACAAACCTTTTCCATGAACCTCTCAAGCTCATCGGGTGGGAGAAAGTCCCCAATGTGGTGTTTTCCCTCAGCCTTCTTGGTGAGCTCATCAGCCCAAAGTTCTGTGGCTTCCATCTCAGCATGACGCAGCCGGTGTTCCCAAGTTCCTCCCTCTGTTTCCTCGTCACTGTCGTATTCATACTTGAATTTGCCAGCTCGCTGCAGTTGCTCCAACTCCTGCTTCTTACGCATCATGTCCTGATACAGCAGGTTGATCTGCATTCAAAAACAAAGATAGAAAAGTCAGCCGACTTTGTCGGTAGGGATGTGTAGAGCTTTAAAAGCTTTGATTCAAATGTGTGTCCACTTTGAATAAGGTTAAAAAATAAATTCCTGCTTTTATGATTAAGATGTAATCTCATTGGATAGATACTACAATACATTTAAACTATCATTTAGTACAAATTTGCCATCGCTCACAGAAATGTATTTAAATATTGTTGAATAATAACACCTGAAATGAATCAGGTTCAATTTGTATGTCCAGTAGGCGTCTGCAAGTACATGAATTTCAAGCTTGAGCCTTAGAAAGAGGGGTTCACAATCAAAAGATTTATAGGCTCATAGGTGACCTGGTGGTCTAGGGGTAAGGTGTCAGACTTCTGTGCTGGGGGTACGGGGTTCAATCCTCAGTCCCGGCAGAGATTTATCCGATTGTCAAACCCTTCCTTCACCTCTGACAAGACGTGTATTAACCACAACTTGTGAATGTGAGGAATGCCAGGCCTCCACTGTGGTTTGGATCCCACGTTAAACTGTAGGTCCTCCATTTAATCTCACAATCACCCTGCCATTACACATTAGCGTAAGTGCATATAACCCAAACGGGTAGTAAGACGCGGTGCTAATAATAATATAGGCTCATCAAGTATGTTGTGTCAGGCTATATTTATAGCCTTTATTTTGTGTCTGGAGATGGATGACTAAATTTTTGCTTTTCTTTCTACTTGTGTGTTTTTGTATATGAAGTTTGGTAACCAAAAAATGCATTTATCATATCATTAGATAAGGGCAGCAGACAATCATATTTTACAGCACCACAGCATATGTAAATGATGACTCAATAAATTCACTGTGCTAATCATACTATACAGATGAACTAGTTTAGTTATATTCTGTAGGTTGAAAAATAGCAACTGTACAAAGGAATCACTATCCAGGAGTTGTCCTGTGCCCAGGGTCATTCTTCACTCATATTTTAAGCCAGGGCAGGACTATTTTAGTGTGTATCACTTCATAAACAATTTTCATTTTCTTAATACAAAATCACCTATTTCCTTCTAAGTTTTCCAGAAGGAATTCTCACTTTAACAAAGATTTTTTTGAGTGGTATAAAGCAGAGATCGGTAACCTTTTGGGGCCCAAATTGATTTACAAATTTATCAAAAGTCCTGTGATCACACAATGTTTCTCACTCAAATTTTGTTTAGGTTTTTCTATCCAAAACTTATATATTTACTCCTCAAATTAAATATTTCCTTATATACTAATATCCCCTCCTATCTAGAAGGAAATATAAAAAAAATAGCTAGCTGCTTTGGTGGCCTCATGGTCTAATGTGCTACTCTTGAAGTAGACTAGACTGCCAATGATGGGGAGATTGACGCTTGAATCTCAGTCTGGTGTACTGATGTTGGTTTTGCCAAAATTGTTTTCCACTCTCCCTTCAGGCAAATGCGGGTGCACTTTTTATTAATGTAACCTTCCTAATCACAAAAACCATTAGCATGATTAGTACCTAAGCATATAGCCCGAACAAGTAGTAAGACCTAGACCAGGAATTTATTATTTCCAATAATACTGTTATAACCCAAAAATAGGCCACATCCCCCCCTCCCCCAAAAAAACAGCCTTATTTTCTTCATTAGGAAATGTTTTGATTATAAATATTGTTTTTCAATATCAAACTTTGACAATATAAGCTGTTACACTACAAAATTAAATTATAAATTGTGTTAATTGTAAATACCTATCACTATTTTATTAATTGCATTTAAAATGTGTATTAGGTATTTCAAGTGTTTGAATGAAAAATATATGTGTATATACATTAGGGGTGGATGGGATCCAGAACCCTCAGGAAAATGTCGGGAATGTATCCATTCCTGAGAGAGTCAAGCGGGGAAAGACCCTTTCCAGGCAAGGGGGGTTGGACAGGAAATAGAGCCTACTTATTGTTCCAGAAGGTACTACTGGCTCAATCTCTGTTGGAGACAGTCATATTCTTTGTTCTGTAGAAAACTTGAGAGGGGGAAGAGGGGTATTTTACTGCCTGTGGTGAGAAAAACAAGTTGGGAAGCTTGTGAGTCAATGTGATCTGTCTATCAACAGTTATTTGTTAGGTTCAGCAAGCAAGAGAGCTTGAGAGATTTAGAGAAGGACAAAGATATATCTATTATACTCTACCATCTTTTGGGGCAGAGAAGTGAAGGGGGAGGGAGTAGCTTGCCAAAGTCAACTATTTATGAGCACCAGCCAGTAATCCCCACAAAGAGATGAGATTACAGGGTTGTTAAACAAAGAAGCTATAAGGGGCTTTAAACAGAGAGCCCTCAAGGGGTTTCAAACACAAAGAATATTTAAAGGCTAACAAACCCAGGGAAAATTTAAGGGGTTTCTTTCATATCTAAATATTATTCAAGGAGTTTTAAATCTAGATCATCTTTAAGGGGTTTCGGAACTAAATAATATATATGTTTCAAACCTAGATAGCCTTCAAGAGGTGTTAACATTTAAGATTTTAGGGGATATTTAAGAAGGGTAAAATATTTTTATATTTTTCACTCTTCCAATATGTAGTTAAATACAAAACACTATTTTAAAAATAAATCAACTAATAAAAATAATGTATTCAAATTAGCTATTTGATTTGTTCTATTCAATGTATGTTTAAAATTTTGCTATTTGTTTCAATAAAAAATGTTATTCGCACACTTCTATCTATATTATTATGTTTTTATTATATATTATTTGTATTATATTTAATAATTTAAAAGGTTTTACAAGTATTATCATATTAGAATAAAAATTATATATAATTTTAATCTAGAATTAATATAAAGCATCATTTTTAAATTTCCCGTTCCCGTCCCAATCCCGATATTTTGACTCATTTCCCATCCCGTTTCCGTCCCAATATTAAAATAGCATTCCTGTCTATCCTAATATATATATAAACGACAATCTAAATCAAGCACCAGTTCAAATGTAAAAAGGAACTATAAACTATGTCTTTACTTTAATAAACATAATCTAATTTTTTTAATTACTAAGGCTGTTTTCTCATCTCATTCTCGTGTCTGGATACTTTTTTATATCCTCATCTCAAATTGAAAAAATGGTTTTCACACATCCCAGTTTTCTTACAAGACCGAATGAAAATTGACGTGCAATCAACCTGTTACAGATGCTGCTTTCTATTTTTGGTGAACATGTGGCTCAAGCAAAACCCATAAATCCTGCTAAATTTAAGTCCAACTAAGAAATGATGCAGTGACTGAAAGAGAAAGTTTACCTTGAAATGATCCTCAGCTTTCTTCCAATCTTCCTCAGAAAGCATGTTGGTCCCAAACGCTTTGACTGCATACTGCACTAGAGCCGGGTCAGTGCGGGTCACTTTGCTGAGCAGAGGAATTCCTGATTCATTAACTGCCAACATTACCACATAAACAAGTGCTTAGTAAGAATGCACAAATGAAATGAACAATGAGATCAAATTAAAATTTAGTATCTTAGTTTTTGGTTTTAACAAAACTTTAGCCATTTAGAACACCAATTCAAACAATTATAAACATTTATAGGTACAAGAGTACTTTAAATTTAACAACATTTTATTAGAATTAAACATTATATCACGCTAAAAAACCACTTAAATTTCAATTATGGTTATTGTATTGTTTATTTAAAAAAATTAACTTTAAATAATTGCAACCTTAGTTTACATTTTATGACAATAATTGATTTAAAGTAAAATATCTAAGTGATTGTTCTTATTGTCAAATACTAGGACTATGCGCGTACTATGACTTAGAGCTTCAAGCCGAGATCATTTAAGCTTAAGAACAAGATCGAAAGTTTTGTAAGTTCATCAATTTCGGGCTTCCACTTGATGTACATAATAAACCATTTTTAAAACACAATGCTAAAAATAAGCTATTTAATTTAGATAATATCAGCATTTCTCTATAAATCATTCATTAATAATTGTTAAAATCAATATCTATTTTCGCATTAATAACATAATAAAGATTTATAACTACTTTTGGCCGGTAAATTTATTCAATATTGTCATTCATGATTGAAGTTGCATTGTCAAAGCAATGAAAATAGCTAAAAGATCACTAAATATTTCAATAATCATTTTTACTCTTTTTATATGGTCCCTTTCTAAAATTATAATGTCAATTATTTAAACATTTAACATTGAGAATACATATTGATTGGATATCTAAAACTTGTATTAATACGTTCAACTACAAAATTAGCATTAATTACTATATAGTTATAGAATTGTGTCTAAAATCAGTGTTATCATAATTGAAATAATTATTTTATCAAACTTCCCACATTTAAGTAAATAACGCAATTACTATTTCATATTGTTTACTCTAAATATTATTTAAACAATTTTATTTTTCCTTTTAAAGTATGAACATCAACTTTTATAGGCATTAAAACATGAAATGAAATAAATTTTTAAATAAGATAATTTCTAGCGTGAGCCCATTTACGGTGCATGTGCAACTGCACATAGAGGAATGGAATTGGAAAAAAGGATGTGACCATGTGTGATTATTGCACTAAGGACTAATAAATCAAATATGAAACAATTCAAATTTATAGCTGTTTGTGATTATTATGTATTATTATAGGGTAAATTAAGTTACGAAAGCATATTTTGGGGAAATATTAACTCATTGAGACATCGATGTTACTAACCTTTTTTTGTTGGGAATTTTAATGTCCTTAAAGACATGAGTGCTGAAACCATTAATTATGTTTTCTTTTATATTTTTATTTGAGTGTTATTTTATTTTTTTTAATTGGTACTCTAAACATTTTAAAATTATGAATATACTCAAACTCAGAAGCGTTTTGAAACACTCGGTTCAAGTTTGACCCGAATGAAAAAACCCGGACTCTAAGACCTCTGACAAACACAGCTAAACCTAGCTCACAGTCATATTTGCAAACTGGGTGAAACAGACTGCCAGACAGTCAAGTCACCTTACATAGATTACCCAACCCAGAAAAAATATATATCAAATTGTAATATTGATAATACCTGGTAATGGTACATCACCAGGGGGAAGAATTGTTACTATGCCAGGGGCTCCTATGCCCGCTGCAATAACATCAACCTTGGTGTCCTCTGGGGCCCAGCGACTGCGGCGCTTCTTTCTTCGGCGTATTGTTCCCTCATCACTGTCTTCCCCTGAGGGTTTGCCTGGATACAGATTTGTACAAGATTAAGCTTGGGGGAAATAATTTTTCATAAGCTAACAAACCTCATTTGTTGTATGAAATTGTGCGACTAAAAGTAAATACTATAAATTTTTAATAAATATTCAACTAAATTTGGCAGCAGACGTAAAATAAATATTACCAAAAAATAAGACTCGGCTGTGCAGTGTGATCTCTAAAAATGCATTTTAAGAATTTAGTTGTTTAGTTTAGGTAAACAATAATCAATATTGCCATTAACCTGCCACCATAAGCCTGCAGATTAAATTTCAAGATTATCCAATCTGGTTTGCCAATGACACCAGGGTTTGAATTCTATCTAGGTGTAATGAAGGTGATTTTCTCTAAATGGTTCTCTACTATCCCTCTACAAAACTGTAGGTACAGTTACTCTAAATTTGAACTTCCCTAGCCTTACCTGTGTATTTTGTATAGAACCGCATTTTACTATGCATTCGGGTTGTCCGCTTACGTAATAATTAAGCTAATGGGCTAGGAATGAGTGAGATTGAATTTAAAGGAAAATTACCTGCACTTGCGTGGGGAGAAAGAGTGGGAAACCATTAAGGGAAAACCACCCAAAGTATATCCGACCAGACCGTGCGTCCACCGAAGCAGGTAATTTGTAATTAAATGTGTATAATCTGAGCAAGTAGTAAGACACAAAGAAAAAAAAAGTATTGACACTAAAGAATAAAAATTATATATGAAAAGTCTTGAATACCCTCGCTTTGTCTTGAGTTGTCATCCTCCTCTGCTTCTCTTTTTATTTGCTCTACTGTGGGCTCTTTAAGGCCCTCTTCTTGTGGTTCTGGCTCTTTATCCTTAGGAAGTTCTTGTTTGATAGTTATCTCTGTACTTGGGGTGTAGTTACTTATATCTTGGCGAAACTGCTCCACTAGGCCCCGGTACTCCCGATACGCCGGGCTATTCTTGTCGTGGAGAAACCTACCGCAAATAAGTGTCAGTCAATCACAAAGCTGAAGAAGTATTGCCAGAGCAACCATAAAAAGTAAATAAAATTACATTGTAAGATTAAACCACAAAATAAGACCATATTTTTCACCCTCTTTGATTGCTTTTCCTGGTAATACTTTATTGGCCAACCCCTTATCTCAGTTGATATATCCCATTCACGGTGGGAATTACTCTCTTAAAGATCTTTTTTCCTAGCAATATCCTACTATATAATAGATTTCTGGTAGGGAAAAAGGCCTTTCATAAAACAATTCCTATGCTGAACAGACTTTAGTGAGCCTGCCTACTAAGCTCCCGTACGTTAATCTGTCATTGTGAAATATGGGTTTCCCCTTTTACAGTGATGACTTAACAGATGAGAGATGGGTGTTCTGATTTTTCTTGATTTTAATTAATTAGTTGTGTTCTTATACAATTAGTCAGATGAGTAAGTGCATATTAAATTCCTAAAATATAACAAAAATATATATTTTTGTTTATTTCTCAAAGGTTGGCTGGTGGAAGACTTGTAGAGCACATATCACAAACTCATATCATTGGATAGTCAGCTTGCTTAGGAGACTAGAAGAGACTACACTGTATAAAACATTTAGACTCAATTTTATTTTAATCACCATTGATAGGGAAGTCAGGGTTTATATCCTAGTCAGTTAACAGGGGCTGTTTTTACACATGTGATTTATCACCATTGTTTTTACATCTAGCCTCCATACAAATACAGGCACACTTAATCTAAAACTACCTTCCTTATCCCATTCCTTATATTACACACAATTTTACAAAAAAAATTGAGATTATAAGCTACTTAAAATCATTCTTGTCTATTGAAGAAGCTTGCTGTATCCAGGGGAGAAAAAATTATATGATAATTTAATCATTATTAATATTTTAATCTAGGCACAAACACAATCAAATGAATTATGTTCCCAAATTCTTTAACAGGAAAACATAAATTAAGACCCTCTTCATAATAAAACTGTACCTAATTAATAATTATTATAGCTGTTATTTGCTTAATACAAGTAGTTTTGTAAACTAAACGGGTTCAAACCCAAGACCAATGACTTGCATAACTATTAAACTTACCATCTGAATCAAATAAACAATATAAAGTCTAGAGTTTTATTTCAGTGACCAGGTGTTTGGTTTCTCAATATGAAATATGATTAATACTACAGGAAACAATAGTCTGTAAAAAAATAATAAACATGTGCAATCTGCATGATTGGTGCGGCAATTAATATGCCGGCATAAATATATGTTGACTTATGAATATGATGCTTTCAAACAACTGATTATCAACATAACTAATTTTCTAGTGGATAAACAGATATTTTAGATTATTGTTGCAATGAATATTTTCAAATTATTATGTTGTGTAGAGAAACAAATAAACCAAAAAGGAGAACGACACAGACATTTACCATTTAGAAAATTACTTCAAATTGTTTCACAACAGTAGATGCAGTTGTTTGCTTGTGTCTCACTTTGTATGTATATGCGCACTAATTGTGTCGGTTGGTTTAGGCACATGCCAACTATTGAATTTTGGGTTTTAAATGTGAATTTGGTTCTCTCAAGCAGATATTGTTGCCCAGAAAAAAGGGAAGTTAAACTAATTTCTTGCCGCAGTGAACAGACAAGGAAGATCACACTGATGTCCTGTGAATGGTTCATAGATCATCACATGATGTTTCTGTTTTAATCTTGTTTTGGGCAAACATGTCAAATTGCATTGCAAATTTTCTACTGAAAGATGCGGTGGAGGAATTGAGGGTGCGCGAGTAAAAACCGCCTGTCTGCGAGGTTTTAACCCTAAGCATTAGACACAAGCAAAATTCCCCTTTTAAACATTTCTAAAATGATTTTATCGAACAATAATATTTGTATCAGTCTTTTATCTAAAAATATAATCAGGGATCCTAAACCTGTTTTTAAACAAGTAACACTATTGACTATTTTGATAAATGGTTTCAGTGTAGTGGAATAAGTAAGTGATCCTAAGAGGCCTTTTCTTCTTTAACATGATGTATTGTTGTAGACCAAACTCAACAATAAATTTGAAAGATAATTTTTATTAATCAACAACTCATACTTTAGAACAGCCTTTCCCAAACTTTCTGAGTTGCAGACTTATCTTTCAGCCAATTTCTTCTCCTGACTAACAAACTTTGTATAATGGCTTATATTTGATTATAAATTATTAAAAATTAATTGTATGGATTTATACCATTAGAAAATTGTGATTCTTAAGTTTTACATAGAAATGTCCCTTGACCCATGCGCTTGACATACCTTTCTCAAAGATGCATGCCACACTATCAGTATAAGCCTTTTAGCAGTTTTGCACAAAGTGGAATTGTATTAAGCTGACATGTCCATAAGTGACTTCTAGTAGTCTCCTGTTTTATCGACTTGTTTCTACAGATGACAAAACTGCCCATTTGACGTTACACCATAAACTTTACTCTACACGACAAAGAAGCCTCGACTGAATAAAACATTTAGGAATATTAAGTAATATGACAATTGCAGGTAGGTCCTGAGATTAGCTATGTTTTTGCCCTAATGACCTCATTGTGTCGATGGGCCTATAAACACCAATAATAATAATAATAATAATAATAACGATGTCTTGATAGATGTTTCATGTACAAAAAAGACTACATGCTAACTTCTGAAAATAAATCACATGGTTCATTGGCATAGGTTTAAATCGTCTATAGAGTTCAGGCTTAGACTCTTCTGTGGTATAAATACTTGCAACTATCATGTTTGTCACTACCCATGACCTCATTTCAAGACAGTTTTCAATCCTCCCGAAAGTCAAACTGACCTTAGCTTTCACAGTGGTAGAACCGAATTTGGACCTCGCCATAATCAGACTGTTCCGTGATTGTTGTTGCCTCTGTGATATTTAGTGCATACATAATTAACTGTGGTAAATTTTGTTAAGTTTTCTACGGACCAGCATTCCTTTTTCATGGCCCTGTACCAGGTTGCGACCAATCATTTAGGCAGTGCTGCTCATGAATAGTAAAGAAAGAGATTAAAATGCTATTGACTTCCTACTGATCTGTAGAACCTGAATATTCTATCCTAAATTGTGTTTCATATGTTTTCATGTTCGGTACATTCATTTAGTACAAGACATAAAACGTCCACAGGTAATGTTGGGTGATAAAACCGTATGTACGTACCTATTATACATGTTTGTTTATACCCCATTTTAATTTACACCAAACACAAAAAGATAAAAAGTTGAAAATAATGAAAATGTGCAATTCACCAACAAAATGAGAATTTAAATTTAGGTTACCTTGACCTGAATTAAAACTACCATGCAAAGTTTTTATTTTTATACAAGAGTGGATTTAAAAGTTAATAATGGTTTATACTTCGCCCCTTTTGATATTATTATTCATATATGAATAGTAAATTTAGGGATTCATAATTTTGTATGTACAAATAAAATCAAGAATGAAGGCAAGCTAATTATTGAAAGTATGGATGTTACTGCAACTTTAACTATATCAAGTGACATTATCAAAAGTAAAAACGTGACAAGTTACAACATAGCATGGTCATTTTTTAGGAAAATTATATATTTAAAAATCAACCAAACTAACCAGCAAAGAAGTCTCAAAAGGTATTTGTGTATAAATCTCAACCACTATAGCACAGTCAAAAAAAATTAATTGAATGCAAATACAACATAAAAAGTATTAAATAAATGTAAAGCTTAAGATTTAAAAAAACACATTCAAACATCAAAACAACATTATGAGTATTTAAATTTCAGACACAAAATCCAAATAATAATCAGTTCAGTTATTTTTGAAATCCAAGTGCATGCTAAAATGACATAAAAGAATTTGAAGGCTTTTGGGGCAGCAAATATATTGCAAATATAAGATGCGCAGAATAATTTACAAATAAATAGACAATGACCACCTTAATGTTTAAATACTATTTTAGAAGAAGAAAATATGTACACCAATTTTATATCAATGTTATTTTATATCACGCTGCCATAGTCCAGTCTGGTTTTTTTTACTCTCTTCTGCTGAAGAAGGGGACTGATGTACCCCAAAAATTATGTTTTGTTGTGTTTTAATTGTGAACTTAGAGATCTACAGTTTTCTGGTGTCTAGCTGGGCCTTGCCCTTCCATTCTCCTTTCAACGTTTAATTTAAATAGAAAATATCGCAATCCTGTTCTATTCTTCATTCAGTAAATATTTTGTAATTAAAGTTTTCAAATTGCATAAATTCATTAGACATGAATTTAAATGAAAAGGATTTAAATTCATTTGCTATCCAATAGTTGTCAGTCACGGTAAAAATTATTACTTTCCTCTATTTTTGCTAAATTAGTTACAAAATGTAATAAAAATCAGTAAAAGTATCTATTCAATCATTAATCGATGCTACAAATGTTTAAACTATATATTTCCCTAATTCTCTGATTAGCTACTCCACACATGAAGTGCTGATTTGTCTAGCACATCAGGGGCGTACCATATTGTAGGATCATCTGGATTTCTCAGCTTGATAATATCCTCAATATCATCCCCACACTGTGCCACGGTGCGTGCCAAGTGTTTCCTGGACTCATCTTGTGGTGGCGCCGGCGATGGTCGCACCGGGACTTCCCCTGCCGCTGCTGAACAAACTAGTAAACTCTCGTCAAACACCTAGCAAAAAAGCCGGCAACAACAAATACTATTTCCATCAACGTATAAACAGGACTGATCTAGTTACCTCCTATGTTCTCAAGTGGAGGGGCAGAGCTTCCTGAGCCTAGTTGTTGATGAGGAGATGTAGATTCTGGCGGAGGCGGGCCTGATCGTTGATGCATCAGTAATGGTGGAGGTTGTCGCAGGTTTGGTGGAGGGGTGGGAATATTATGTGGAACCATAGGTGCTGGTGGAGGAATTGACAAGGAAGGAGGCATGACAGAACACAAAGGTTGGGGCCCCATGGAAGACATGGAGGATGGTGGTGGTATTTGACGAGGTGGTATTGAGTTTGAAGAGTGAACCATGGGTCTTGGAGGAAGCGAATGAGGTACCATAGGATTTGGAGAAAATTGCCGTGGTCCCATGGAGTTTGGTGGCATAGGGTGAGGTCCCATGGTGTTTGGTGGCATAGGATGAGGTCCCATGGTGTTTGGTGGCATAGGGTGAGGTCCCATGGAGTTAGGTGGCATTGGGTGGGGTCCCATTGAATTGGGTGGCATTGGGAGAGGACCCATTGAATTGGGTGGCATTGAGTGAGGTCCCATTGAATTAGGTGGCATTGGGCAAGCTCCCAATGAATTTGGTGGCATTGGGCGAGGACCCATTGAATTGGGTGGCATTGGGTGAGGCCCCATTGAATTGGGTTGCATTGGGCGAGGCCCCATTGAATTGGGTTGCATTGGGTGAGGCCCCATTGAATTGGGTTGCATTGGGCGAGGCCCCATTGAATTAGATTGCATTGGCCGAGGACCCATTGAATTAAGTGGCATTGGTCGAGGGCCCATCGAATTAGATGGCATTTGGTGAGGTCCCATTGAGTTGGGCATCATAGAATGAAGGTTGATTGAATTGGGTGCTATTGAATGAGACCGCATAGAAAGAGGGTCTAGTGAATTGGGCGGCATCTGCCGAGGGCCTACTGAATTAGGGGGCATTGTGTGAGGGCTCATAGAATTTGGAGGCATCGAGTGAGGCCCCATTGAGTTGGGAAGCATTGGGTGGGATCCCATTGGGTTGGGTTGCATTTGATGGGGTCCCATTGTGTTGGGGGGCATTGAAGGATGCCCCATTGAGTTGGGAGGCATCAAGTGAGGTCTCATTGAATTGGGAGGCATCATATGTGGTCTCATAGAATTATTGGGTGTTGGTTGAGGTGCCATAGAATTTGGATGCATGGGATGTGATCCCATAGGATTGGGGGGAAAGGAATGAGGAACCATGGAGTTTGGTGGTAAACGGTGACGGGGTATAGAATTATGCATGAAGGGTTGAGGTCCCATGGAAGACGGGTGAGGTGGACGGTGGTGGGGTCCCATCGAAGATGGATGAGGAATGGGCTGATGATGCATAGAGGGTGGGGCAGAATATGGAATAAAGTGAGGCTGCGTAGTAATAGAAAGGAGAGGTACAATGCCACCTCGGGGTTCAAATCGTTGCACAGAGGTCATTGTGGCTGGAGGCAGGGCAGTGGAAACGGGCTTGGTGTTCTCCTTGGTTGCCTCAGGAGTTGATCCTCTTGATGGGGAATATGGTGAGGAGGGCCTAGGTTCCGGTTCCGGTTCTGGTTCAGGTTCTAGTTCCGATTCAGATTTAATTTCAGATTCAAGGGGTTCACTGCCTGGCCATGATAGGCTGTTCTGGTGTTCTTCGGAAGGCTCCGAATGGAACCAGTGTGTGGTGCCAAGTTCAGAGCTGTTTTGACGATCTTCAATCTTGGTGGATGTTTTATCTTCTTTCTCGTCATTGCCCTTGAGGGTGTTGTTTGACTGCTCAGGTATTTTCTCATCAGACTCACTCCATGTTCCCCAATCAGTGTCTAGAAAGAAAAAAAACACATCACTTTTTATTTCAATAATATTTGTTTTGAATTTCTGAAACAGGCACAAATCAAACTAATGAAGTACTATTTGCTAATAAGATAACTCGGCCAATAAGAAATTACAGCTAGTAAAATAATGCCAATATATTTATATAACCAAGATATATTTTTAAAATTAAACGTTCAATATCTTATTTTAAATATAAATAATTGTATCCTCACCAGATTCATTATTTTTGTTGGATTTAACAGGAGGTGAAGGGATCTTGTCATCACTGGTAGATTTAATGTCATTTTTATCGTCGTTGGAATTTACGGTTGGAATTGGATCTTTCTGTTCTTTCTTCTTAACTTTGCTTTCTAAAATATAAAAGGCTGTATTGGTAGTCAATATGTTTCAAGTCCCAAAGCAAAATGAATAATACTATAGGCTAGCATAAATAGGAAGACAACAATTGTTATTTATTTGATTTGCAAAATGATGTCTATATATTAAACACAATTTTTTAGACCCAAGGATTAATAATAATAAAATAAAGACATTACTTACACTACAACAACATAACAAATGACAGAATAGCCGATATTATCATACATTCATGGCAATTTTAATTTTCTATAGTATCTAATTAATCACAATAATATTTTACTATATTTTTCTTTGTATACAATATTAAATAGCCTGATGCATTTGTATCACCAATGATTGTTATATATCAGGTGAAGCATGTTAGCTCAAATGATTAGTTGATTTAATTTATCTCAAATCTATTATAGAAAAAGTAGAACTTTCTGAATTGGCTTTAATTGTAAAAACTCAAATCTTTAAGCTTTTGAGGCAACACACCCCTTTTGGAGCAATATGGTTTTTCATACAGGGGAATATTAATGATTAGAGACATTGATTTATGGTAAATAAAATTATTGGATTTTGTTGAATAAAAGTTTTAATTTGGTATATAAAGTTGGCAAATAATTTGGGTGTTGTTGAAAATGATAGCAAATTAACTCACAATAATTATGTGTTTTCTTGATTAATTTTTTTTTAATAAAGTTTATTTTTATTCATCTTTAAATATTTACCTGGTCATATTTTGGCCAGCATAATAGCCAGTTCAAAAAGTATTTTACCGATGCTCTTTGGTTGAGAGAAATTAAATTGTTATTTGTTATTGGAGTATTTATAAGTAAATTATAACAGAGATGATGGTAATATTGTATTAACTGAAAATTTAAGTTAACAAAGGCAGAAAAACAATGTTTGATATTGAAAAAAATAGGTGTAGTTTTTACCCATCAATTTACATTTAAATCAAGAAATTGACCATAAATCACATTTTGATTTTAAAGGACAAGAAGTAAATTTTGTAAAAAGATGTAATTTAAAATAATTTTGCATTTTATAATGCAACAAAAACTTTAAACATGTTTTGATATGCATTTTAATGTGCTGAGTAAAAGTTTGTAAATATACATCTCAAAAATGTTGGCATCTTAACTTATTGTATAATTAAGTTGAGGCCTGATAATTAAATAAGTAAAATAGGACCGTTAACATTAATATATTAGAATGGGCCTAGCTAGTGTTTGAAAACCATAACAAATCCCTTTTCCCTTGTCAACAACAGTGCCCATCCCCCTCGAGCGAGCTGTTTAATCCCACTTTGGCGTGCCCCCTGACATAAATTTATGAAACATCCATGAGACCTAATACCTGGAACAATAATAACTTGACACAAAATTAACTCATATGCAAATAGTAAATTACTGTAGGCAAATGAATATGGGATAAAACCATAATCCTTTAGACCTGATGTTAACCTCCATAAGACCCACACTCTTTGGTGTAGTATTCACAAAATAATTTTCAGACACTATTACAGCTTAACCAGTTTTAAGTTAACCCTCTGTTTGGAATTTAATATATAGATTATAACTGATTAACTTTAATTAGCAATAAGGAAGAAACATACCCTTTCCTCCAGAAATTTTTTTGAACTGGTTTAAAAAGCTACCATCATTAGAGAAGATATTCATAGTATGTTTCGAAGCTGGAACAGTGGACACCTCATGGTGAGACTTTTCCCGTTTCCAGCGCTGATCATTGCTAGAACTGAAACAAATAGCAATCCATTTTTATTTCTGTTTCCTGATAAGATAATATTAATGATATTTGTGGTGAATGTGTAAAAATTTGTAGGTGAGAATTTACAAACATCAAAAGGTTATGGCGGCCTTAAGACTGACCCGCAATGTGTCACTTTATAACCAGTTGTCAGAATAATTGGTTCACGAGTTTTGCAACAATGCAATAAGTTTGTTTTCAATTTTGGCATCAGCAGTGATCATTATAAATAATGATTTATATCTATGGTAATAAAAGGCCATGTTTGTCTGTGTGTTTTTGTTTGTGTGCGATGCCCAGACAAATCTAGAGCACGCAGAGATCTGAAATTTTCAACAAAGGTGGACAGAAGAGTGTCCGAATGCACCTCAAAGCCATATTTTTAAATTTTTAATTAGCTTTTTAATTAGGTTATTTTTAAATAATTTTTGAATAAAATATTTTTTATCCCGTTTAGAATTACGTTTCAGAGATAAAGGCACCGTGGGGGGAGGAGGGGGGTAGAGGGTGCTTATATGATTCTTATACCACAGTGGGTCAAGGGCAACGCAGTGCAGGATTGCTAGTATTAATTAAAAGTACTAAGACCAGAAATGTTGCACAAAATATTGGGGGATGGGATTGGATGATGTAGACAGTGAATTTCCCAACCTTAGGATTTTTTTTTAGCAGCACGACTCAATACTAACTACCCATTTGGATTATATGCTTATGTACTAGTTATTCTAATGAATTAGGAATGAGAAAGGGTAAATTTAGAGGAAATTTACCCCCATTTGTATGTATTGAAAAACCATAAGAAAAACCACCCTCAGTACATTTGACTTAGTAGCCTTAAAACTAGAAGGCAGTGACAGCGAGGTTACTAGCCAACTTGATTAACTAAGCTTTCTATACAATCTACAACAGAAGGTTTGAAGAGTTATGAATTTGAAAACTTTTGAAGAATCGAGATAGACAGTTGGGAAAACTTAAAATTTGTCTGTACAAGTCTGTGGTAAAGAACTTTCATTGTTAGAAGTATTGTGGTGCACAGTAATTTTAGAATTTCTCAACTCAAGATCTTGACTCTCCACGAAATTATCAACTTTCAAACTTCATTCCAACATTGGCCGTGGGGTGGGGGTAAAAAAAACCTGGTCGCCCAGTGTGACACCCCTGACTAATTCAAACTGGTAGGTACTAGTGGCTAATTTGTTTTTGCAGTGTATTACTATGTGTCAAGGCTACCTGCATTTAAGTATACTAATGGGTTAGGTATAAGGAAGATATAATGTTGAAGAAATCAGTACTTTCATTTGTGTGGAGGGAGATCGGGAAACTCGTTTGGAAAAACTACCCTTAGTACTATAATACACTTGGCCGGGATTCTAATCTTGACCTCCTCATTAACAGCAATCCAACCTATTACAAGTCACATCTTAGACCAGGCTAATAGCCATTTAGTTAAATAGATTCATATATGAACCTAGTTATTACAAGATTGAGCTATTTTTGGTAGTTTTACAAACTTAGATGAAGAAAGAATTTGAAGAATTGTCTGGTAGTCTAATGAATAGAGAAAAGTGCAAAGTTAGTTGTAAAACCTAATACTTTGTTCAAGTTTTGTTTTTTTCTCAATATTCCTCTTAGTTACTTTTTGTGACATAATTCATCACTATTATTAGGTTATGATATTTTTTTCGTTGCCAAAGACACCACTATAAAATGAAACACCCGAGTTCAATAACAATTGAAAATGGAAAAGGTAAGTCAGTATAAAACTCCATTAATAGAGTCGCAGGGAATTCCAATCAAAAATATATGACATAGGTACCTTAAAATGTAGCCCAATTCTAGTTAAATAAAGTATTTATAAACAGCGCTGAACCACCCCCAACAACCACATTTAAACTTGAGAATAAATAACAATTTTAATTTGTCCTAATCTCTTGCACATTTTCCAGTTATTTTACATGAAAGTCAACTGTCAAACTGTTAAACCGGTTCATAGATAATAGGTAAAACCCACCGGAAGTCAATATGCATTGTGTCAAAGTTTCATGAGGTTCCAAATCAAGGTGTCCAGCCAAAAAATAATTATTATTATTATTAGCACCGCATCTTACTACCCATTCGGGTTATACGCACTTACGCTAATGTGTAATGGTAGGGTGATTGTGAGATGAAATGAAGGACCTACAGTTTAACGTGGAATCCGAACCACGGTGGAGGCCTGGCATTCCCCACATTCACAAGATGTAAAAAATAATTAAAGTTCCCTGACTTTTCCAGATTTTTCAGAGCCAATTTCCAACTTTTCCAGTCACTATATTATAAACATTATTCTATTAAGATCTCAACTTACACATTTTGAAATTGTAAACCTCTATGAAGGGGTTAAAGGATGTTAGCCTAAAGCAATGGGCCGCTGGGTCATTCGTTCCAAGTTAGATTTGAGTTGGATCATATTGAGACATTATAAGATCGCCTTACACGGGCTAATGAACTAATGACTCAACTTTGGGTGAAGACACAATATAAGGGTGGAAAGATTAGATGAAAATCCCATGTTGACTTTTAGAACTGAGATTAGTATATTCAAGATGGACAACTGTACTAAAATAAATTCGCAGTGAAGAAAAATGTTTTTTGACAGTTGAGTATTGTAAATAAAAGTAGCGTTGGCATGTTATTTTAGTGACTATGTGAAAATTCCAGAAATTTGATCAAATTCCCTAACTTTTCCCTGACTAACCAAATTCCCTGACTATTCCCTGTTTTCCAGGTCACTGGACACCCTTCAAATAGATCACGTCATAAGTCTTGTTCCAATTGTATGGGAAGGCCAGTAATTTTATGGTGGCTGTCATAATAGTTATGAACATCATCAGCAAGGTCTGAAAGGAATATCTATCTTTTACACAATGCTAAGAAAAGATTAAAACGTATTACACCTTCTGAAGTATTTAAAGTAAAACATGAAAAAGTTGTCTTGTGAGAAACATTTTTCCTTTTGATTTTACATAGGTATATTTTGTTTGCAAAATGATAAGATAAGCTCAAATTTATTTTTGAAAAAACTATGGGCCAATAACGCCCACCCCCCTCCCTCCATTTTTGTGTGGTACTTAGCGTTTTGAAGTTGAAGAGGGTGTAGTTAACTTTAAACTCTGTCCAGTCATGAAGAGCAGAGTAATGTTATACAGTTGTAGTGTTGAAAACAAGCGTTAGTTCATCCCATTCCCATCATAATTGATAATATTGGTTTCACAAAATACAAGGTTCAGTCACATATACATTCACTATACTCGTCTTTGTTTGTAATTATAGTTTAATGAGCAATGTTTTATTATAGTTTAATGAGCAATGTTTTATTATAGTTTAATGAGCAATGTTTTACTATAGTTTAATGAGCAATGTTTTATTATAGTTTAATGAGCAATGTTTTATTATAGTTTAATGAGCAATGTTTTATTATAGTTTAATGAGCAATGTTTTATTATAGTTTAATGAACAATGTTTTATTGTACTTGCCGAGACAATGTTAAACATTTGAGAATACATTTTATATGCAACTCCAAATTGTATTGTATTATGCTTTTGAATTAAGAAACCAGGTATCCAAAGAGGTGGATGACTAAGCATTCTAAGGTTTTACACTCACATTTACACTTTGCCACCGTTTGTAATCAGGCCCGGGTTCGAATCCTGGTGAATTCACTGGAATTAGTTAAACACTTTAGCACAGTCAGTGGTGCATGAGCCAACTGAAATAGGAGTCTGGGTTACATTCCTGGGATGGTCTGAGATTTATCTTTGGTAAATTATCGGATAGGGGACTGGATGGTGTTCTTTCTTAGTATTAAGGCAGTTTGTAAGCCCATGTTGATATAATCAACGTGTTCAAAAAATACATCTACCTAACACAAAATAATTATCTGAGGTTGATTTTAACCAGTTATTTTTCCAAAGTTTCAGGAAAATACTGGTGCACATATTCTTAGTCACTTCCCTTGTCCTTTACTCTGTTATATCATTGATTTAGATCAGTGTAAGATGCTGAAAGTCAAAACACAGTATTCAGGGTAGCACTCCGTGTAAACATAAATATAACCCTGCTGAGCATTGCACCAATGAATCCTGCTGATGACAGCAATGCACAGATGTTTTAAATTTATCCAAGAAGCCTCTCGCCAGTTGTGAGACATTATTCTTGTGTTAAGGGTTACAGTTATTATTTTGGCATGAGCCTACAGAATGCTAAGAGTGTTTGGTGGTTTAATTGTCATTTTTATTAAATGTTTAATCATATTATATTTTAATTTTTCCTTGTATTTTTAGTTAAAATAAATTTTACTTTATATGGGATAGTAATATTATATGTTATTTATCATTGATTCATAAAGTTAGTTTTTCAAGCTATTTATTAAGAAACGGTAACAAGAAATGTGCATAACATAGGTATACTGAGAACCAAAGAATGTCAAATAGTAATGAACGTTTTCAATTATTTTATTAAGACGATAAATGTCACCAAAACAGTTAGGGAAACATGTAAAGCCACAAAATGTTCCGAAAGAACTATTTATGCATTAAATAAGGAACAAAAATGTGGTCCTAAGTGAACTCCTTCAAAAAGAAAACTAAAGAGAAAAGGGAAACAAAAAAATTCAAGAATGAACACATACGATGGTATCGTAAAAAGTGGTTTTCGTCGACTTGCCCATTCCTTGTTCGAAAACAAGCCCCCTCCTTTAAGTATTATTTTAGCGAGGGTAAACGCAGACAATACACTGTCAAATTTCTCACGAGCTACCTTGTACAGATTTTTGCAGAAGATGGGTTATAAGTACGAACAAGAGGGTAACAAGAGTGCTTTCATTGAAAGGGATGACATTATTAGGTGGCGTCATAAGTATTTGAAGGATATTAAGAAGTTCAGAGCTGAAGATAGACCTATTATTTATAAAGATAAATAATGGGTAAATGTTGGACATAGCGTTTCCAAGGAGTGGAAAGATACTACCATTCAGAGTTTTCGGCAAGCATTTCTTGAGAGGTTAAGCACGGGACTAAAGCCACCATGGACTCGCGGACCACGCTCTGTGATGGTTCATGCTGGAAATGGCAATGGCTTTGTTGAAGGTGCTGAGCTCACATTTTTGTGCAAGAAAAACAAAGCAGATGCCAATGACAAAATGGATGGTGACATTTATATTATTATTATTATTAGCACCGCTTCTTACTACCCGTTCGGGTTATACGCACTTATGCTAATGTGTAATGGTAGGGTGATTGTGAGATGAAATGAAGGGCCTACAGTTTAATGTGGAATCCGAACCACGGTGGCGGCCTGGCATTCCCCACATTCACAAGATGTCTTGTCAGAGTGACATTTATAAAAAGTAATTTTCAAAACAATTACTCCCTTATCCACCTGAAGGAGCTGTCATTGCAATTGATAATGCAGCCTATCACAGCTGAAGGTGTAAAGCGATCCGGACCACATAATGGCGTAAAGCTCAAATAGTTGAGTGGCTTATCCAAAAGAACATTGATGTTGATGACGAAATGTTGAAACGGGAAATTGCTGTATTTGATTTTGCAACACATACAGAATTTTGAAAAATACAAGGTGGATGAGATGGTGAAGGTGGTGGATCGACAAGTTATTTGTTTGCCTCTGTATCATTGTGAACTTAGGCCTACCCCTATAGAGATGATGTGCGCTCAAGTAAAAACATTTATTAAAATTAACAATACTAGTTTTAAGGTTAAAGATTTGAGGCCTTTAATAGCTGCCGCATATGAAAAGATTTCTGTAGAAAACTGGTTCAATTAAGTCAAACACACCAAAAAAATTGAAAATGACATGTGGAAAGCAGACAAGCTGCAAGATGACGAGGAGCAGTTTTTAATAAGATTAACTTTATCGTCTTCATCTTGCTCTGTGTCATCTTCTCCACCCATAAGACCACCTACTCACTCTCAAAACTTTGAGCTACCTGGGCCTTCCACTAAACACTAATTCACAATTGATGAGCCCACACCTTTGAGTGGGGACATTGACGAAGCATAAAGGTATTTTTTAGGTTTAAACTAATATTACTCTATTACTTATCTATACTTCAAACATTATTTCATTAAATATTCATATCATAAAGTCGTCGTATATTAATACTCATTCAATTAATCATAATCTTTTTGCAGATGTTAATATTTTAGCCCAAAACTTTTATAATTGGAATTCTGAGCTTACATGAACTTAAACATTGTATTGTCTAACCTATTTTGTTATTTGTAAGGTTTAAAACATTTTTAACGTGTTTCATGTATTTTAGACTTAGACCTGATATACTGCTAAAGTGATGAATTATTTATTAAATGTGTAATGATCACTATTTGACAATATGTTATTACCTTAAATTAACCTATTTATACATTTTCATATGCAGTTTTATTTTTTCACATCAACTAACTTAACAAAATTTATCAATCAACTTTTTCTATGTATTTTCAAGCAATATATATAATAAATTATAAATCAAATCCACTCCTTACTTTCAACTTGTTTAGAATGTTTTCTAAAAAGATTTAAACCAATGTTATTTACTTTACAGAGAAGGCTTAATTTGGCCTTGAATGGTTTTTAAAACTTCCGCCGGCCAAACCCCCGCCCCCAAACCTTTATGATTACCAGTATTTTAATTTAAAAAACTATTGTATATTAATCTATTATTATAATCATTGAGTTTTAGCTTTTATTATAGTAAAGGTGAATTAAGTAATTGTTTATAAGTGTACACACATTCACATGCAAACAGGGAATATCTTTGTAACTTATAAACCTCTGTACTTGGGAAGACCATCTTTGAAAAGATTCGATCTCCAACCTACTCATCGCAGGTGACAGTGTACAGTCTATGTTAAAAGTGGCATTAATATGATAATACACAGAATACACAATTCTTGACAACCCGTACCTAAAATTGATTGCCATAGCGAGTACAAAGTTTGTATAATTTTCTAAATTTGAATGTGAAAGTTGTCCATCTACTTCAAGCAGGTGGGATCTGGCAACTGCGCGCTCTATAAAACCTGTACTGCAGAGTAATAGTGGAACAGACTATAGTTACCATATGTCTATATTGATGTAGGTCTAGTTGTAATATTATTTTTATTTTTAAGCCGGAGTTTGTACATTCTTACCTACTCAACATCTAAGGAAAAAATTAAAGAATCCTAACCTATTTACATAGTTGATTTACATTACTATTCGCCCCTTAGCCAATAGACTATTATTAAATCAAATTTAGGTGATACTAAACCAAGGGTGTCTCTCGTATTTAGATTTACTAATCTTACACATTTTTGTCAGGCATTAAAATTATTTCTTTCCTAAGTAAAAATTATAACTTTTTCCTAGCTTTAAGCCTAGGCACAAAATTTTAACTTTAGTTTTAAGAATACACTTCTTGAAATAAAATATATATTTAATTATTAAAGGATATCTTACTTCGCCCAGTAAAGTCTTTTATTGTTCCGATGCTGTTGTGCAGTTGACTTAGGTTTTGACGACCCTGATGAGGTACCTTGTATTTTTTTCAAAGCTTCGTCTGTTTCTTTCTTTTTTTGTTGCAGTTTTGTTTGTATTTCTCTTTTCTTTTGTTCAATGAGTTCTTCTTGCTTCGACATTTGCGCAAACCTTTCATTTCTTGTGGTTTTTAAAGAAAAAGGATCGCTGCCTTTAATTCCACGATACGCCATTTTAACAAATGTCTATTGATAAATGAATATGTTTTGTTTTAAATATTCAGGTAAGCCAAGAAAAAAAATTTCTTACAGAAATATTAGTAAAATTAACACCTAACTGATACGTTAGTATCTAGAAATTGTGCTCAAGAACCGTCTCGTCCGAAAGGGGATTTTTTTTAAATATCACTTCCTAGACTGAATTTATAATCATGCATAACGCTGAACTGTGAGTAAATAGTGCATATCGTTAAATGAAAAAGTTATAAGAAAAGTACAAGGGCTTATAAACTTAGTGTGAAAGTCTTACTTAAGCCAATGGTATTTTATTCATAGGAAAGGGCATAAACAATTTTCAACAATAGATACTAATCACTAAAAAACATTTCAATAAAGGGTTATTTCAAAAACCACGTTAAATAAACTATATATTTAGAAACTTTAATTCAAATTCATGGACGTTTTGTCTGTATTATTAATTCAAATTATATCTTTATTTGTTTTTGATTGTATTAGTGTCACGAAATTAAAATTGAGCCTACTTATTGGTGAACTGTATAATGAATCGAATAATTCATTGTGTGTAAAGAATGGTGCTCTACTTCATATTAATGTTTTACACAAGATATGTTATAAAATTCTTGGGAGTAAAAACGTTACCAACAAGTATAACGGAGCGTACACTTAAAATTAAGAATATGCGGCTACATAAGTGCATAGCTGAAACAAGGAATTGTTGCAAATTAGGATGGCAGTCTAGTTTATGATTACATTCCCAGTCTTGAGACAATGGCTTCTGTACTGATCATGTAAATTTCAGTTAAGGATGAACAGCCCGTTCATGGCCTGGAGATCATCCAGAGACAAACTGACTGACTAGCAGTACAGTTGTGTCTGGTAAAGAAAGAAAAAAAATCTATTTCTATTTTCAAAAAGTGTTAGTGGGTCCAGGCCCCTGTGGCCCCTATGGCTGGCCCGCTCCTGTCGTGGGTTTAGACTAAGTCTGGAAGTTGGAGCGGTAGGAGAAATAGCAAGGTGGTTTGACTGTAGACCGCTGGAGGCTATGGAGTACATGACGTGTGTGTGTGCGCGCGCATGTGTGTGTGTGTGTGTGTGTGTGTGTGTGTGTGTGTGTTGTGTGTGTGTGTGTGTGTGTGTGTGTGTGGTGTGAGGGAGGGGAAGTCACGTAAAATTTAGTAATTTGTAGATCTAACGCCATGATATAAAAACTTCGCTCAGACAAATACTGGTTAGTCACTCTTCAATCAATCATTCATGTAATGAGAAAGTTCGGATCGACCACCAGTTCAATGTACAGTGTTTTGCACTGTATAAAACGTAATAAAACATTATAAAACAACATTTAACCTAAAAAAATATGGTGTTGTGTTTAGAAAGCTTACAAAAGATAGAAAGAAAATTACGCAACTTTATCTTGAAGATTAAAGATTTACTGTGCCCCAAACAAAGAGTAAAATGAGTTCCTTGAAGAGGAATCTGATAGAAAAAATTATGGTAGTAGTTGTATGTAATACAGATCATAACGAATCTGATTGATCTCATTCAATGAAAAGAGAAGCGGGCAACTGTCAGAGCCATGAAGTTCGCGTTAATAATTCTTTAGCAGAATCAATGATTTTACAAGTTTAAGATTTTGCCGTGTTTTCTTTTACTTATTCTTCTTCATGTATAGAGTAGGTGTCCCAAATATCGCCTCTGTGCCTAATATCGCCTACTCGTGCTTCCGAAGTACATTGCGTGCCATCTATGAGTAAGTGCAGTAACCTTCAAGTTCTGGGGTCGTACCACAATCAGCGCTAGTGGCAACGCTCTTATCACTGACAACAGCGTCAGAAGTTGGCGTCTGAAGTTGTTTTGGCTGTTCTATCGTACTTTTTGTCTCCAAACAATTCAGAGAATGACCAGGTAGGTGAATCCAAATTCTAATTTTGCTTATACCATTAGAAAGTGCATTAATTGGAGAATCCAAAGTTGTTATTATTTTCAAAAATGACTGTGTTTTAACCTCCGTTCTTAGTATGTGTGTGTTGACTGTGTTGTGTTCCTAATATCGCCTACAAACTTAATCCTAATATCGCCTACTAGGTGATTTTTGCAACAGCTACTTTAATTTCCTCGAGTTATACCTACCATTCAACCACGAAGTATTGCAATCTTATTTTCTTCTTAATTTTTTTTATTTTACTACACGTTCCTTTTTTTTAAAAGTCTCTTTCCTAAGATGGGGAATGAAAATAGAAGAGACAGACATGGAGTACGTCGAGTCTGCAAGCCGCATGTCAGGCCGTTCTGAACAAAGAAATGGGAACGTTGAAGGCATCCAAACAGATTGGCGTTCCGAGATCAACAATTCGAGAGTACATTAAAAATGGTCTGAATAAGAAAAATGACGTAACAGCAGAGGTAAGAACAGTGGTTAGAAAGAAACTTGGACGAAAACCTGTACTGACGGACGATTTAGAAAAGAAGCTAGTACACTATTGCAAGGAAATGAGATCCAATTTTTTTGGCTTGACTCGGTTAGACGTTAAGCAGATGGCCTACCTACCAGCTTGTCTTGAGGAACAATCTTCCCCGCCCCTTCTCTAAAAAAACAAACACAGCTTGTCGAAAGTTGTTGAATTTGTTTTTGAAAAAGAACGCTTCCCAATTGAAAATCAGAACTCCACAGTCATTATCAAGAGTCAGAATCCTTGGGTTCACTGAAGAAAACGTGAAATCTTTTTTCGCCATTATTAAAGCAGAACTTGAGAAAATTAAGTTCAACCGTACCAGAACTTTTAATGTAGACGAAACGGGTATTACAACTGTCCAAAGTAAAAATTTACAGGTGATTTGCATGAAAGGAAAATCAGCTGTATACAAAATGTCATCGGCAGAGAGGGGGAAGCGTAATACGATAGTCACTTGTATGTCTGCTGCCGACCAGTTTGTTACCCCGATGATAGTTTTCTCCAGGAAGAAGAAGGACATAAATCTAATGAGGGGTGTCCTCCTGGGTCTATTCCAGGATTTCATCAATCAGGCTGGATTCAATGCAACTTGTTTTGTGAGTGGATGAAACATTTTGTTATTTTTGTTAAACCTACAGCAGAAGACCCAGTTGTATTGATCCTGGATGGCCACTACTCCCACACAAGGAACCTGGAGGTGATCAACTTTGCTAGGGAAAACAACATCATAATCGTCTGCCTGCCACCTCACAGTACCCATAAGATGCAACCCTTAGACGTTACCTTCATGAAACCATTCAAAACTTTCTACAATCGAGAAATTGAGAAATGGCTTTCCAGCAATGAGGGCAGAATTGTGACGCAGAATGAAGACGCGAAACTAATGGGTAAAGCTTACATCAAAGCTGCTAATGTGGCTAATGCTATGAGTGGTTTACGCGCCACCGGCATTTACCCTTTTAATAGTGATTTATTTACAGACGCTGATTTCATTGAGGAAGTTAGCAATATCCGCCAAGATGCCATTCCAGATGCCAGAATTGATCCATCGACTCTCTCAACTTGACATGGCTGCTGAAGATAAAGCCTCATCAGTGTCGCATTCCCCATCAGGCTCATCCGGAACTGCTTCCATCTCGCCCAAGGACATACGAGCTGTACCAAAAGTGCAACCATCGTCTCGAAAACGAAAGGGTGGAGAGAGTGTGGTCTTAACTAGCTCTCCGTATAAAAAAAAGCTGGAGGACTTTTATAGTACAGCAAAAAATAATAAAAAAAAATCTGCTCAGGCCTTGACAAGTAGTAGGATAGCACGGAAAGGGAAACCGACCTCCAACATAAAGAAAAAGCCAACTAAAAAAATAAAGCGTAAAGTCTCAAACTCCTCTAGAGGACACTGACGATGATATGGACTTTGACAACAGTGACTCCATGGATGCCACCTGCGCATTTTGCAATGAGAAGTATTCAACGATTTTAGTGGTCAGGAGTAGATCATGAGTAGCTCGTGTTTTAAGTGGAACCATCAATTTTGTTATACAGCCAGTGGAGAGCGTAGGAAATATATAGGTTCCTTTTATTTGAACGATTAAGTTGCTGAAATATGTTTTTAAACTTTTTTAATAATACATTTTTAAGAATTTGTTTCTTTATTCTGTCTTTTATTTGAGTTTTTTTCGCAGGAAAGGCTTAAAATTAGTTTACAACATTTGTATGTGTTGTCCCGTCTGAGTAAGAGTGAATGCTGGAGTGGAGGCCTGGGCAGAAATAGGGTAGCCATCGCCCCACGTAAATTGCCTAGGCCTCACCCCCCTCCCCCGCAACACCAAGCCTCCAGCATTCAATCTTGCTCAGACGGACTTTACTAGCAACTCCTTTTAACAGGTGATCCTAATTTCATCTGGTAGGTGGTAATAGGAACAGGGGTAGGCTATATTAGGAACCACCTTGGGGTTCACTGGAAATTTCAATTTTTTTCAATTGAGCTACATAACTTAAACTGGCACGGGTTTTGAAGCGGGTTGATCTCAGGATACCAGAGGAATATATTTCTTAGTGATATTTATTCAGTTTCCAGCCCAATTAGAAAATTAAAGAGGATGAGATATAGAAAAATAGTTAGAGTAGGAAATATTTGGGACACTTACTCTATATCCAGTAACCGGGAGAGGTGATACAGTCATAGGTGTCACTTATTAATCTATGAGTGACGATCTGACGATAAACAAGATCCAAATTAATAAAACGGCAAGTGTAATCAAATACAACTAAAAGTGATTGATTATGATGATAGTGTAAAATGGCCAGGGAATCCCAGCACTGGATCTTTTCTTTCGCACTATCGTTCGATGGTTTTGAACGAGAGTCATCGCCTGTCATAACGAGTTTCGTATTTCGGTTCTTTGCTTGAAAGAGCGCTATCTTCACAGAATTGATTCTCTAAGGTATCGTTAGGGAACGTGATTAAACGAGGGCCTGTGAAACGAGGCTACCTCCACAGCCAATTGTGTTGTATTGGGAATTAAACAGAATTATTTATAAAATAATTTTTTTTATAATGAAATGAAAGAAGATACGTAAAAATTGAATTATTTCATTAACTCTAGTCCTCTGTTCCATGGGTATTGCTGCAATTCCTGCAACGTTTTGATCTTCTACATGTTTCGATGCTGCAACGGCATTATCATCAGGTCAGAGTTAAAAGATGTGTGGTTGAGTGTTCCAAGTTGTTTGAGAGAGGAAACTGAAAAAGATTGCTAATGTTGTCTATAATTGATTCTGTTAGTGTGAGTAAACACGTGCATTTGAGCACAAATTCATTACTGCCTGCAGAGTATGTTCCTATTCGGCTTAGCCGTTGTTGAAGGTGTCTGAATTTAATTTTAAATTTCCTAGATTAAGATAAGGAAGAGGCTTTGGATTCACCTACCCGCTGCAAAAGTAGATTAAGTTTCCTCTCTATCATGGGTATTAATAACTTTATTGATGGGAATTTTTTCCGGATCGACCAATTACATTTTCCCCACGTTCTCTCTTTCTTTCCCACAATCTTGAATGTGGCTGTCTCATGCCCTTTACTGTTGACTCAGGCACCACCACCCCTAATACGGATCTCATAGTCTAACTCATCCGTTTCTAACCGGTGGATTTCCATGTTTTTATCATTAACAAATACACTGATATTTACTATGATGTGGAAATATCCCTCCCTCTCTTTGTAAAATAATTATACCTCAATATGTGTTTATTAATTAAGTTAATCTTGAGGACTGTTTCATATACATTCAAACAAAAACTCTAAACCTATCATGACTATTGTGAACACAAAATATATTATTAAGCCTTTTTATTTGTCCAGTGCATCCCAAACTAGCCGTTTCATCTTAGGCTATTACTTATCACACCACTTGATGTTTCCTGGTTGTCCTTGGAAGATTGTTGCTAACCAAACTTCTCCTGGTGTTTTGCAAACATGATTTTCACACACAACTCATGAACCGTACACCCTTGCCACTGCCCAGTTGATTGATTTGATTGTTGGATTACCCCTCTAGCAAAGAAAAATTGCCCCATTGAACTGGAGGTGCTGATAGCCTGTCCAGTGGGGTCTAGCTTTCCAAGTTTGCAGTTTAAAGGGCACCTATCGAGGATACAGCGTTGTCTGTTCAGGTTACTCGCACCATGGAAATGTCCACCTGGACACTTTATCCATGAGTTGTTGCGCTAACGTCCAACGCTATGGTTGAATGAGTCTCTCTCAAGGACCATGCGTTGTCTGGCCAGGTTAATCACGTTTTGAAATGTCCCCCAGGACAATGTTTGCCTTAGTTGTTGCTCTGACGTCCCGTACTATAATTTAATGGGTCTGGTTGACGGTTGACTATCATCCAAGCCAATTTTTTTTAAATCCTAATATTACCTGCGGCCGTGACGAGTAAATCTCTGATACCATGAACCAGCATAAACCAATAATTCACAACACACTGACTCGATTGCTTATCTTTGTTTGTATAGTAAATGTAGCAATATAAATAAAGTTGTAGGAACATTTTGATGAATTATTTATCTGACCAGTATTTACAAATGATGGTGTCTGGTGAGACATTCGGCATTTCAGTATTGACAAACAGCACTAGTAACGAAACAAGTGTTTTCTCTCCGAAATAATTATTGAACCATCAACCAGTAACTAGTCTGTCTCTTTAACCTCGGTCTAACCTTGCCAACAAGCGAATGGTATCACTAATTACCCGGTGCCTCGCGAGTCCCAGCCGATCTCGCGTCAGTCGCGGCCAGTCCACCAAATACCAAGCTGCGCCCAACAACTATGTCCCGACCGTCAAGACCGAAAGGGCTTGAATGGGTTCGTGACGGCACTGTTACATTAGGTAAATCAATATATGTTTAGTTAAATTAAATGAATGTGTTAATAAAAGGTTTGAAGAGAATAACTAAATTCGAGACCCGTAGCTTGTTTCTTTAAATAAGTCGATGTAGGCTACAAAAGTAATATTTCCGAAAAGCCTATAGCATAAATGATCGTTTGAATTAAGACCATTAAATAAAGTTTGTCATTCAAACAAATTAAATCAATTTGTTAGCTAGCTTATTTTATTAAAGATTTCAAACTTTCGCCATAATTATAGTTTTTGAAACCAATATACAAGCAAATAGCCAACATTAAATATATTGTGGCTTTAGCAGAATGTATACAACACGGATGAGTGCAACAAATTTTAATATACCAAAAATTGTATTCGTATTTTTACAAAATTACCTTTGAAAGTGAATTGAATATTTCATTTAATGTAAATGTTTTTTCACCGAAGTGTGATATACTTCATTATTTCTAAACTATAACAGTTTTATATACCAGACACATGTTTTTACACAAGAACATTGAAATAAATAATAGTATAGAGATCACTGCACCCGTGTGACCAATTGTGAAAATTTGAAGTGTAAAATCTAAGAGTAAGTATACATTGACATGTCAGATATAAACAGAATAATCATTAGATTACTAAAAAAAAAACATGGCCTGAACCCGCAAGCGAGCTATAGGCCACTGACCCATCTGCACTCATCGTTAGCGATGATAGTATCAACATTTGTAGTTAGAGGGTGGTATGTGGTCATCACAACGAACCCTCTAGGGGTAATCTCAGTTTTATAGAGCATTGCTACTACTTATTCATGTAGCTCCTCATTTGTCCTCATGAATATGAGTTTGACCCCGTTCCAGATCCATTGTTTCACAGAAAAATTATGGAATCGCTGTGTTTCTAAATAGTAAAAACTGGTTATGATTTTCATTAATCAGTTTAAAAAAAGGTAGGCCTAAAATATTTACTTAAAATGATCCATACCCTATCGAGAGGCAGTTGGAAGCTTGATGTTTCTCGCTATAGTGACACGTCCAGACATTGCATTTGCAATTAATCAAGCAAGCCTATTTTTGAATGAGCCACAAGACATCCATTGGACAGCAGTTAAAAAGATAATGCGATATCTAGCTGGGACTAGGAGCTATGGTATTTGCTACCAAGGAAATCAACCTGAGTTAACTGTATATTCAGATGCTGACTATGCTGGGGATGAAACCACAAGAAAATCTACGACAGGATATATCAGTCTTTTAGCAGGAGCACCAGTCACCTGGTCATCTCATCGACAAGGGTGTGTCAGTAGGTCAACTACAGAAGCTGAATATATGGCAGCATCTTCAGCAGCTCAAGAAAGCGTGTGACTTAGAATGATGCTTGCGGAACTTGAGCTAATTTCCAGTGAGCCTACCACACTCTTTGTGGACAACCAAAGTGCAATTAGGTTGGCTAAGAACTGTGAGCATCATAAAATGACTAGACACATAGATGTTAAGTACCATTACATCCACGAGTGTGTAGAAAACAATGTTATAGTTGTCCAATATGTGCGTTCTGAGAACCAATTAGCAGACTTTTTAATTAAGGCTTTGCCACAAAGAAATTTTGTATGAATCGTGAATCTGTGTCGATTAGGGATATCAATGAACAAAGAGTGGGAGTGTTGAATTTATGACTCAAGTAGTCCAGTTGCTTTGTTCATCTAGAAGTACGTCATTTCTTTTTTCTTTACTCTTGTACATGGCGTCAGTGAGGTTAAAACGTAATCTACTTTATTCTGTACCATTTAATAATGTTATACTTTGCATAATTAAATATTAACACATTTAAATTAGTACGTACGATTTATCATCCTAAACCTTAACAATGACTACCAATTGACTACACAATGACTACCAAAACTAACGTTGAACTTATAATACACGAAATAAACACCTTGGCTTTGAGCTTAAACGCACACACGAGGCAGTTCCAGCCAGCTAAGTGACAATGAAGGAGGGCTGATCCTCTCTTCATTTTGACCTTGAAGCACCCATGATTCCCGCAACCCTCTCCCTGACTTTGTTTTACAATTCAGTATATTATTTAATTTAAAGTAAAATATCTAAGAAGTTTTTGACGTTACAAACTAGTGTTAGTGAAGCTAAAACAGAGGTTTTTATAACGTTAATAGATGACAGTTTGGCCGAACTACTGAAAAAATGTCGCTAAGCCCGAATTGACGGGATAGCCGAGGCCGTTTTAACCAAGTTCGACTGTACATAGAAAACTGTTAGAACAAATAAATGGTTTTGTGTAACTAGGCAAAATGGTTTGTAAAAATAGAAGAAATTATGGCGTGAAATCGACAGACGAGGGAATGTATCTCGGAAAGTAGTTGGATGTGTGTGGACTATTTTAAAGAATTAAGTAGTATTAAAAGAGGCCAAGATAGTAGTACCTTCATAAAAGTGTCCTAACACCAACATCGTTGTATGGATGTGAAGCGTTGGTTTGTCGGGAGAAACACAAGAGCAAGGGGAATGCGACTGGAATAAAATATATAAGAAATGTATGTGTAAGAACCCGTATGGACAGGCTCACTAACGAATGGGTGTTAAAGGAGTGTGGTTTGAAAGGAAATACAATCATTCAATGTGAAAGTGGCATCTAACGTTGGTTTGGGCATATAGATAGGATAAGTGTGGATCAAGTGACAAAGGCAATACATTATAGAAGATTGTGTGAATAACAAGAAAGGGATAGGCCATGTAAGACATGGTTAAATGTTGTAGATGAATATTTGTAATAGAAAAATGTGTTTTAAGAATAAAATAATAAAATACCATGCATTACTCGGTATATGGATTTTCTTAAAGCATCACATTTTACTACCCGTTCGGGCAATACGCTTATGTACTTATTACGCTAATGGTTTTAGGGAAATGTACCCACATTTGCGTGGAGGAAAAGTGAAAACAGTTTAATGCTGTAACGTGGGGTAAACGTGACCTGGGAGGGTCACAGGCCGTTCACACGTGAACGTGTGAACCACGAGTTCTTTTAGAGATATTGGGGTATGCTGCTGACCAAACACGAATGAAAATGCCCACGGAATATTCAAGGTTTTGATTATTAAAATTACCACATACATACCACACACACACACACACACACACACACACACACACACACACACACACCACACACACACTGATTAACTATATATCTAAATTAATTATAACTAAACAAGTTAATAAGTAAAATAAAAAGAGCCTTAATCAAGTCTGTAAATTAATAAACTAATAGAACACATGGAGATGTAAGTAAATTGGATAAACAAATTAACAACTATAAAACACCTAATAACTATTCAAATATTTAAAAAACAGTAACAAAAATGTTCACAATCCCTTAAACTAATAGCGTAATTAATACATAAGCGTATAACCCGAACGTTTAGTTAGACACAGTGATAAACAAAATTATTATACATAAGAAACGTGGATACTTCTGAATACTTGCTGGCCGCCAAAGGCAGTGTGTTCCCATTTCAACATCACTTTGGAATGTAATGATTAATTATTATTATTGATTCTCACTTTCAGTGTAGCAGAATCGAGATGCTTGAAAACAGAATTAACTTCCTGAGATTGATTTTAAACATTACGAGGATAAAATTAGTTTTAACATAAATCTTGCAACTGGTTTTAGATTTACGGGGATAAGGAAGGTAAAATGTAGAGTAAATATACCAATATTTTCATTGTGTGAGAGTGGGAAACTATTTAAGAAAAACCAACCTTAATAATATCCAACTTTCATAGGAAGAACCTTATCTGACAATGAGAAAAGGTACCAGATCTACTTAGTATACTCATACGTCAGGCTATTTGATATGCAAGAGATGCAATTGTCACTCTTGATAAAAAAAACTTTGAATACCTATTTATAGATAATAGTGATAAAACGTTTTCATTGTTTCTACACAACTGGTCGGATTTGCACCCCGATATCTTTGTCACCAGCAAACCAGCTTAGATTAAAGGAGTTTTACGTGTAATTCGCGTTTTTTCGCTGTGGGTGTTTAAAATGCAATATTAATAAGACAGTGATCCGGATTATAATCCTGGTAGTGTGCCTGTATACTGAGCTAAGGTTCCAGGGCTCGATTCTTGGCATGGTCGAGAAATTTATTATTTATTTAATGTGGGTTTCCCCTTTCACAGTGATGAATTAACATCTGGGGGTTGGGTGTTGTGTCTGTTCTAGATTTAAGTTAGTTTATAAGTCGTGTGCTGATATAATCAGTCGGTTTATTAAGTGCACGTTAAATACCTTGAAAAAAATGGATTTATGTTTATTATTATATTATTATTATTATTATTATTATTATTATTATTATTATTATTATTATTATTAGCACCGCATCTTACTACCCGTTCGGGTTATACGCACTTACGCTAATGTGTAATGGTAGGGTGATTGTGAGATGAAATGGAGGACCTACAGTTTAACGTGGTATCCGAACCACGGTGAGGCCTGGCATTCCCCACATTCACAAGATGTCTTGTCAGAGGTGAAGGAAGGGTTTGGAAATCAGATTAATCTGTGCCGGGACCGAGGATTGAACCCCAGCCGCCAGCACAGAAGTCTCACCTTACCCCTAGACCACCAGGTCACCTGATTTATGTTTATAAAACTTTAACGAATGCCAAAACATAGCGAAACAACTATGATGATAATTAGAAATACCTACTTCAATGGCCTCATGGTCTAAGGCATCATTCTCTAAATATACAAGACTGCCGATGACAAGGAGATCCCTGGGTTTGAATCCCGGTCGGGTGTACTGAGATGGTTTTCCTAAATGAATGGTTTCCTACTCTCCCTGGTACACTTCCTATAAATTTAACTTCCCTCAACCCTAACTCATTGGCGTAGTTAGTACATAGGTGTATAACCCGAGCGGTTAGTAGGATGCGGTGCTAAAACAATCTAATAATAACAATAATGCCGCACTGACAGTTGAGTAGTTCTTAGCTCTCAGCCCTATTAATCTCTGCAGTATGCTCATCCATAGGCCTTATCTCCTTTATCTATGATAGGCCTAGCGTGTTCGACTTTGACCTTGAATGGAGGGTTAGTTTCGTCTCTTTGGGCGAATGTTAAGAATTCCTTTAAAATTCACCTTCCCCAACTGAAATTATTTTAAACGGGCCACATAACACTAAAATAAAATTAATTTTGAAACTCACTTGCCAAAAGCGAAATTGTCATAAAGTTTAACTGAGGAGACTGTCACTGAAAGCTTCTCACTTAACTTTGTAAGTTGTAACTGTCAAATATCGGACATTCTATAATACCTTTTCCTCCAGTCCAGTGGGTTATTTCTATTTCGGGAACAAGTTTCGAGAGAATTAGGTGATCTGCTTTTAGAGAGGGGAACGAAGGACTGATATGGTCGATTGGTCACGGTCAACTTGTTAGCTAGACAAGTTAACGGAATTGGAAAAATTTAAGTTATTTGAACAAAACTACAAACAAAATATAACTGAATGTGTTTTAAAATAATATTCTTTAACAAGTATTAAATGTACGCGAGTGTTAAATGTTTCATATATGTTTTAATTTCAAGACTAGAAAAAACTTAAGTTTCCCGAGAGATGCAAAGTTGACTGCAACTAGAAATACTTACTGATGTTTGAGTTTGACACAATATTATTTACAGTCCCTTAGAACTGGTTAGGTTGCAAGCACGAAGCAATTCATTTGTTTCCAATGTTTTTAGTAAAAACTAGAATTAAAACGGCATCGCCCGAATATTTTTATTTTGTTGAATAATGATCGTTTCAACCCACTGTTGCATTGCATTGTTTTTAACTGTGACATTTAATTGGAAGTGTGCGAGCAGTTCATCGTTACTCGGTGTAAATACCCGGGCGAACTATCCACGGACCAGTTTAAACTCCCGATCCATGAAAGGCGATTCAAGAAAATTTTGCGAAGAGATTTCTTCTGATCTCTTGCGAGAAATCCACTCTTCCGCGTATAACAGTCGTTATATGTCCATAGACGAACCCAAAGAAGAGCCTAAACACTCCCCCAACTCTCAGGAAGGGGGCGTAGGGCAAAATGGCCCCAGCGACGAGGCTACGAGGATATACAAGGACACTGTGCAGGCGTCCAATGAAATACCCTCATTCGCGGTGAGTCAAGATTTCCATAGAATAATCAGCAATGAACCCGCTTGGGCCTTAGGAATGCTCCATAAAAGGGGTGTGCCAATATTGAAGTCTTTAAACCTAAGTTTGACGGAAGGGATGAATCAAGGACAAAAGGTGACTACCATGGTGGAAAGTGGAGATGCACTTAAGCAGGTTAGGTCGAATCCAATTGAAACTGGTAACGCTTACAAAACAATGCTGACCTCAGTTCCACAAAACGGACAGCGAAACAAAAGGACTGCTCCAAGACCGTGGGTTTGTGATACTAGGATACGTTGGATTGACCTAGGGGATAACTACTTCCCACGCTATTTAAGATCAGTTGAGTGTGTCTCCAAGACATGTTGGTATGGCAAGTATTCCTGTAAACCTAGGGCATTCACTGTTAAACTACTCCGACGCCAAAATGAATTTTGTGTCCCTAAAGATGGGCAATTGAAGCCTGTAAAACTAACAGTGACCTCCCTTCCAAATGAGCTACAAGAACTCTGGGTATGGGAAGAAAGAGCTGTTTCCTTTTGTTGCGAATGTGTAGAAAATGACAACTAAGGTATCCAACTTCTGTCTATTTAAATAAGTATGTCTTTCTTATGATATAATGACTATAGCTTTCCAACATTAAACAATTAAACTTATCATGACCTTATATCATTGCAGGTTGGACAAATCAAGATTGTTTTTTCTTGATATATGGTGAGTGACAAAGTTTGCCAACACTAAACAATTAGGCTACACTTAAAGTCAAATAATATGGTAGTTTTGGGTGGACTTAGCCTGACTTTTCTTGATAGATTATTTTGTGTAGGCTTACTCGAAAACAATAAACCCTGTGATTAAAGTTTTGTTCAAATTTGTATTAAGAATGTAGCTTAATTGATTAGGCCCTAGTTACTAATTATTTGATGATTCAAAATGAATCCAGTTCAGCTTCATTGAAAGTGTAAAGGGTTTGTCATGGTATCAATTCATATTGGGATGGGTTTTTTCCTACATCTTTGGCCTCTCTTCTCCAGTATAGTAGTGGAGATTTATTATAAAACTCCCCTAAACTTATATTATATTTTTACAATATAGTGTCATTAAGGGCTCTTATTAGGGTTAGGTACCAGTACTTCATGTACACTTTTGTGTGTAGAGCCTATAGGGCATGGCCATACATGTGACCTGGCCGTCAAAACAAAATTCCAGAAGGTTGTACTACATTATTTATAAGGGTGACACTGAGTCGCTCATATTTGCGACCAAGCTGGTGGCTTTCACAAAGTTGTTGCATATTATGTCCATCCTAATTTAAAACAAGGCTTTGCATGCCAGGGTACACATTTCAAGGCTAGCCTTGGGCTTAATTTAGGATTAAAATATCTTAATTTTTTTTAAAAAAGTAACAATTAACTTAAATTGTTTTTCTAACACTTCCAGTGAAGCCTAGGTGTAGTTTGTTCGTAGCTCATTGCAGGTGTCTTAGTAAATAATAGGCCTACTTAATATAGAAAAAAAAAATACAGCCACATAGGCATTAGCACTCTCAATAATATATTAGGTAAAAGAAAAAGAGCTTAAACAAGAAATTAAAAGTTAATTTCTTAGTCAAGCCTTAGCCTTAGCTGTAGGCCTAATGATACAATTTTCTCCTCAGACCAAATTACTTACTATTAACAAAATCTACATTCTAGGAAAAATAGTTTTATAAAAAAATATTTTTTTGTATAGGGGTCAAAAGTCAACTTTTTTGAGTGTGTGCCATAAATCTGCAGTCATCCGGCCAGATATTCTCTTGCTGTCCTTAGCCCGTTGGTAACCCCAATGGGACACATAAAAATGTTTCTCGGACCAAGGGTACAGTATGTTCTCTGAGCCCAACGCTATCCTGCTCAATAGCCACACCCACATAAATGTGATACCCTAGGCTGTAGGAAAGAGATCAGAAATAAAATTACATCATGTGGTTTGTTTGGAAAGTTCACTTAACCACAATGGGGATCAACATATTAAAGATGCCACGATTCGTTATTTTATGGAGGTCAGTTTTGGAGACGGTGGATAATTTTATTTGTTTCTCATAAGAAAATAAATATAATGAATGGATATAAGTTAGGCCTTTTTTATACTTCTGTGATTGTGTTAATTCACTACTTCTTGAAACTAATAAATTAATTTATATTTAGATATTGTTTGATGAGCTGGTAACGGCCATTATAATTTACAAAAAGAAATAAAAAATAGTAACCATTAGACTGAAATCAATATCATGATGTATTAAATTTTGGTGAGATTTTTCAACAGATAAGTTCAAATAAAAAATGTTCTTCCAAATTGAAGAAATTGATCAAAATTTTATTTTTTTATCTTTCTGAAACATCAACTTCAATTTAAAGGGATCCTTTCATTGGTGATAAGTGTTTAGTGATCTAAAAGAAAACCCCAAAACTATTAAGACCATTGGTGGTGCATCAATGACAGATGCTGGGGCAAGTGCCTCTAATGTTAAATATCTCAATTTAATGTGAAATAACTCATTAATTTTGATTCTCTAATGGTCCTGTTCAACAGTAGTCATCTTTCTTAGCTTAAGAGTAATTGCCTTTTCCCCAGCCATTTTTTGTTCAATATGCCTTGAGAAGCTATTCAAAGATGGTTTCCTTAATTTTATCACAGCTTTTTCATCCTTTAAATCCTTTCCTTTACCCTTGATCACCCACTCCTCCACTTTTTGCAAGTGTTTTGACCACAACACCTTCACCCCTATGTGTAAGGCAATGATTCCCAACCTCTTTTGCTGAGAGGAACCTTTAAAATATTTTATAGAATCTAGGGGAAACCCCTAGCTTGCTGATATATATTAGGTTTTATGGGAATAAATTACAAAATTTACGGGTGGGTCTAAATCGGTAGGGTTATTAGTAATTAAACTCATACTTATGACTAAAATATTTCAAGAGGATCTATCGTCTATTTCTTTTTACAAATTACTGTTCATTAGTACTTGAACTTTGCTTGGAAATATTCCTACTAACCTCACTTTTAGCATTATTACCGGCTCTCTTCTCTTCATTTTCTTTGGATACACAAGTTCTCTTAACATTTTTCCACACTGTCCAAAAAAGAAAAAGAAAAAACAAGCTTTTGCAAATTCTTGTGGAACTCTGACCACAGACTTGCCCAGTGTTTCGCAGGACCTTGGGTGGGAATCACTGGTATAAGGGTAAGCTTTCATTTTGCAAATAGCCAATTGGAACAAGTAAAGCACAAATATTATGGTCAGGAACATCAATCAAAATCTAATGCTAATAAAACACATCTGATGAATTTCTTATTTTTGTGAGCCTTTGAGTTGATGTCGAGACAGTAGCTCAAACTTAAATAAATTTTGAAAAATAATGTATAATCTTCTCAATATTACCCACACTACTCTCCCATTATATCATCACTCTTCTTCTCTCCATCCAGGGTCCCAATTTACACAACTCTTCTCCAAGGTTATCCTCACATAAGTTATTTTCGTAGGGCCTATTGTGTACAACAATATCTAATTATTAAGCCTAAAGATTCTTTGAAAAACTTAAAGTTTGAATCACAACTAAGTGAACAATGGCAACAGATTTTGTTTTGATTTTAACTCTTCATTTGCTTACCACTTGTTAGACCTATTAATTTATTATGTTTTTTTTTAAATTTTTAACATTCACTTTTTGAACCGATTGATTATATCAGCACATGAGAATTTTCTATGAGTGAAAGCAAAAGAGCGTACCAATTTTGCCGGGAAAAGTATTTTCACATACCTTCTAGGGTTCTATAACATTTCACAATCACTAATGGACCGACAGGTATACTTCCCCTTAGAAGGAAGTTGTGTTACGGATTTTTATCACCCAAGAAAAAATTGTCTACCTATGATGGGTTTGAACTGACAAACATTGGGTCTTGAGGCGAGCACTTTACCCTAAGACCACCTAGGTCGACTTAGTCATTTACTAAACAATGCATTTTATGAAGTTTTATCACAATTAATATTTATAGAGAAGTAATTTAACTATAAATATATCTCTTTAGATGCAGTACAAATTATTGGCTATTAATTTTGAGCAGTCTGGTGACAAATAAGTCTGGTTTAGAAATATTATTGATTTTGAAAATACATTATATTGACATTTAGATTCACTCTTGTACTCATTTGAACGAAAAAATACAATATTTGTGACCATGCATGTGAAACCATACCATAAATCGGAAATATACATTTTTAGTGTGTTAACAGTTTTGAATATAGGATAGAATTATAAAAAGAATGATGTAAGAGTAGTCGGTTATGAAGTTCAATTAATGATTTTTTACAGAATTTTGAATGCAATAGTTTACAAAACAATACCATTTGGAAAATTAAATTACCATGACGACTCAAGGTATGGTTTTATTTCTATGAAGAGGTATGTTCTATGGCTTATTTAACCACTTTCAAGTGAAGCTATACAAGTTTTAGACACAGTAGAATGTAGTTAAGAGAATCAACATTTTACACTTACAATTTTTTTTTCGCCATCCTGTAAAATTAGCCTAGCGACTTATGGTATGGTTTCACATACACATTTGCATTTTATACACTTATGCGATCTTTTAAAAAAATAAAATTTAGTTTTATAGAGTAGTTAGTTCAACCTGTAATAATTTAACTATAGGATATTTGTCGAGCTCAGTGATGTTGTCATCAAATAGTTTTTTTTTACTCACCCTGTCTTCTTACTACCTGTTCAGGTTATACAAGTATGTTCTAATTACGCTAGTGAATTAGGGATGAGGAAGGTTGAATTTAGAGGAAGTGTACTTACATTTGTGTGGAGAGAATGGAAAACCATTTAGGAAAAACTACCCTTATTACACCTGACCGGGATTTTAATCTTGATTTCCCTGTCATCAGTAGTCTAGTCTAACATGAGAATGATGCCTATGACCATGTGGCCACTAAAGCAGATCATAAAATAGTTTGGTACATAATTAGTGCCCTCTTTATTGGAAAATGAAAAATTGTGGGTTTCTGCTGAAACCAAAGTGATATACAACTTTTATGTTATAAAAAAAAAATATATATATATATAAAAAATGACAAGTATTAATTTTAGTGGGGTCATAAAGTCCTTGCAGTGTTCAGGTACTTTTTAATAAGACTAAGAAGGAACTTCAACGCCACAAATTAAAAACAATTTTTTTAAATATTGTTTAACAAATATATTATATTTTAAGAACATGTTGGTAATATATTTTTATTAAATACAATCAATTTAACACTTCCAAAGGTTTTTTTTATATATATATATATATATATATATATATATATATATATATATATTAATATATATATAATATATATATATATATAAAAAAGTCCTTGCAGTGTTCAGGTATTTTTATAATAAAACCTAAGAAGGAACTTCAACGTTACAAATTAAAAAAATTAAAAACAATTTTTTTTAAATATTGTTTAACAAATATATTATATTTTAATTTGTTTAATTTGTTTTTAATTTGTAACGTTGAAGTTCCTTCTTAGTCTTATTAAAAAGTACCTGAACACTGCAAGGACTTTATGACCCCACTAAAATTAATACTTGTCATTTTTAAAGTTGAAATAATCACCATTAGACATTTCTTCTAAAAAGGTGTTGTTTCAAAGTGATTTCTTTAAAACAGGTGGCACCACTTGGCATTTTGAGTTTGATAGGAGATTTACTGAGACAATAACTTGGATAGATAGACCAGTATATGCATAAAGTTGCAGGGCTTAGGTTCAAATTTCTATCAGAATTTAGTTTTTAGGAATCAAATTATTTCCATCATTAGTTTCTTGTTGTTTCGCCATTTCAAATCTAAGTTGTAAAACTTTTGCCTGGCTACAAATAAAACCAGAGAACTTTAAATCATTCTACCAAATCTCACTCCTGGCTGATCTAGTCTGTCTGACAAACTTACTTTTAAAAAAACTTTGTGAAAGGATTTTTTGTTTTTTGTTTTATTTGGCAAGTGTTTGGTTTTGTACAAGTGCATATTAAAATCTCTCAATTTTGGGTATTTGCATTGTTAAAATATTTTTTGTTAGTTTGGTACTGAATTGTTGACATTAAGTTTTTCTCAAGGAGGCTATTTAATGAGCTAAATGATTAAAAAAAAAACACCTACTCAACCAACCTATTAATAACTGTTCAAACTAATCAAATTTTGGACAACTAAACACAAACAAAATACATTAATTGCACAATAAACTTAATAATAAATACCAACACATGATGAAATAATTATGTGATGACCAGATTGACTTTGTATCTATGCTAAGTAAATGGCCCTGAAAAGACAATAAAAAAAAAGAAGCAAGCTTTGATCTGACCTCCCACAACCTGGAGAAGCAACGAAACATGAATAGTCTCACTGTCGGTCCATATGACTTGAATTTTGATGAAAATGAACATGGTATGGTATGGTATGGTATGGTATGGGTTTAAGTATCATTTATATCGGTATGTAATGTAAATTAAGCATGCTTAGGTCAACCATCTGTGATCTTTTATTGAGTATCTGAACACAAATTATTGAACAGATATTAAAATGAAAATTTGTATTAAGTGTGATATATCATGACATAGCTCTAATTTTTACACTTTGTGTTTTTTGTTATTTTTCATTATTGTTTAAAATCTTATAAGTTTATTTATCTCACTTATGAAATGCTTTGCTAATTGTGTCGGGCTGAGTTTCATAAACCTCATTAAACTGGTTATAGCACACTAGTATTTTTCTTAAATTATTTTGCTAACTACAGGTTTAATATAGTTTATTTTTCTAGTTTATCCTTCTTAATTCTTATGGGTTGAAATAATTCCTTCTGGCATGTCACTGTGGATAGTTCTTTTTGAAACATAAAAATAAACAAAATACATCTTAGGACTGCTCTCACGATAAGTGAACCCAACTGATTATAGATGAGTCGTTATCAAATCAAGATCCTAAACTGACTTACTACACAGGTTTTCCTAAAGGATAATTTGTTATTAAATGTACGCCTATTTTATTTTCACTTTATTAAAAGTACATTTACTCTTGGTGAATCATATAAACTCTTTTATTTGTTTTAACAAAAGTTTTTACATTTTAAGTACGGTTATTAAAATTCATTTTAAGTTTACTAAGAAGTATTTTTATCCAAAAGAAATCAATAACTTATATTTAAATTAAATACACATTTTAACTATGTCAGCAAACATAAGTTTGGTGCATTGATGGTAACAAACTTATGTATTTAAAGTTGGCATGCCTGAGCTTAGCTTAAATCAAAGATAGTGTTTCAAAACATAAAACAGAAAATTATATTTCATTGCTGTCAATTATTTTATAAATACCATATATGAATATGATTATTTATAGTCATTTAACACATGTATTATACATACAAAATTTGCTATCCAAATCATTTAAAAGGTTACACTATCATCTTAATATTATTTTACACAAAATTACATAAAGAAGCTTATAAATCTATATAAATAGAAGTTTTAAAGTATTTATAGACTATATTAAATGAAAAAGAAAACAACTAAAAAGAAAATGACTGTATATTATTAATAATACTATCACGAACAATACATTTACAAATTAAAAATAAACATTAGCCACATTCATTAACAAACAATAGAATGGCAGTGAATTAAAAGATTAACTATGATTGAAGCAAACACTTCCTGAACTCATTAAGTCCTGTAAATAGTTTCAATAAATATTGCGAAACTGGCCAATTAAGATGAATGACTGTAAGCTATTTATTTATTTTAATTACATATAATTGTAGAATCATTTAAGGTAATGTCTATGTCTATGAACACTTTCAAAATGTTTTTTTCTTGAAATGTTTTATAAAGCTAATAAACAGCAACAAAAACTCGAATCTCTATTTTCAAGATATGTTTAAACATTTCACTGCATTTTACCAGATCTTTGTTGTTATGTTGTTATAAGGATCAATAACAGGGTGTCTACCATCCGGGGAAAACGGGAATTAGCCGGGAATTTGAAGGGATCGGGAAAAAACGGGAATAAGTCGGGAATTTGGTAAATCACAATAAAAATCCGTGAAAATGATATTTTACTCAAAATATGAAATACAATAATCATTAAATCAGTAAATTATGTAATTTTTTGTTCATAGATGTGTAATATATTTTTAATTCCTAGTAAACAATTTTAATACAAATTAAAAAAATTATTCAAATTTTAAAACTTATTATTATTCATAAAAAAGATTATTATAAAAACGAGGGGGGAGGGGGATGGGCGAGTTAGAAGGATGTGACATACTTTTTTAGTCGAGAATTTTAGGAAATGATCAGGGGAAATCGGGGAAAAGGTCGGGATTTCATTGGTCAAGTTGAGTAGACACCATGAATAAACATATACCCATAATATATAATAATAAATAAATAGGGCCTATACGACTTGAATAAAAAAACTGACCCAGGCTATAGACTGGAAACAGTAATGGATGTAAAGGAAACCATAATGCGAGATAGAAGAGGGTAGATTTAGAACATATATTTTGTCAGTGTTGTGAGCAACTATATTATTATTTTATTGTCATGTTGGTCTGCCAAAATTGATTATATGAGTTGACAGAGTAAAACCTATAATAGTAGGACTAATGTAGGGCCTATGCTTAGTAATTTTTGTGACTGTCTGAAACCAACTATCCTAATGAGAATACCAACAATTAGTGTTTTGCAACACAAATAACTTAAAATGCACTAGCTCAAACAACCTCGAAAATGTATGTTGCTATTTAAATCTGACTTAAAATGTCTACCTATATGTATAACATAATTTGATTTTATTATATTTTGGTGTACTGTATTTTATCTAACCATAGCTCAAACACATTTTGTGTATTTTATTTTATCCAAAAATATAGTCCTTTTTATAAATAGCTTAATTTGTTTTTATACAAGGAATATCTATTAGGCAAAATCTCTAAAATCAATCCACTCTCATGTGGATTGAGTTAATCTAGTTTCACAGAATTGTTTGTCAGATAATGATCACTACTCTTATCAATTTATTGTATTTGATTAAACTGTCAACATTTATATAAAATATTTTTAAAACAAAACTTTTGGAAAAGTTAGGAACAGAAAAATATGTTTTAATTACAGTACCTACAACAGTAAAATTTTGAAAAATAGTCATGCTAATTTTAATGATTTCATAGAACACAATAGCTATGAAAATATGATTGGTATCTTAAGTACACTAATGTCAAAAAATCATTCATCAGCATTTTAATTACAAGACACCATACTTCCATTGGATGGACGGAATGCCATGGAAGAAAAACTCAGTGATTGGGGTAAAATCCTTGATAATAGTACCTTCAAGGCACATTTTATCTTTACTATCAAACATGATATTTAAAAAACTCTTTCTAATGACAATATATTATGTTTAATTTAGCAATTTTACAGTAGCTCATTTTAAAAAGTATTGTGTTTTTATACAATTCATAAGTTATAATTTAAATTACTTTATTAGATAAATAAAATTTCAAAATTTATGTTAAAAATGACATTTGGACTTTAAACATATTTGACTAATGATTTGTAAATTGTCATAATCCAAACCAAATATTATTTCAATCTATGCCTGATCAACACCATTATGGAAAAAAAAAAAAAAAAAAAATTGCTAAATATTCTTATGTACAAAATCAACAACTTTTTTCCTTAAAAATAATCTTATTGTTCTGATTTTTTTTTTTTTTTTTGTGATTTACAAAATAATCAAACAATGATCCAATAATCTCTTATTCAGTTACAATAATTCTCACTCGTAGAGACAAAGGTTTTTCCCAGCTGTCATTACTTATCGTATTGTTGTGGCCTATTGGGCGGCTATCAATCTCAAGATCAAATATTCCTGTGTGTTTGAGCCGTCGTCTAAAGTGAAGTGCCCAAACACCATGTTTCTTCACCATCTCAAACTGCCCATGAGTGTTGCCGAGGGAGATTATGTACTCAAAATCATTCTGTTGAAACAACATCTTAATTACTTTTATTGGCGAAATACTTAAACACAGGGCATTTAGCAGTTTATCTTAATATCACAGTAATGAGGAAATAAAGGAATTGCACTAGCATAAGTCTGATGAGATAGTGGAAATCGAGATTTGTTAAAAAAAATCAACCTTAGTGTGATTATTCAAAATTAAAATTTCCTACATTGAAATACATTTTTCATTCTATAATATTATAGAAAAAATAATCACACAAACTTTATAAACTTATATTCAGTAAAACCTTGCTAATCCTATTATAGTTAATCCCTATTTCGGATAGCCCAGAGCGAAAATATGTACAGTAAGGATGATAAAATAAAGTACTTGAGTTTGCCACCAGGCACAAACCCACTGCCGTAATACATTTCATCATTACGGTATGCAAGCACACGTTCCTTTATGAGGTGATGGTGGTGTTGGAAGACAGAATGGATGATGAATACCACACAAGAGGAAGAAGAATGCTGGCAAATATCAAATTATACTATATCAAGTTTGCTATCTTCAAATGAGTTAATGCATGGAAGGACGCTATAAAGGAAATTTTAGGGTATGGCGAGGGGAAAAAAACTTTCAAAATAGGTCTGGTAATATTGAATTTGAGACAAAGGATTTTAAGACTGTTTAAAGAGCATCTTAAGAGAAACCATACAAAAAATATCCAAGATTGCCTAGAACTGTATGAACGAGATCCTGGTTTTTAAATTCTGACAGAGGAAGATATTGCTGCTGTTGTTATCAAGGATTCTGCTATGGAAGAAGAATAATATAATTAACTAGATGAACTACAGGAATCTTCAATTATGAAGAAACTTATTAGCTCAGCAAGATATAGCATTGATGCAATAATGAATTATGGGGATTCTTTTAACATATCAAAAATTGTTGGAGTATATGAACACCTAAGAACTGTGAGGGAAATACTGATTAAAGAACAGCAGCAGAGGTTTGTCTAGACAAAACTTTACACTCTTCAAACTTGCATTATTACGTTAAAAACAAGCACAATTTTTTAGTCTTCTCTATCTCTTTGTCTTGGGAAACAAAAGAATAAAGAAACACCGTATCGGCGATATTGTTAAGTTATACAGTCATCACAAATGTGGATAGAGCTTTAGTTGCAAGCTCAACAAAGTTTTTACATAGGGGATGGAAGGCTTATTAAAGTTAATAATACTAGCTTACATAAAACCTGCTTTAATTTGTTCATCAGACTTACCACTAAAAAAAAAATTATGCTTAATAAAACTCACTAGTATGTTGTGTACTCCCTGAAATTCTGAAGATACACTTGTTTGCATTGCAGGCAGGGTCGAAAAAAAACAATGGGTTATTTTAAAAAACTTGTTAATTTAAAAAAAAACCAGTTGGTTTATATGGGTTTTTATTGGTTTTTCGGGTTTTATTGGTTTTTTGTGGTTTAGTTAAATATATTATGTATGTTATCTGATCAAACCAATAATTCAAAAACATTAATTATTCAGGATCCAGAAAAACATTTTCTTTTAATATAGTTTGGCAAGTTATATTGTGATCTGACGGTTTAAATGGTTTGAATCACTAAAAGAGAAGCACTATTAAAGGGCTTCAAATAATTTAATAACCTATTTTGTATTTTGTATATGTAATCAAGTTATAAAGGTTAGTTTGGTGATTATTGATTGAAACAAAAAAAAATTAAGTAGATAATTAAATAAATAGAGTATGGTACTCCATTACTTTTAAAAGCTTAATCTCACCTTAATAGCTGGTTGCAATTTAATTATCCTCATACGATGTTTTGTTTGGTTTAAGCTGACTCTAAGGATAATTTGTTGGTCCTCGTGGTGGTGCCTTGCTTTCCTTTTCTTTGAAGTACTTGATTTGTGAACCTGGGGACAGAATACACACATTCATCTTAAGTTAATAAATAAACAAGTAGAATATGGTGTGTGCTAGCACACTCAACTTTGACTCATCAAGATGGTTAATGTGTTGATATAATTTTGGTCAGATTATGGTCTTTCTCTTTGTGTTAGTTTATATATAGTTGTTAATAGTCATTAAAATCTCTATATATATGCATATATATTTGTTGAAAAAAGATAAACAAATATGAGAATTCTTTTGGATTTCACACTAATGGTAATACTACGAAGAGATCTTTGCTCTGATGCTATTACTCACAACCAAAATCTTTTCACTCTGATGTTATTTCTTTACTTAGATTTTTATTATAATAATGTTTGTACCAAGAGCTTTTTTACTATGCTAATCTTTTCTAAAGATTTTTGCTCTGATTATTTTACTACCTAGAAATCTTTGCTTTGATCTGATTACTATCAAAATCTCTGATGCTTTAACTTTATTACCACTTTTTTATCCTCTGATATTACTTTAAATATAATTTTGTTTTGATGCTTTTACTTTAATAACAAAGGGATTTTTGTTCTGACACTATTACTTTCAATATATTTTTGTTTCAATGCTATTGCTACTAAGAAATTAGGTTGTGTGAAATTTAAAACAGTAATTAATCTAAGAAATATATGAACTGACATCTTAGTTTTCGTGTTTAGCTAGTCTGCCGAGGACGGGGAGATCGAAGTTTGATTCTCACTCGGGTGAACTAGGGGGGTAGCGGGGTTTCCTAAATGGTTTTCCACTCTCTCTCTCCACGCGAATGCGGGTTCACTTCCTATATATTTAACCTTCCCAATTCCTAACCCATTAGTGTAATTAGTACTTAAGCATATAACCTGAATGGGTAGTAAGACGTGGTGCTAAGTGTATATATATATAAAACATCTTAGTGTTTTTGTTTCTAATACTTGTGCAATGAAGTGTATATACATGCCAATTCAAATAAATTACATATATATATATATATATAGGTTATATTTGTAAGAAGGTATAGGAAAGATGGGATGGAAGCATACAAAATGGGACGAACGCAATATGGCTTTTACAAAGAAAACAAGAACACAGTACACTTTACATTGCTGCCACTAAACAAAGAAGTAATAACTGTCCCTTGAAGAAAATTATCAAGAGGGAGTGTGAAACATGCAACACAGGCTCTATCAATATTACAAATAATATTTTAACTAGTAAAAAAATTAAACCTTAATGCTGGAATATAGCTCAAAGATTTCAAGCTAGACAGGTATTTGTATTTTATTTATTACCTACTCCCCCAAAGGGAAATAATTAAATACAATTTATCTTGTTTTAAGCAAGGGAAAATAAAAGTTATGAAACGCACACCTTTTTGCATTATTTTTCTGGATCAATTATGTTTTGAAAATTCAATGAAGCTTTAAATTTTAATAGACATATGATATATTTCTATTCAAATTATTTAACTTAAATGTTAAAATTGTGGATCATTATTTCAACCTTTATTTAGTTATTGCTTAAATATATTTTAATTTTTCTTTACTGGCTTTTACACAAGTGGAGGTGTTACTGCCTAGTAATGCACTTTATATTGAACTCTTAATCAGTTTCATTCCATCCACTTTAGCACCATAAAACTAAGTTTTTACACCAATTGATTATAACCAAGTACCTTAAAGGTGGTTAGTCAGCATAAGAAGCTCAGCACCTCACTATTTGTTTAAAAGTTACTTTTATCTCTCTCTCTCTCTCTCTCCCCCCCCCCCCCCCCTTCAATGTATCTTACTATCTGTCAGGGGTATTCACACTCTTGACTATGCTTCAATTAGAATACGGTAGTCAAGAGGCTAGTTACCAAATAAAACAAAAGCTTAATTCAAAATACCAGTTTTTTTTTAAATCAACAGGGCCAGCCTGGACTTTTAAGACCTAAAATGATCAAAGAATTATCTGTAAAATAAACTAAAAATTGACTTAAAATTATGAGCAAAACCTGTAATGAATGCACACAACTAAATAAAACATGCACGTTACAAATGGAAACTAAAAAATATATATATTTATGCAATAAAAAGACTTTAACAACTACTCTCTTGCATTCTGCCAAATATTAAATTGATTCACAAATATTTTCTTCGGAAGCAATATCTTTCTCCTCCTAACACAATCCTTTTCAGCATTATTGTAGTGTCTCAACAGAAATTTATATTTTACAGCCATACACACAAATAGTATACAAAGTTCTTTGCCTACATTATCTTTTTAATCCAACAACTAAATTATATTGTGAAAAAAAAAAGTTAGTGAATTTATGAATTTATAAAGTATCGATAATATTAAAAATATAGACATACCTATTCCACATAATGCCTACAAATTACACAAACCAATAAAATATGCTCTAAAAATACAAAATGTTAAAATATGACCCAAGAATGACTTAAGTTATAAAAAGCTTTTCTATAACCAGGGGATCATAAACAGAATTTATGCAAACATGAACATTGTTTGTCATGTAAAAAAAAAAAAAAAAATTACTGTCACCCAAATTTGGGCCCCGTTTATTACTTCTTCATAGTTTTGTCACAAAAACTGAATAATGTTGTTAGTTACCTGATGTGATAATTCAGCATGTGTTCCTAAAGATTTAGCCAGGGAAATGTGCCTCTTGGTAGACATAATGTTTTCCAGCCAACTGTTGTTAGACTTACTAGCAGTAGACATGGGACCAATCACTTTTTGCCATTGTGATGGTAAGGATCCTGTGTTTGACCGATTTTCTCTAGTTGATCTTTTGTGTCTTCCATTTATCTGTCGGATAGAAAAAATCAGTTAAATATAGTTATGAATGGGTCAAATACTTTGAGCTGTAAGTTAAAACACAGTGAAAGTGCTGCAGACTTTTATTGGGTATTCCAGAGTTAGTATTAATGTAACAAATGTTGACTTTTTTTCTTCTATATTTTACAATATTTTAGTCCAGTCTAATTTTAGTTTAGTGTAGTGTGACACATTTGACTCACTATAATTATTGTAATTCAACTTAAAGATTTTTGGCATCAAAACAATAACAAGTTTTTAAATAGTTTAGCACTTTGAGGCAAGGAAGATGACAATAAAATATAATCCCAAGGTTTCTTGATTGTGGACCAAGCTAAGTTGAAATGTGCCAACTTGATCAAAATTAGCAAGCGGTGGTATATAGATAAACAAAACATTTAAATCCTTAAGATTTGTTCCTCTGATATGACTAAAAAGTCTTCACAATTGATAATTAAGGTAAATTGTTTTCCACTAAATTTTATAATGTTTTTAATCAATTTTTTTATATTGGGACAAGCTCCAGAAAAGTGTTTGCTGTTTATAAAATATGAATTGATTATTTGAGCTCATTGCTCTCCCCTTTCTCCCATCTAATACACACACAACACACACAACACACACACACACTCCCTCTCTTCAGTATTAGTATAGTTTCACATCCCATACAAAAAATAAAGTACTATACAGGTTTCAATATAAATTGTTCCTTTTCAAAATAAAACATCCCTTGTTCCTATTATACTAAGAAGCCTGGAAACTAGTAAATTCATCACACTTAAACAAGTTAATAAGTTAGATAGTCTTAAGTGACTTTAATACTGGCACCAGAGCATTCTAAAAATAAAAGAAGTCAGTGTTATACTTTCTTCTGTTGAAAAAGAGATCTTACGGTGCCCCAAAAAGAATCATAATGTGTTGTCTTTAAAATGTGAACAATTGTATCTGTATTTTTGCTATTAAGTGAATAAGCTCTGCCCTTCTATCCTCATTTAAATAATCTTATTATATTGTAAAGTTTGTGATGTCACTTTTCAAATGTATTTCACTTACCTTACATGTGAAACAACCTTCCGTAGAAATAAGTTTATCTTCAGGTACCTGATAATGATCAGGAGTATCAATGGGATATGTAGGAACATTACCAATATCTTCTCCTCCGCCTGTTGCCCCAAAGCCGTTAGCCAATGGATTGATGGTCGAGAGGCAGTGGCCCTAGAAATTGAGGACTTTAATTTTATTTTGAGTAAGCTAGGTAAAAAAATAGTTATAATATATTAGTGTACCATTTTGTTTGCTTTCATTCCATGAGTAGTGGTAAAAGTGTAAAAACATTTAAAAAAAAAATATGACAAGGGATACGACCTGGAAAGATAAATGGAAGATGACACAAATAAACTTTTCTCATCACTCTTGAATCCTCTTCACAAAATTACAAATTAGCCACACGTTTAAATTTTCAGACATTGTCATTAAAATTATAAACACAAAATACTGAAAAGAATGTGGCTGAAAATTCTGAAAAAGAATAAGTGAAGTATAACATTTTAATTTTTTTTAGTTACTAGAATGTAGAAATGATCCCTATTTTCTTATTTCATTTCTAAAATTACTCATTTCCATCAAGCACATTTTATTTTTAAAAAACAAATACAAAATTCCTCTTTACAAAGGACACAGACTATACCTAAAATTGTAGTTAAAATAACATTGGTTATATGACTATGTAATTTACACCCTTTTTGTTTTATGACAGCGACGACGGAGTTAGGGGCTTTAGGGGATTGTCTTTGTGCTTATAAATACCTGTCCTATTCGCTGGTACCCTGATGGACAGCCACAAGAAAAGCCATTCCCTCCAAGTGCGCTACAGCCAAAGGCGCATGGGCTTCCAGAGCAACCAGAACTTATCTATAAAATAATTATATTGATGATATTAAGTTTAAATGGAAAATAAAAGTATTGCAGTACATAACAAGTAGTTTGATAGGGGTGAACAATGGAATAGTTTTTATATTTAAAAATATTATTTAAATATTACTAAAGATCCCTACTTTATAATAAACCATTGTTTTCCAAACTTTCATCAGTTGTGTACCCCTTTTGCGGCCATGGGCTAACCAATGTAACCCTTCCACCTACTTAAAATAATTATTATTTATTTGAGGTATTTAACATGCACTTTCTGAACTGACAGATTATATCAGCACATGAGAATTTCTATAAGCGAGAGCGAAAGGGCCTACCAATTTTTCCAGGAAAGATATTTTTCATATAGCTTTTAAGATTATTTTACATGCCACAATGGGACCAATGGCTTTTCTGTCCCTGTGAAGGAAGTTGTGTTATGGATTTTTATCGCTAAAGAAAAGTCCATTGGCCCTAGTTGGGTTTGAATTCTTTTAGTGTCACGCCTATTCCAGAATTTGCGCCCGAAGATTGCCAGAGACCTGTTAGGTTTTGCTTACAAAGAATGCCACAGCTATTTCCTCATTTTTGTAAGGGTTTGCAAAAAAATTCACCAAACCTTTTAGTTATGAAGCGATTATTTTGTTTTTTTAATAATTTTAATCCATATGTACTGTTCTTTAATAATAATAAATCAATACAATTTAATTAAAATTATTTAATTTCTAAATCTTAAATTTAATTTTAATTCTTTTTTCAAAACTAATGCTAATTAATATATTTAAAAAATATATTATCTATACATTTCAATATTATTTTTTTGTAGTGCATTTGGTTTTATACAAAAAAATAAAGTTTTGATTATATATGATTATAAATAGTAATTACAGAAATTTTTATTCGATATCCTACATTAGACATTTTTGGGCCATTATTGCTTACCTTACAGCAAGGTACAAACACGGTGGGCCCACGGAAAAGTATCCCACCTCCTATATCCAGCAGGCGCCTCACTCTGAATTGGAGGAAGTCAATCCCTTCCACCCATATTGTGACATGAAGAATGACATGACAACACCAGACGGATTATCGGCAGATGTCGTGGAAGGGGATTGACCTCCTCCAATTCAGAGTGAGGCGCCTGCTGGATAGAGGAGGCGGGCTACTTTTCCGTGAGCCACCCTGTATTATATTGCTTACCTTATGAATAAAGATTTAGGCCTACACATAATGACTGCATTTAAAAAAAAAACACTTTTATAATGAATAATTTCATATAGTTTTTTTTACATATTATATAAATTTATAAAGCTATTAAGCCTATTTACTTACATTGGTCAAGAAATCTTTCCATTCACATGACAACATGAAAATCTAAGTAGTATTTTTTTCTAAACTCAGAACAATTTAACCCATACATTTAAAAACTGTTAACAAATCTATTTACATCAGTATAAATGTGAGCCACACTTACGTTTTACCATACAGCTTGTACATAGACTGACATTGCAATTAGCACATTGAGTATGTGACCGTCACATTGTAAATGTACTAAACTCCCAGTTCTAATAACAACAATTTACGGTTGAATTTTTCGCCAACAATATATAAAATTATAGAGGGAAAGGTTCTCTTTCCAATGATATATGACACAACTACACAATCTATCAGATAAAGCAAGAACCAACTCAAATCTGGAGAGCTGACTTCATCGGCTTTGGTACTTTTAACAGTAGTAGACGGAGCCGATCAGATCAGTTCATGGCACTTTTAGCGATAGTAGGTAGGCGGAGCCGATCAGATTGACTCATGGCACTAAAAGGGTTAACCTACAAACATCGAGTCCTGAGGCGAGCACTTCATCCCAAGACCACTGAGGTCAATATAATAATGAACAAATACCTGGTATCTTGTAAAGTATAAACGTTGGTTGTTTCAGTCTTAACAAAGCCATGACAGAGATAAAGTCTTGTAAAAAGTCCATAATAGCACATAAAAATATATGATAGTTTATCTATCATACTGACTATGATAAAAGTATATTTTATAATTAATAAAACTAATTGGTATATCACACACCCGCTAAAATCATTTGTGTATTATTAGGGGTATGTATATCACAGTTTGGAAAACATTGTAATATACTATCTATGCTGTCTTTGGCCTGGTTATTATTTGCGGCAGAAACAACTATTGTATTAATCATTTCTTATCTATATACCAATATCAAATTTGGTTAATATAGTCAAATATTAAAAAAAAAGTTAAAGCTATTTTTAGTAGGTACTTTTTTCTTTATAGACCTAGTTTAAAATAAGGAATTTTTAGTAGTTATAATTCATATTTTTTTCTGGCAGCTTGAATAAAAATATGCTAGCGTAATTAATTTCACCAACCAAAATGCTCGAAATTAGTCACTTTTTTTTAACTACATCTGTGACACCAATATGGTAGGCCTAAAGAATTCAAGAGTTGTTAATGTTGGATGTCTGTCTGTTCTAAATTTGGTCAAGAGGGATCATTCTGTCTAAAAATGTTAAATGAGTTACACATTAATGGGAAAAAAGGTAAAAATATAATGGCAAAGGCTATACATGAAACAATCTTTAAAACTAAATATATATATTCTTTTTGATGGGTGAGTTTTCTAAAATACTACTACTAATAGTCTTAAATCATTCGATGACATTTACATTTTAAGAATCAATTTAAAAACAATAATATTTAATCAAATGCCAAATTTAAAAAAATAATGTATATACTATAAATACCCCACAAGTTTGACCATGAGATGTTCTAAGCATTACATTAAATAAGTAATAGCTGTTTGGATAAGCTTACATGACGTATTAAAATTTTTGACTTACTTGAACACAGACTAGCATCGCTGAGTCATATTGATATCCCTCTGGGCAACCACAGCGGAAACTACCATATGTGTTGATGCAGGAGCTAGTTCCACAAGGGCTCTGGGCACACTCATTGTCATCCACACACTCATTGTAATAGAAGTGCTGAATGAAACCTTCTGGACACGCACAACGGAAACCTCCCACAAGATTCTGTGGAAACCAAAATGGATCTTGAGAACATGGAGTTCTAGGAGATATTTGAAGGGTTAAAATATAGGGTTGTCAATAAGAGAAGGAGGTATGTGGAGACATTTTAATTGGGGGTTTATTAGACAAACATGGGTATTGAATTTCACTATAGCTACAAAGTACAAACTCGCTTTGGTAGCCCATGGTCTAAGTTTCGCTCTCACAATATACTAGACTGCAGATAACAGGAAGAGCATGGTTCTATCCCGGTCGGGTGTAATGAGGGTGGTTTTTCATAAATGGTTCCCCACTTTTTTTCTCTCTCTCCATGCAAGTGTGGGTACATTTCCTCTAAATCAAACCTTCCTCATCCCTAGCCCAATAGCGTAATTAGTACATAAGCATATAACTCAAATTGGTAGTAAGACGAGGTGCTAAAAATTATACAAGCTACAAATTGATTTAAAAATGTTTAAAAAAAAAACTATTTTAAATGTTGATTGTGATTTGTTACTAAATTTCTACTTGTTTCAAAATGCATTTGTTCAAGCATCTCAAAAATCCATAAACCCAACACAATAGTCACACTAACATACAAACATTAACACCATAAGCAATTATGAAATTATGCTATTACAGTTATTATTTTATTTTGAGGCAAACATAAAGTTGGTGTCCCCTCCCAATTGTTCCATTTTTTTCTCAGTCGACAATTCCATATAAAAGTAGCACACCTGATATATATCCGTATTATTTAACCAAACATAAATTATTATTATTATTATTATTATTATCACGTCTTACTACCCATTCGGGTTATACGCACCAAACATAAATTGCATATTCATTCAACAACAACAAAATCTTGCAAATTGATGTTAAAATATTCATACTATTAACTTGTCAAACACAAAAAATGTTGTATCCATATAAATTTAAGAATAGGTAACTAAGAAATAGTTTTTGAAATTTGATACATTTATTCTCAATTCGATTCTACACATATATGCCAACAACGGGTGTATACCATTACATCGCATGTTCATTACATCGCGTTTTGGGAACAAATACATTGCAGGTCCATCACGTCGCATTTCCCCCACTTCTCTATACCCAGCTAACCCTACTCTGACGTACAACCAATAAAATTGAAGGGGCGTATATGTACCATTACATCGAATGTCCATTACATCGCGTTTTGGGAACAAATACCTTGCAGGTCCATCACGTCGCATTTCCCCCACCTTTCTATACCCAGCTAACCTTACTCTGATATACGACCAATAGAATTGAAGGGGCGTATATGTTACAATATAAAGGTGGAAGAACCAGGATGTTGGTCCAACAAGTTGGCTAGAATAAATACAACTTACTTTTCCACGTGTCTTGTCTTCCAACATGTTGGATCCAACTTGTTACATAATAAACGAGGCTTCACTCTCACTATGTAGGTAGGTTTGGTTTAAAGAATGATGTGCCTGACTCCCCTTGTTTTGTTGGCAAAGTTGATTACAAGGATAGTGTACCCGACTCTCATCTTGAAGTTAAGTAGTTACAGAAGCCCCATGGCTTCTTTGGTGCTGACTGACATCTCACAGCTGACTTCTGACAGTCTAAATTTAGGTATGTACCTAAATTTTGACTGTCAGAAGTGACAGCTGTTAAACACATGTTTTTGAAGATCTGGTTCGGCGTAGGGATACGTAATTTGTTCTGGTAACTTTTAAAACCTGTCAGCTGAGAGCTGTGAGCTGTCAGTCAGTACCATTTATTTTAGTAATTTTAACGATATCATTCTATGTTGTTTTTATAAGTATAAATGAGGCTATTAGTATCTGAATTTTTTATTGTTGTTACATATAAGTTACATATAAAACCAATGTACTTTTTTTTCACAGTGTAATACGAAAATGATTTCTGAGTTTTTATCAAATCTTTAAGAATTGAGAGGAGTTTTGTATTGGTGTTTGATGTTAAAAACTAAACAAACTTCACCATCACCGAGTTGCCTAGGCAACAACACTCCTGAAATAAAGACACCATAATTTTATTTTTTACTTCTCTGGAAAAATTGTCTAGAAAAATAGGGTATATTTTTAACTTGAAGATTATATTCTTATTTTATTATTTCATCTTTGATTTTCATTGCACCATAGCAATTAGAATTTACAAATTCAAGTCTCCAAGTTTGTTTAAGGACAATAGATCTCTGGAAAGTTAAAAACTCTTCCCCCTTCCAAACGGAAAATTTAAGGTGGGCGAAATACATGAGAGTGGATATGCTAAATTTGCCCTGTCTGGAACAGATGAATACTTTTTAAATCTAACTATTTAACTTCAAGATGAGAGTCGCGTACACTATCCTTGTAATCAACTTTGCCAACAAAACAAGGGGAGTCAAGCATATAATTCTTTAAACCAAACCTACCTACATAGTGAGAGTGAAGCCTCGTTTATTATGTAACAAGTTGGATCCAACATGTTGGAAGACAAGACACGTGGAAAAGTAAGTTGTATTTATTCTAGCCAACTTGTTGGACCAACATCCTGGTCCTTCCACCTTTATATTGTAACATATACGCCCCTTCAATTCTATTGGTCGTATATCAGAGTAAGGTTAGCTGGGTATAGAAAGGTGGGGGAAATGCGACGTGATGGACCTGCAAGGTATTTGTTCCCAAAACGCGATGTAATGGACATTCGATGTAATGGTACATATACGCCCCTTCAATTTTATTGGTTGTACGTCAGAGTAGGGTTAGCTGGGTATAGAGAAGTGGGGGAAATGCGACGTGATGGACCTGCAATGTATTTGTTCCCAAAACGCGATGTAATGAACATGCGATGTAATGGTGCCCACCCGCCAACAACAGCGTTAGGTGCACTCAAAGGTGTTTTTTTTGTGTGTTTTTTAAATGGAAAACACCATTCATTATTCTAAATATGAAGGATGGGAGGATTGATCACCCCTGTAGCACATTTCACAAGATGCCTTTGCAAGCTAAATTTCAAAATCTTAACTACAAAATATGCAACACCTGTGTGCAGAAATCAAACGGGATATGGTCTAGTAAGAGAAACTGATACACAATTTTTTATTAGTATGAGCTTGGTAACAACTTATTTAACTTTATGAAACCATGTGAGAAGGGTACAGTTTTAACAAACACAGAAAAGATTGGAAATCACATTGTGTAGAGAAAAAAAAATCTCGGTGCACCATGTCAGGAATTGAGCTCCAGTTTAAATCAAGCATACTAGCGCACACCTAACTATGCTGGTCAAAAACATCTTATCGACTTACCTGACAGCCGTATTGACATTTGGAGTCATCAGTGCACTCGTCAGAGTCTGTGCAGAAGGTTCCCGTGGAGTCGAGCTTGAAGCCGCGAGGACAGATGCATTTGAAACTACCGAGTGTGTTAATACAGTTGCCAGGGGAAGGACATGTGCCAGTCTGCTCCACACATTCATCAATATCTTGAATAATAGAGAGGGGAAAAAAAATCACAAACTTAGATTTATAAAAAGAAGACACCATATTGGGTACTATAAAACACATCAATATTACAAATAAACTAACAAATAAAATGTTGGTGCGTTTATTGAAAATTAAATATGGGTTGTGCGCTCTTTTTATCGAATGTGAATCTCCATTTTACCAACAAATACTCGATTTTGATTTTGAATAGGAACATTGTAATTATAAGAGGTTAACTTGCTCACATTGATTTTTTTCCTCTCAGATTCTGATTTTGTTAATATTAATTATTTAGTCATATAAAATCGAAATCATAACTAAATGTTGATATTTTGGTTGCCATGCGAATACATATTGAGTTGATTGATAAATTAATGGTCTGAGGCTTATTTTCTAGACATGTCCTATAATTATTTTGGGCTCAAACCACTAGGAAGCAGTATAGTGACTTAAAAAAAAATGTGTTTGTATCTTGCATCTGAAATCTTTTGAATCTTGAATATCCTTTTGGATTTGAGGAAGTAAAGTATTAAAAGGTACATCCCTTTTAAAAAATTACACATAAAATTAGATTCTTTACTAAACAAAAACAATCCCAGTTGCCAAAATTGGAAATTATTGGGTGGAAAAAAAGATGGAATAAATTATGCTATTTGTAGATGTAAAACAAACTATAACGTTTGTATAATCATTCTAATGTATATATTTTTTACTAACACTTATCAAAAGAAAAGAGGAAATAAATATTAAAACATTTCTTTGAAATGTGTATTGTTTTCAGTAACTTATGTTTCTACCAATCAAGTTATACATATAAAAAATAAGATTTAGAAATTCAATTTTCAAAATAATAAATATGTGTTTAAGTAATTTTTTTATCTTATAGTTATGTTAAAAGAAATTTTCATTGTCCCCATGTAGAAAAAATATATTTTATGAAAATTATGTTTACTTTAAATATACATATAAATACCTGGTGCGTGCGTGCGGTGTGTGTGTGTATCATTTGTAATATGCTATGAATGCAGCCCAAAACGCTCACAACCCCTCTTGAATCATTAATAAAATCAATATATAAAAAACAAGAGACAGTATAATGTGCTTGTAAACATACCTGTACACTGGTCACCGATCTGATTGTAGCCTTTAGTGCATGCACACTTGTAACTCCCTTGCGTGTTGATGCACTCATGTTGGCACACATGTCTGCCAGTCGTGCACTCATCAAGATCACGACAGCTCACACCATCAGGGTTGAGCACAAAGCCTGTTGGGCACGAACAGACATAGCTGCCATCGGTGTTCTGGCAAGCAAACTTGCATGGAGAAGGTGTCTGCTCACACTCGTTTAGATCTATACACACACATAGATAGAGTAATTAAACATAGTTTCTGTCTGACACCTTAAATATATTAATAGATCATCTTTCTACAAATTTAAGGGTCCTGTTTCAATTTTCGGCAGGGAAAAACTTACATTTTCAAAATTGGTTTGTTCCTTTAACACAAACTGTTATATTTTTGGAACAAATTCTGGTTGTTGTGTTTTACCTTTATGACATGTAGCTAATTGCCAGCATTGCCATTAAAATATAATAACAAAAACAATATATTGGATCACTTGCCACTGATAAATCCCAACTAATTACTGGTGAGTGTGACAATGTATCCCTTAGAAATTTTCTTTTTTTCCCTTTCATTAACTGAGAAATAAGCACAGCTATAAATAAACTCTTGGCATTAATATGTAAATAATTTAGGTCTATTTCAATAGAAAAAAAGTTTTTGAACATGTCTATATTTGTAGCTATGGTTGTGTTCTTACTTTTGCAATAGGACAAATGACATACCATACCTCTAATTAACTAATGTTCACCAACAATTCATAAGATTTATTAGTAAATATGTGCAAGTTCTCAAACCTTATCCAGATGTATTATACATGATTGATGACGGTTAAAATTTTGTTAAGGTGCAATAAATTATTAGAAATGTAAATAAGCATGTAATTTATCATCTCTACACACGTATTGTGCACATTGACATATTTTCCCCTATAATCATATTTCAACACAAAAAATGTAACCAATTAAGTTGAATACTATATTATTTGTATATTGTAATGTTTTTGTAAACTGTATTTTAAGTAATTTTTCAATCTAGAGAGTCAATTTGCATTTGAATATGGTGTAAAAAACTATTTTATCCAAAGATATATTAATATGTTTTCTTTATTTATGTCTCATTTATACATGTGCTTAACAAGTATTTATTTCTATAATAGATTTCAATTGATGATTTAAATACAGTAAATTATCTCTTAAGCATGCTTGAAGTGTTAAACACCAATGAAATTTTTTAACACAATAGTGTTTTAGCCCGCCTTTTATTTGTTTGTTTGCTCAATAATGTGAGAAAGCTGGGGCAGTTTTATATTTTTATTCCTTCTTGAAAGATAAAAATCTGCCACTCCAACGTTCAAAATTCTCCACTATGCCAAATAAGCCTGTGATTTACAATCATTATCTGCTACATGTTGTCCACAGCTCGTGAAGCATACAGTGTTGCCAGGTGAAAATATATATGTCAGTACCATACATCGCAATCTTTGTCCATATGATACAACTCAAAAATAATTTTCACCCTTCAACTTGATCTTAAAGACTTTATCAATAAAACTTGTTATTAATATAATATACACCCAATTTAATTGCGAGAACCCACCTAAAGTCAAGGTGTTTTAATGTTAATTGCTTAAATCTCCTACACTTACCTATGCATCTTGTTCCGCTTCCATCAGGTTTGTAACCCTTGTTACAAATACACCTGTACGAACCTAGTGTATTGATGCACCGACCATTACGGCATAGATCTGATATTGTGTTGCACTCATCGATATCTGAGAATTAATTAACAAAAAATCAAATGTTCTTGTTTGCAATTTGTTATTGAAACCATTATATTAGTTTCTACTGAAAATGGTTGAAATATATATTGAGCCAGTTATTAACAATAACCTACTTGGGGGTTCAACCTCCCTCTCTCCCATGAAAGTTGACAATACAAAATTAATATTGCCTTATTTATGGTTTAAACAAAACAAGAAAATATGAGTATATATATAGTTATTCTATTGTTTAGGTACATTTAAAAAAAAAGATTGTGTTCATTAGTCACTGCCACCACTGGGTATGATTTTATTTAATAAGTGCTCAATGTAAATTTTCAGACTTGAAGGAAGGAGGTGCTATGTGAGCCTCTAAATTTTAAGTAAAATTAAAGCATTTTTTTGTATTAAATTCCTGTCCTTAATTGCTATTAAAACTTGCTCCAGGTAGCTTCTAGAGGCATTTAATATTCGTAATTTTTCTTTGGCTGTGGCCATAAACTCCCCACCACCCACCCGAAATGTGGTCCAGATATGTAACACAATTGAGTGTAGTATGTGGCAGGTCAAATTTGGATAAAAATGGGTAAATCTCATATACAAACAAATGTTCAAATTACCATGTCCGTCGACAGAGTACCCAGCCTCTAGGCACAGGTCCTGATAGTCGTCCGATGTTTGGGAGGGACAAAGCTCACAATGAGGGCCCCATGCAGCTCCCATGGTGCAACAGCAGTCAGCGCGTGTGACAGACATGAGTCCATCAGTGTGAGATGTACACCGACCACCCACAAGCTGACGGAAACAGAACCCTTCGCGGCGGTCTGAAACATACATTTTTGTACATAACTTGATCGTCCTTGTGCGGGTCTAAAATATATTTGATTACCTTGTAATGTATGAAAAAATTGTTATTCCTACAACTTTTTCAAACCATTTGTATGGATTTATTCTTAAACGGGTAGAGAGAGCAGCCGATTTAAAATATATTATTTGGTTATTCTTGAAATGGCCTACAAAATATTTAGTTATCATGCATTGTATAAAAATTGCCATTCTTACATAATTATTTATAAATGACACATTTTGAAATATAATGTATCTTTTACTGCCCAGGTTGATGGATTGATGAAGGAGTAAAAATATTATTTTATTGTTCTTGATACATCAAAACCACTGTGTTTTTTTAAAATATAATTTGATTATAAAAAGTAATTATTACAAAATATAATTATAACTTGATTCTTCTTGCATTAGTTTAAAACTTAATTTGGTAATAACTATTCTTGATTCATAATAAAGTCCTGGTTAGTTCTAGAAAATTAAAAGTAACGATTATCATTAACACTACGGTATATAAAACCATTTTATATTTTTAAATATTATTGATTAGGTACTCCTGAACTAACATATTTTCAAATTTGTATCTATGATTATTGTGGTAGTCTAAAACCAAAAAGGTTTGAAAACACAATTTGTAGGCTATTTTGTTTATGAATTGTTGATTAAATTCTTATATCATTATAAAATAAAAACGCTGCTGACTTAATTTGGTTATCTCACAATTGTTAATAAAATTGCTATACCAGTAAAAAAAACATGGAACATGTTAATTTAACATTGTATCAGACCCAAATATGAAAAAGCATACCAGTATTATATTTTAAATTACCTTTTTTCATAATCACCTCCAGAAAAAAATATTTGCAATTATGTGCCCTATTAATATGTTTACAAAAGACAGTAATTTATTGCAAGGTTTTTTCTATAATTTGCTTTGATATAGAATTCATTCAACTTTATTTTTCAAAACAGTGCTTGATTCAAAATTAACGTATACATTCTAAGAAAATGTATAAATTTGAATTGGATTTCATTAAAAATATTTGCATATCTGATTCCGATTTGATTTAAGAAATATAAATCTTATATTTGTACAGACTTAAATTTTAGCTTATTAAATAAACAATTTTAACAATTTTTTAATACTTTTATTAACTAAAGATGCAATATATGTTAAATTAATATTAAATAAATTAGGAATTACATTTATAAATAGCTATTGAACAAATGCCAAACAGTTGTAAGCTAAGTTGATTCATTTTTAAATCTTGAACATTTCTTACTTTGAAGCTTTTACGTTCCTATGTATTCCAAGTTCTGGGTTTGGCCAAAAAAGAACCGATTTATCAGGCAGTATCTCATGATTAAATAAAGATATGTACGTCAAATAATTATCACGGAATTTTAAATCTCAAATTTACATTCAGTTGCGTTTTTTTTTCATTAATAAGTTGTGTGTTGTATACACTTCCTTTAATATAGATTCATGAAATAAGGTTTTATTCTTTTATGGGACTCAATTTGTCCATCAATGTCAACCCAATCCTCCAGTCCACTCTGTCACTTGAATACGCCATTAGTTATGTGTATTTAATACAACTGTTGTCAGCAGGATCCTTTCTATCTCTTTCTCAGATTAGTGAGGACTTTTGTAGTTTAAATTCTTTTCATTTCAAATGAGGCTTCCTCCATTCCCTGCCGCCCATCCACTCTCTGCAGACATTGTACTTCTTTATATTCTATATGAGCCATTATATGATCAGCTAACAGATTTAAGGAAATACACACGGTTCTATTGCAGGTATTGGTTGATAAAATTGTGTGGGAACTTAACTTTAGTCTCACAGTAAGAATCGAATTAGTAAAGCTCCTTTTTTAGAAATATTTTCATACAAATAATTGTTAAAAAGGTTTACATCTTCAAATTGTAAAGAACAATATACTATTTTAAAGTCATTTAAACTCTATTTATATTTTTTTTGATTTGCATATCTTTGTTTAATCCTGAGGTACTACCTTCTAAAATCGATTCTTTTTTATTTTTCTTGCTCTCTAGTTTTTACATAACAGGTATGAAAATATTTTTCTTAGCATGATTGTAAAAGTAGTTATCTTCAAAACACTTGACCATATGAAAATAAATTAAAAGCTTTTTAATGTGTTGTTTTTTCTTAATTTTCAAGACTTTATTGGATCATGAGATACTACCTGCAAGAATCAATTATTTATCTTTGGGCCATTGTGTATTTTTCATTTTAAGGAGCTATATTACCTATGCATTGTTTGCTGTCATGACTAGGCTCGAATCCTTCATAGCAATCGCAGCGATAGCCACCATGATGGTTGACACAGTTTCCATTGCGACATATGCCTGGATTAAGAGCGCATTCGTTGACGTCTCGACAGTCGTCTGTTAGTCCGACTTGCTGGAAACCCTCAGGACAGATGCATACAAACGTTCCAATCAGATTCTTGCACATGAACTTGCAGTTGTTGGCTGGGGTCACACATTCATCAACATCTTCAACATAAAAAAATGCAAATGGTATAGAGCAGTATTCATGTTATTATTTTTACATAATTGCTTAGGGCTGACTATTTGATTTTAACGGCTTAATTTAATTGGAACAATAGAAGAAGCCATAAACTACAATTTCCTATTTTTGTTATTGTACTTTATACCTGAATTGGTGGCTATGTGTACAAAGATGTCAGTTTATCCTTGTCTGATTTGCTGGTTACAAGGAAGTTTAGATTTGATTAGCGGCTGGGTGTAGTGAGGTTATTTTTTTTTTCTCTCGATTGTTTTCCACTGTCCCACCATACAAAACTATGTACACTGACTTTAATTCTAGCTTGCTCATTCCATCCCGTTAGTAAAAGTATATAAATAGCCTATACAAGTTTTAATAAACTCCCGCCTCCCACCCGCCTTTCCCCTCAGTTCAAAGCTACCCAATCATTATTTTTGTGTAAAATGGATAGACCTATTCTATATTTTATCCATTTGTTCATCCTCTTCATGACATCCTAATTCCAAAAGAGATAAATCTTTAATTAAATTATCTATAGTTTATTTCAGATTTAGACATTATTTGTTGATAAAAAAAATTGAGAGTAGCTATCAAAGATCTTGTCACAGCAAATGTCTTTTAGGGCCGTATGGGGCCACCACTGACTTTGTTTGACCAATGCTACTGACAATATATTTATTTAGCACCGCGTCTTAATACCCGTTCAGGTTGTATGCACGTTGACAGTCTAAAGTACTAACAAGCTCCAAAGGTAGTGCTTTGGCGTTGATGTTACTGAATGAGAGAGCTAACTTTAACCAATCAATAAATTGTAGTAATTATATTCCCTATTGAGTTAGAAGGGAAGAGCTCACACACTTTATGTATTAAATGGCAAGCTAAAAACAAGCTATTTAGACCCAGCTTGTGACCTTGAACTTTTCTGGAAGAAGGCTCACCATAGTTTTTATTAAGTGCACATGTTCTACCTCCATTTGTGTATTTTAATCCCATACATCAAACTCCTTTATTTAAATATTTCTTAGTAGTATAAAAATAAATAAGTAATGTTGTAGTAACTAACCTTGACAATGCCTGCCATCTGGGGCCAGAGCATAACCATAAGGGCAAATGCAGCGGAAGGATCCAGGTACGTTATGGCACCTGAAGGCACACTGGTTACCCATTTCTAAACATTCATTGACATCCTCACACACCTGGAGACAGACAAACTACTGATTACTATTGCTACAATTAATCAGAAAAAATTATGTGTTTTAAATAAAGGGACATGGAGGATATATTCTTTAACTTAGTCTGGTTTTCAAGTGAAGGGGATATTGGAGTTTGAATTCTGGCCAGGTGTACTGAGGGTGGTTTTTCCTAAATGGTTTACCATTCTACTCCTACACAAATGCAGGTACCTCTCCTCTATTGTTTTACCTTCCTCATTCTCACCTCAACAGTGTAATTAAATATGAATATCCCGGGCAGGTATTAAGATATGGAGCAAAAAAGTATTATTATTGTGGACATAATGTGACGTATTTATTTAAAATCGAGACAAAATTACAAGCATATTAGTAAGTGATGGTGTCAAAATCCTTTAAAAAATTCGACTTTCCTTTGAATATTTATTCACTTATACTTTATTTTGAAAGTAAGATTCCTGATTTGACAATTATGAAGATTAAAAAAAAAAAAAAGTTAAAACACACATTTATACATATTAATACCTAAATTTACATAGTACTGGTGGTTATGTTTGAAATTTACCAATTTGTAACTTATATTTAATACCTAAATTTTCATATCTCTGCAAAGTATAATATTTATATCAACATTAACTTATTTTTAAATATTTGAGCCTCGATTCAGCTTCAGGAATATCTCATATTATTCGATTTAGCTTTATTTATAATTGAAAAAGTTTACTTCACACACACACATACACATACTAAGTATAAGGATCAAAAAGGTTGTATAGTCCTTTAAACATTATGTATATAATTATTTAATTAAAATTTAACTTTTCCCATAGAAATAAAGTAACTTTTAAAAAATACTAAATAAATACATTTATTTTAATCAAACTAACCTGCATTGGTCCAGGAGCAAATCCATCGCTACACGAACACTCAAATCCTCCCTCAACATTCGTGCAGGTACCATTACCACATATGTTGTTTACACTTAAACATTCATTATCATCTGAAAGGAGAAAGCTATTCTGATTAGTATATGTATACCTTCAAAGAAGATTTGAGTCTATAGTCCAATTTTAAGCAAAAAAAAAAAATGGATCTAAGATATAAAATTTCTTGGCATTTTACACAGTTGTATCCTTTTGGCAATTAAATCTTATATTCAAGTAGAAACAAATTCTTATTAGCTCATTTTAGGGGTTCTGCTATGGCCAAGAGCAAAGAGGTTTCTATTGGCTCTTGTTCTAATACACCCTAGAGATTTATATTCAAAACTAAGAACAGTGTGTGTAGGGATGTGAAAAAAGTATTGACACACTACTAATATTGATATTTTCCTTTCGATACTAATATTTTTTTGCTCGATACTTTTTCCAATACTTTTACTGATATTAGTACTCAATTTTGGTATCAGATCAGTATTTAAAGAAATAACTTTTTTGCTATCTTCACTCATGCTGGGATTAAATGTTTGCTAAGGTGGACTGTGGAAGAAGAAAAAATTATACTATTTCTCAATTTTCATTAGAATTCATAGCTGTTATTTCCTCTATGTTTATCAATACACCCTAATGCCTGACCAGGCGATGAAGCAATGGCGACCAGTCTACTACTCCTTCCTTTATCAATGAGCACGGTCATAACAAACTGAACTAAAGAATATTTTGTAGAGCTCAAAGAATTTGGTCAACTAAACGGTATCCCAAGCAGATGAAGCAGAAAAGTTTATGTGCATTGTTTAAGCAGATGAAACAATGCAGGGTGTCCATTCTTCTTTTGTTTGTCAATAGTTAATAATCTATCTTGATAGAATATGTACACGTTGAATGTAGTTAAAAATGGCACCTCACATAAGTGAATTATGGAAGTTTTTTTAAGAAGTTGAATAGCGAAACAGCATCTTGAAAAAAAAAAACTTTTCTTTCTATACTAGTACAGCATCAATATTTTTCTTCCGATACTTTTTATGAGTACAGTATCAATAATTTTCTTTTGATACAATGTTTAAAAATGAGGTGGCCCAATGGCTAGATAATTTTATAATAAAGGAAATTGATAAAACTAAAGAAAAAGGAAAAATAATAAACTACTAAGAATAAATTTGATGACGAAAGCCCACCTAGGGAAAGAGGAAAAATGTGAGAAGAATCCAATGCACAAAGGTGACATATTCTTCCTTTCTTCTGTCTTCTATAGTAGAAGTAGTCACACACACATTTTAACACAAATAAAATAATATTTTGGCATTGTTGCCTTTATCTTCTTTGTGTTTGATAAAGCCAACAATGCCGAAATATTATTCTATTTGTGTTAAAATGTGTGTGTAACTCCTTCTACTATAGAAGACAGAAGAAAGGAAGATGTCATCTTTGTGCATTGGATTCGTCCCACATTTTACCTCTTTCCCTAGGTGGGCTTTCTTCATCAAATTTATTCTTAGTAGTTTATTTTTCCTTTTTCTTTAGTTTTATCAATTTCCTTTATCATAAAATTTTCTTTTGATACCACATCCTTAAGTGTGTAAAGATTAATGAGGAAATAATGGTTCAAATCCTACTATAATCAGGCAGTCCTAGGTGTGTTAGTGATTGAAAAGTAAACCATGATTTTTAATCAGAGGTTTTCTATAAAAAGGATTTTAATACACTTTATTTACATAACCTTGCGAATTTGTTTATTAATAAACTTATAACCACATTTTAAGAAAGATTATATTCACATAATTTAAGATTGACCATAGTTACAACACTTTTATGGACCCACATTGGTGATCATGCAGTCCAAAACGTAAAGCTCGAAATGGCCTGGATTGCCAGTGACAGTAAGACTGAGGTTCGAAGCTTTTACATAAAATGCACTAAGGGTGATTTCTCACGTGTTGTTTAATACTGTGGTTTTCTCATACCCTCCCCATAATAATGCGGGTGCAATTTCCTCTCAGCTATCCTTCCAAACTGTACAGCTTATAATAAGTCAATAATAATCTTGGTGTTGACTATATTAATGATAGAGCCTTCAGGACACATGCCAACTTTATTCTACTTTTGCAGTTAAGATTGAGTATTAAGAAATGTGATCTATAAAATCATTATGATCTTTAATATAATAATAATAATAATAATAATATTAATAACAACAATCTTTAATGGAGATGTTGAGGTTAATACCTTTTCTTACACCTAACCAGAAATTAGAATTAAAATAGAAGCTATACAAATAATACACATAAAAAATGGCAACATAAAAATAAATAGGCCTATATCCTTAGTAAAATGGGCTTAGTTTTTTTCTCTAAGTAAATGTAAACTGTATTGATATTAATTTAAAACGGTCATGTGAATCTATTTCTCCTGGTTTGTTTTATTCTTTTTTAATTAGTTTATCTTTTCATTTATTTTTGTTTGAATTTCCTTTTTATTTCTTCTCTCTTAATATTTTAAATCTAATAATATAATATTTAAATTCCAAAAACCAGCTTCAGCGATTTCTTTATTATTTTAATTATATGTCTTTTTCATTCAACATTTCCATCATTTAATTTCAGAATTTCACATAATGACCACACATCTAATTACAATTATAATTAATAAAATGATAAACATAAACATTAATCAAAAAGCTTCACATGATAGGTGGCTATTCAATTTAAGTCAACCATATACATTTATTGATTGTTGACACACTAACAAAGATGTTGAATAAACTAAAGTTGAAAAATGACACATGGATACGTGACTCAACCTCCGGGAACTTTACCTAGTGTGCTAACACTCTACCACTGAGGCATACACTAATTGTAACATGTTCTGGGGCATTCTTCACACATAGTTTATGGCATATATGTATATCATCTTTAGAATATAACCACTTCAAGAAGCTAATTTTTTATCTTAATGATCGTAGGTTCAAACCCAGCTGGTGTCGACGTATATTTCTTTAAAGATAAAAATTTGTAGCACAACTTCCTTCAGAGGGGAAGTAAAGCCGTCAGTTCCGTGTTGATTGTGGCATTTTAAAAAAAACTGAAAGGTATGTGAATATACCTTTCCCAGAAAAATTGGTAGGCTCTTTCGCTCTTGATCATAGAAATTCTCCTGTGCTGATATAATCATTCGGTTCAGAAAGTGCATATAAATACCTCAAATAAATAAAATAAATAAATTTATATTCTTATACATTTAGTGTTGGATGCACAACAAACTAAATTATATATGGCAAATAAATGTAAGACTTAAATCATCAAAAGAACTAAACCTCTGCAAGAAAGTATTTTTTTTTAGTAACTTAGGCATTTGATAATGGCTGCCATTTTCCATCCCAAGAGCTCTGCTCATTTGTTCTGATTTGAATTCTACATTTTTTCTATATCTTGGTTTTATTTATGTATAGATCACCAAGCTGATATCCGATAATTTTTAGAAGGCAATCAATGAAGACTCACCTATACATTTCTTCCCTGTAGAATCTAAAATGAAGCCCGCAGGACACTCGCACCTAAACGATCCATCCGTATTAATGCAGTCTCCTCCGTCACAGGCGTTGGGCATAAAGGAGCACTCGTTCAAGTCTTCTCCTGTATCTCCTCTCCCAGGACCTTGCGGGCAAAGCCGGGCAAACTCCTCTGGAACAAAGACAACAACTTGTAAATAGAGATTATAAAGATATGAGCCTTATTTTATCATACTTTGGTGCTAATCCTTATGGGATTTAAATTGTAGTCTTCACAAAGTGCAAAAGCAAGTGATTGGTTAGTGTCTCGTCCTAGGTGGGATCCTAAGCTCATAAAGCCCTCAGCTTATGTTGAGATCCTGTAGAGAAACTACTCAAAGAAATTCAACTTTTAACGCCATGGTTAAGTGTGCAGTTAGTTGACTGACATGAGAGGTTTGGGTTTGATCGCAAACAGTTGCATTAATTATTCTCATAAAGATTGTTATTCTCACCTTTTATTTGGTTGGATATCTAAGTCAATGATAGTAGATTACAGGCAGCATATCCTATTTGTTAAGATTGATTGTAATTTTCAGAATGATGTTTAATTAAACTCGACACCGCCATGAAACCAAATTATTGTCACTAGTTATGTACAACTTTGCGCAATATAGGTATTTAAGATTTTTTAAACTTTTTTCTTTGCAGTTCAGTTAATAGTTTTGAATTTTTGTAGTTTTATTGGATTTAACGAACAGATGTTTTATATTTCAAACATTAAAGTTGGAGTACATTAATAATTAGGTTTCTATTAATTGAATAGCCTTCAACTTACCAGAGTTTGATAGAGGGCATTGCTCGCAATACTTCCCCCAAGCCGCACCCATAGAACAGCAGCACTTCTTCACGGTGATTGGCTCCATTCGAGGATGGGAACACTGACCTATTATAGATATCGCTTACTATATATAATATTCACAACACAAAAATATATTAATTTATTCATGTAAGTGTTTCATGTGCAAAAGAGCCACCTTTTTTAAAAAAATTATTATCTGTGCACCACGTCTTACTGCCTTTTAGGGTTGCATGTATTTTTTTACTATTGGGTTAGAAATGAGTAAGGTTGAATTTACAGGAAAGGTATCCACATTTTTGTGGAAATAGAATTGAAAAACTATTTAGGGGAGTCCACCCTCATTACACCCGTACAGGATTTGAACACTGATCTCCTTGTCACCAGCAATCTTTCATGAGTGATGCCTATGTGACCACTAAAACGGGTATTTTTACTGATGATAATGTAAAAAATAGATGTACAAATTTATATCCAGTGGTTCTATAGTGTAGGCCTAATAATAAGGACAGGGCAAAGGGCGCATTGGTGATCTAAGTTCATTGACAAAAGGAATGGACCCATCTTAAGACAGAACACACAGTAATAATAATAACTATTATTATTATTATTATTATTTGTAACTACATTTCACATTAGCATTAAGAAACAGATATGTTTTTATTCACGATAAAGTAGAATAACTATACCTTGATTTTGGTAGGAAGAACAGTTTCTAGTAGTTAGTAAAGTTACCAAAACGATGTTAATATATTCATACACTAAGACATGTTATCTGCAGCTGTCACTTTTGATAGATATTGTCAATACCTATAAATCAACACCAATAATAAAGTAAAATGTTATCAATGTTGGCTGCAAAGAAATATATTTGAATTTTCTAAACTGTTCTTCTAACCAAACTCAGGCTATAGGTCTACATGTTTGGACAATATGTTGTAGTATTAATAGAAATATTTGATGTTTATGTCATGAGTATAAAATTTAAATAGTAGGCATATGTTTTACTTTTGTTTGTAACATATCAGAGATCCTTACTTTTTTTTAAACTTAAATACTATTATGGTAGTCAATATAGTACATAATGACATACTGTTACGAACCTCTCCGGAACACGTCATAACAGAACTCCTCCCTTATGTCAATACACTTCATGCCATTCTGACTGAGGATGTAACCCTCTGGACACTCGCACATCACACCACCGTCAGTGTTCACACATTCACCATCCTCGCAGATGCCCACGTTCTCTATGCACTCATCTATATCTGTAAAAACAAATGAATAAGCTCGTCTTAAAATCAAATACCAAAACTTATGAAAAAAAAAACTGATTACTTTTGTATCATAGGAATGTGATGTTCACAAATGTGTAAAAGAGTCAACATATTCAAAAACTATATTTATAAGCAAAATCAAGATTGACTGAGCATGGGACAGTTTCGGAATAACTCAATGGTAGATCATTGGCACACTAAGCTAAAAGTTTAGGTTTGGGTAATCTCATAACCAAACACACTTTTCACTTGTTACCACAATCTGATACCTTAGCTCAGTCAGTAGTGTATGTTTACTGAGCTAAGGGTTCTGGATTTGATTCCCAGCATGGCCGAAAAATTTATCATTGGTGAATTGTGGGTTTTCCCTTTCACAACGATGAATTAACGGCCAGGAACTGGACGTATCTGTTCTAGATTTAAGTTAGTTTATAAGTGGTGTGCTGATATAATCAGTCGGTTCAGAAAGTGCACTCTAGATAGACCTCTATACATAATAAATAAACAAAATTGTGCCCTCAAGGGGGAATTACATATTATGGTTTATAAAACATAAAAAGTACTTGTAAGAAGAACTATCTAAATTGTTTTTATATAAAAATATGGTAAAGGAGAGAATATGAAAACAAAACAAATCATATGTACACAATATTATTATTATTAGCACCGCGTCTTACTACCCGTTCGGGTTATACACACTTACGCTAATGTGTAATGGTAGGGTGATAATGAGATGAAATGAAGGACCTACAGTTTAACGTGGAATCCGAACCACGGTGGAGGCCTGGCATTCCCCACATTCACAAGATTTCTTGTCAGAGGTGAAGGAAGGGTTTGGTAATCAGATAAATCTGTGCCGGGACCGAGGATTGAACCCGGCCGCCAGCACAGAAGTCTGACACCTTACCCCTAGACCGCCAGGTCACCATATGTACACAATAAAATATACATGCTGATTCTCTTCACTAATACATCAGCTTATATAAATATGTATGACACAAATCAATCAAATTTGTTGATCTCACTGCTACACTCATAAAGTTATTTATACCAGCTTTTGTACATAAAAGGTGGACACCTGGATTTCTTAGTTTAACCACACTCATAACAGCATAGTAATTGTTGTTTCATTAAGTAACCATTAAGTGAAAAATAACTATGTTATCCAATAGGCATAAAAATAATTTTTCTTTATTAAATACCTTCACAACTGTTACCATCGGGTCCCAATTCATACCCAGGTGGACAGCTACACACGTATGAGCCCATCAAATTTTGACATTTACCAGGTAGTGGACAGGTTCCTGGGACCTGCAATATTTAATATCTTCAATTCCTTCAAAGTCAATTGTGAAAACATGTCATTCATTTAGACCCATAAACTTTTATTCGAACGCAGAATAGAATTGCCGAGTAAATAAACCATATTCTCAGTGAGGGTCAACTGACCCCCTATTTCCCGATCACAGTTAGGGAGTGAAGGGTGTTAATGCTTGTTGTCTTGTGTGAAGCCCATGGAAGAACCACTTTAAAGAAATTTAAAACATGTTTATTTCAATATAATACTGTTGTGTTTTGCACAGATTACTTTAGTGTTAGTTAAAATATAAACAACACTTTAGTTAACTGATATAAAAACGTTAGGTATTGGTTAAGACTTTTAGATCAATTTATATTTTCAACATGACAAAAATATGGACTTTTAATCAAAAAAGACAAACACTTGGTTGTTATAAAACAAAACAAAACATAAATAGAAATGATAATATAGTGTACACAATATATTTTGTTTTATAGCTTATTATACAGAATAAGAGACGTGGCTGAAAATTGCTGCTACATAACCATGTCCTACAAATACATACACATCTAATAAAATAAAATGAATACTTATTTTACTAAATGAAATACTCTACTAAAATAAAAACCAAATAGATCATAAATAAATAGAAATGGCAACCAATAATTACATATCTCTTTAAAGATTTTTTTTTAATTTCTAAGGTATTTTGTTATATTTGTAGGACGATACAGAAAACGTGTTTATTAACATATGAAACATATCTTATAATTCTTGACTAATTTCGTTTTTTTCTCATTTGTGTTTTTTTGATTATTTTTTTATGAAGTTGCATTGCTCATTTCACACTCACTCCTGATGAGTTCCGATATAATACAACTTAGGTCATGGGATTGGGTGGTAACAATCAATTTTCTTTTAAAAGCAGCCATTACTTCTTTGTCCAGTGGAAGCAATGTAATGTGTCAATTGTATTTTTGTTTTCAGTATAAAAGGCATATACTGTTCGTTCTCTTGTATATGTTCAATACACCTTTCCTATACCTTCTTCCAAAAAAAAGACACATTCAAAAAGATACATTTGTTGGACTTATTCATTTTGTATCAAGTATAATTTGAAAATAAGTTTCACAAATGTATTTTGGGTTAACTAACAGATTTTTTAAACTTTTAAATCAATGTAGGTATTTTTATTTCATCTGCAAACATTATATTTAAAAAAAAAACCATTCAAATATACTTACTCATCAAGATGTACTTATTAAGTAACAAATAAAGTTTTAAAAATATTTTAGAAAGTTGTGAATTATAGTGCAGGCTTTGGTTGCAGTGACTTAGTAACAAGGAGACCAACTTATAAAAAGTATAACTAGTTTATTAGGTGTGGGGGACAAATTTCAATGAGTTCAAATCAATCTGTGTGGTATCTAGATAAAATAAAAATTCAAAGTTCAAAATTGCCATGTCAATGAAAACTCCTCTCAGTTCTCTTACCTCTAAACATTCATCAATGTCCCTACAGTGCTGACCGTCAGCTGCCAGTACATAGCCCTCAGCACACTCGCAGTTGAATGAGCCAATCACATTGCGACAACGGCCGTTACGACACAAGAAGGGCATAATACGACATTCATCAATATCTGCAACATCAAATAGTTTTGTTCTGTAGTAGAACTCCTGAATGGGTATACAGAGTTGCATGTTAATATTAATACTAATAAAATACTTGATTATAAATTTCCATATTTAATTTTGAAAAATAGAAAACCCTGAGATGTGTTTGTTGTGTTTAAATGATGATACAGTTTATTAATGTATTATAAAGGATGAGACTTTTATTAGTTATTAAGGTGCTAGTCAACACTTGTCCTCTCATCCGAGCAATCAATAAATAAAAATGTTTCCCTCCAGAATCATTCATTTTATTAATAATTGATTTTTACAAATTCAAAGGAATTTAATATTTATTTGAGTATAATTTTTAATTAACACAAACAACAAGGTGGCCACAACTACTCTTTGAAGGTTAAACATTTTCTTTTGGAGGGCCTACTCTCAATCGCATTTAATACAAAAAAAATTACAGTTAGACGCACTGAAGGTGCTGTTTCGTAATTTTTTTTCCCACTCTCCTATCACAAAAATTAGAGAACATTTCTTCTAAATTCTGCCCTTATCATTCCTACCCTATTTGTGAAAATATATGTATAACCTGGACACGTACTAAGATGCTGTACATTTTTGAAGTAAGCTCATATAGAAACTCACCGATACAATCATTGTTGGGGCTGAGTTTGAAACCTGGGAAGCAGTTGCACTTGTATGATCCAACAGAGTTAATGCAGGTGCCATTGTTGCATGTATTGGGGTGCCTCTGGCACTCATCAATGTCAATGCAAGAGTCCCTGCTTGAAGCGAGGATGTACCCAGTGCGACACACACACTGGAAACTTCCTTGGAAATTGTTGCACTCTCCGTTACTGCACACATTCGGGCGCTCGGAACATTCATCAATGTCTGAAAGACCAGGTTTTAGAAATTATTCAACATAAGTTGTGCAGAATCAATTAAACAGATTCATATTAAGTCAACAACCCGAGGGTTGGTTTGATAGGATTTATATTCATCGGAGCTGAGTATGCACTCAGCCCTTCAGCTGGTTAGTGCTGCCTGCACCATCTGGTATAAATTCCATGTAGTAGGGGTTTTATGAAGTGTGGTTCCATACTGAATTCTCATGAGCGAGTGCAAAAGAGCCTATAAATTTTGCCATAAAGGTATTTTCGCATTCCTTCCAGGGTTCTCTAATATACTACAATTTCCATGGGACCGACGGCTTTACTTTCCATTTGAGTGAAGTTGTGCTACAAATTTTTATCACTCAAGAAAAATCTCTCGACCTCGGTTGGGTTTGAATCCACGAACATCGGGTCCTGAGGTGAGCACTTTACCTCAATACCACTGATGTTGACTGAAACAGATTATTCATAGATAATTCATAACTACAAGCCTTTATAAAACTATTGAAAAAAAATTGCCTTAGATGAAAAATATTCTTTGATTTAATGGATGGAAAACTTTTTTTATCATCGTGTTTTACCACCTGTTCAGGTTATATGAATATATGAAAATTATTTGAATGAGATAGGGATGAGGAAGAAAGCATTTTACAGGTAATCTACCTGCATTTGCATCTAGGAAAAACCACCCTTGGTAGAACCGACTGAGATTTGAACCCTGATCTCCTCATCATCAGCAGGCCAGTCTTACACGATTATGACAACTTAGATCATTCGGCCACCGAAGCGGGTGTCTAGGAAACTATTACCTAGGGATGTAATTGTAATCTCCTTTGTTCAGTAATAAAGTATTTGGCTATGATTCATGTTGCAGACATACACTTAATATTTCCTTTGTAAACTCATATTTAAATAAACTTGTACTATGTGAAACTCTGTCTTGATCACTGCATTGCAGTTCAAACAATAGTCCATCCATCACTAAAATCATTCAGTTAAAACCTCAGTTAGGTCACCAATTTACTCTTATATGGTGCAAAATTTATGAATGCTTTTCAATTTAATTTTTTTTTTTCCAAACACTAATAACCCTATAAATATCATGTACTTGTAAAAACATTGATCAAACAAGTTTGTGGAAACTATCCTTGTATAATTTATAACTGTTGAATCCTTACCAACACAATCCCTCATGCTGATTCCCAGCTTATATCCTGTTGGGCACTGACATTCGAAACCTCCTGGCAAATTGACACACTGAGCGTTACCGGCGCATGGGCTTGGCACTCGAATACACTCATTATCATCTGGAATGAAAAACATATGCTAATGTTTTACTTATGACTAAAATCAATGCTAAAAAAAAGTTTAAATTTATGGAATTTGTAAATGATAGAATGTCTTACTTATATGAAATAATTGATTTCATAAACAAACATTTTGACAAATATGTTACCTGACACCAATTTAAAGTAGCCTATTTTTTTTTTCCAAACTCAAACTTATAATTTACAATCATATTTATGAATACCTTGTGTTGTTCAAAACTTTTGACGTTACTTAGGCAAATAAAAATATATATGCTAGCACATTTAAAAAAAATAAGCTGACCCCTTAAAAAAATAGGAATATTCAACTTCAACTCGTTTTTCAATCTAATAAGTATATGGATAAATAATACTTATAAAGTCCATTGAATTTCGTTCATGCAAAAATTTAAAAATGCTTTTCAAGGTAGAATTTCTAGTCAACAAGTTGTTAAATAACTGACTTGGATGCTTGTATCCTTCGTGGTAAATCATGTATTTATGGGCTAGTCAAAAACATTTTGTTTGATAAAAGTTGCAGAAAACACATTGGGATGTTCTCTCTCAAGTTTCTTAATAAATAGGTATAGTGGTTGAAGCCTTACCTATACACTGATGCACGTTGGTATCATAAATAAACCCTCTGTTACACTGGCATTCGAAGCTTCCTGGGGTGTTGATACATGAGCCATGGCTACACATGGTGGGCATCAGATTACATTCGTCGATCTCCTCCGTGCGATTGGTCATGGGGTTGATAAATATCCCCTGCTGTTTGGAACCACACAATGTCTCGTACTCTCCTGCGTTCAAACAAAGGAGCTGATTAAATTGAGATAGGCCGTATTGTCTATTAATATCACTCCAATTCAGTATATTGCTTCTTGCTGTATGTATGCACATACATTGAATACTGTACATAATTTAGGTTCATAATTGAAAAAGTCATAAAATTATGTATAATCAAAGACTTTGATGGAAAAATTTACCAATAATATCATCCAATATCTCCGTTATTAAAAAAACACCATATGTAACAAATTACCAGTACAAAGAAAGCATGTTTCAGTTCATATTCAAACAATAAATACATAAATCAGTTTCATTTACTTCTCTTAAAAATTAATTAGTCTAGTTTAAGTTCCCATTTCTTTCCTTGAAACATACGTTTTATTTTTAAGTATATTTAGATACAATCAGTTTTGGTTTTTACATGATCCTGCAAAAAATATTTCAATAAAGCTTTTTTATTGTTAACTCTTAAAATTTCAACATATAAACATCCAGTAACTCTTGTTTACAAAGTTAAGATGGAATGCATTAAAAAATTATACCGTAACTTTGGTCAAATTTTCATTTGAAAAATCTTATCCAATAGCTAGAAAAATTACTAGATCTATTTTCACATATTCATATGTCAAGTTATGTAATTTTCAGCTGTAAATTTTGATAGATATAATCAATACCTATAAAATAACACTAAAATATAGTAAAATATTGTTGTTGACCGCAAAAAAAAAAAAAAAAAAAAGGATTTTCTAAATGTTTCTGCCTACTAAAATTTAAAGTTTTTTTCACTGTAGTTTACATAATACTTATTTATAATCTTTACATGATAAATCTGCCTGTAGCAGTGAAAGCTTTTGAGTTTTGACATTAATTGTGTAAATATTCTGGTTGTTTCTTTTTATTTTGATCCAGACCTGTGTTTGATTACAAATAACTCATATAATAATATTAAACTAGGACAATTTACATATATGATTGTTTTGTCATTACTTCCTCTCTCCTCTTCCCCTTGTCTACAAACACACACATAGAATGGCCTACTCACTGGTTCCTGGGTGAGGACACTCCTCGCATGGATCTCCCCAAGCTGCACCCATGGAGCAACAACACACCATGCGTGTGTTTCCTTGAGACATCGGCTGTGTGCATCCTCCATCAGAGTACTCAGTGAAGCACTTATCTTTACGCATGTCTACACACTCCTCTGCACACATTTACAGACAACCAAAACAGTATTACGATGTTTTATACAAGATTCATTATAAAATTGTCAACAGAATGTTCAGATGAATTGTGGTTTAAAGTTAAATTTAACATTAATTTAGACCCAAATATCAACTAATAAATTTTTTGTGAGTCTTTTGGATTTGTTAGAGGAAAATAAATATGTGCTTTTATTGAGTCATAAACTTTAATTCTATTAATTTGTTGTAATCTAATTACACTACATGCAAATTTTTCCAAAGTATTGTGCGATAGTTGCAGCTGGCTATTTACTTGACCTGTAATGTCACAAATCATATGGCATCCATTTAAAAACCACAAGATAATTTTTTTTTACCACATTTTAAAAGTTATGAGTTTGTGTCATCATCTCCCGTTTTACACTTCACCCCAAAATTGGCTCCTTGAAATATAGTCTATTATTACATTTTCTTCTACAAAATATAATAAAAACTGATAAATGAAAATTGTGCCAAACGGCTATTTTAAATTAAATATTTAGAAGAGGTTAGAAGGGTAAGGACTACACATTTACCAGAAAATTGTAATTCTCGAAGCTAACAATAGAAAACACAACAAAACACATAATTATGAAAATTTTGGTGTACATCACTCTCCTTCTTCATCAGAAGATGATCTATCTCTAGCCATGCTGCCATACTCCAGTTGGTGTTTTACTCTCTTCTGCTGAAGAAGAGGACTGATGTACCATGAAAATTTCATAATTATTTGTTTTGTGGTGTTTTTTATTGTGAACTTTGAGGCCTCCAGTTTTCTGGTTAGTGTGTAGGCCTTACCCTTCTATCCTCCTTTCAATGTTGTATTTAATAAAATAATGGTAAAAAACTATGAGAAAAGTGATGTAAAGTTTTTCATTCAAATTGATCTTACAGAAACTATAATATGCCTGGGACAGTACATATAAATAACTGAATCACTCATACCATCCATTACTGGTTTAAAAAATGATGAGAATAATATTAGAACTACAAGGATCATAACTAAAATCTATAGTTTGTGATTTTCATTCATTTCAAATAACAACTACAAAATTGAAGGATTTTCCCTTTATGTAAATAAAATTTAATAGAGGATATACATTTTTTCAATCTAATTCAAGAGTTTTACTTACTTCCGTTGGGTAGCAGCATGTATCCCGACGGGCAGATGCAGTGGAAGGTGCCTTCTTTGTTTATACATGTCCCCACTCCACATATGTCTAGGTCTTCCTGACATTCATTTATATCTGGCAAATAAACCAACAGTTAGTGAGCCTGACTCTGACCCACAAAGCTAAGGTTCAAGCTCGATGGGCTGTATTTTACAATATAGTAATTTCCAATGCTATCTCCTGATAATTATTTGTGCACTTTCTTTTATAAATGTTACTCCAATATTCGTCTTAAATAGAACTACTAATAAACTTGTGAAACAATCAAGTTAGATAAGCGGTAGCATGCTTGATTCAAAGTGCATTGGGAATAATTTTTTCCCACATGTGGTTTCCCCATTTTTCCCTAACTGTTTTGAGTACCTTTTTTTGGTTGTACACATACATATATTTATTCTGCTAATGGGGTAAGGATGAAGAAGATAGAATTTGAGAGGAAATACACCTGCAATTTGATGGAGGGAGAATTGAAAACAATTCAGGGAAAACTGCCCTCAGCACACCCGGCCGAGAATTTAGCCCCAACCTCCTCCTCGCCAGCAAAACCAGACTAAATTAGATTTACATGTAGATCATGTGTCCACTGATAAAGGTTGGTTTTCCATTCTCTCTCCAGAAAAATTCTTGTTTATTACCTTAAAATGGATCAATAAAGCCTTTTAACTTTATATTCTTAGTCTACTCGTGGATAAATCTGTCGATAGCCAATAGTTGCAGTGGAATATAATATCATCGGCCTTGTTTTGAACATATTAATAATTAATTAATTTAGCATTATTGCCTTGTTCCCTCTGTGTTTGATAAAGGCTAAAAGACCAGAATGTCACCTTCATTTGGGTTTTGAACATATATTTTGACACATTCTGATAAATAAGCTAGAGGGAAGAAAGAAGAAGTCACCATTTTGCTTTGGATTCTCAAACTCTTTTGCTCCCTTCCCTAGATGTTATTCATTTGATACCCACACCATTGGGCATTCAGACAAAGGCATCAGTCTAGTCTAGTTTGCTTTGCCTTTGATGGGTAATTCAGGATTTGAATCCCTGCTAGCTTTGTGTACTTAGGTGGTTTTTCCTAAATTTTTCTCACTCTTCCACTCAAATGGGGATACACTTCCTCTAAATTTTACCTTTGTCACATGAGTGTAAATAAGTAGCTAGCCAGGATGGATACCTATTTAGACACAATGGACAATAAATATTATTAGCCTTGTGCAGAAATAACTTTTTGACTTCAGAAAATAATGGGATGGGGGGAAAAAAGTTAAAAGTAATATTCCACTGTAGAATTATATATATATATATTATATATATTATGTGTGTGTGTGTGTGTGTATTGTTAATCAAACAATTTTACTATAAATATAAATAAATTCTAAAGATAGATTTTAAGATTGACTAAAAAGTTTTTAAATAAAAATATGTATGGCGAGAATTTGAATAACTACTTACACAATAAAACATCAAGATATTCAAACTAATCAGAATACATAAAAGTGAACCACAGTTTGTCCATAAGAATACCAAATATTTTTTTTAACTGAGCCAGTGTGCCATTTGTACAATTTAATTACAAAAGCTTTCACAAAAAGCACTGTTGAACTCCAAAAATATTAGTTTATCAACTGTTATTATTGATTATATAAAAGCAAATGCATGCCAATCCTAATATTATTAACATAGTAGAAATGGCTTTATGCAAATAAATGTGATGAAGGTGTATTTTGCATAATTTTATATTCAAAAATCACTTTTATCATTATTTTGCACTAAATATATGTGTTGTGGCCAAAAATCTATTCAGGGATAATATAGCCATCAATTATATAGTGTGGTTATGTTATTTAATGGTACTCAGTTATGTAGACTAGGTAGTCATAAATTAAAAGCAACTGAAGTTTTGGGTATTCGTTTATTAATGAAAGATAAATTATTATTATTAGCACCACGTCTTACTACCAATTCGGGTTATACGCACTTACGCTAATGTGTAATGGTAGGGTGATTGTGAGATGAAATGGAGGACCTACAGCTTAACGTGGAATCCGAACCACGGTGGAGGCCTGGCATTCCCCACATTCACAAGATGTCTTGTCAGAGGTGAAGGAAGGGTTTGGAAATCAGATAAATCTTTGCCGGGACCAAGGATTGAACCCTGGCCGCCAGCATAGAAGTCTGACACCTTACCCCTAGACCGCCAGGTCACCCAATGAAAGATAAAGTTTTGTTTAAATTTTAATAAATCAATATCCTTAATGAATATTAAATATAAATGTGATAATGATAAATGGGCATTATTGTTTCCAGTCTTTGGCCTGGGTCAGTTCTTTTTTCAAGTCATATGTTTCCACTACCAGTTGGCTAGGTCTGTCTGAACTCCATAGGTCTTATAATCTAACTTAAGACTTGGTCAGGCACAACATTAAGTCCCTGGCCATTAATTAATATGTGAAAGGATAAACCCATATTTCATCAATGATAAATTTTTCGGCCATGCCAGGAACCAAAACTGGTACCCTTAGCTCAGTAGGCAGTCATGCTACTGACTCAGCTAAGCTGTCGAATTTCCTGAAAATCCCAGTAAATAATTTTTCCCGCCTAAGTTTTGGGAACATCCAATATCCAGAATTTTTTTCTTAAGTTTGGATCCTGCCTATATATATAATATATATATAGGCAGGATCCCAAACTTAAAAAAAAAAATCTGGAAATTTTGTGTTCCCAAAACTTAGGCGGGAAAAATTATTTACTGGGATTTTCAGGAAATCCAACACCTTATCTTAGTCATATACATATATATATATATATAATATATATTATGGTAATTTAGTATTATACAAATTGGTTCTACTCATTAGTGTGTCTTGTAAAATAGGGATTTGTGTTACCCATTACTTTGTACTATCTTGTAATTCATTTAATTATATTAAGCACAACACTTAAGTGATTTATCAATAAAATTATCATAGTAATATTTGAGGGATATTGTCTCAGGAAGTGAGGTTTAGTGTAAGTAGGAGCTACCTAGTTGTAGTTAATTTGTCTTTAGAGTATGTGTGAAACTCATTTTTTTAAAGTTCAAAGTGAAGCCAAATCGAATATACAAAATATTATTAAAGCCAAATCATAGATTTTATAATGTTTTAATAGGTTTATGTTGAGAAATAAATATGATATTTATATTTAGCTATCTTAAACCACAGTTATAATTTTAAAAAGATTTTTTTTAATAAGTTCAACATATTTCAACTAAAACAAAAATCAAGCTAATATTATAACATCAAAAATCTGTAAATTAGATATCAACATTAATTGTAACGTAAATAAAAGCAAAGATTAATAAAAAGTGAAAATCAACATGTGTTCTAGCTATACATATTTTCTTGGCAAAGCTTCATTCTTAAAAATGATTTACAATTTTGATATCAAAATTAAGCCTGACAAATATTTGAAGCAAGGTCATAATTTTCAAGGCTTCATCCACCCCATTTGCTCTTGGATTTATCTTACTATGCAACCTATGTTTCCATAATATTCTCGTAAATAGAAATGTTGCTATAAATTAGTTTTAAGTCTAGCGTGGCATTTGTAAAATAATATCTGCTAGTAACTGAATTGAGGTAGGGTATAATAAAGTACAATAGTATTATGTATAGGTAGTAATACATACCTACACACAAGGTATTGGATAGGTCTAGTCTGAAACCAGCGTTACATAAACACATGTAGCTGCCGAATGTGTTGGTGCAGTGGCCATTGCGACACAGGTTCTCGTGTTCTCACACTCATTAATATCCTCCAGGACAACCTGAGGGCAAGCCAAAATGACATCGAAATAAAAACAAAGTGGATCACTTTATTCAATTAGTTTTTATAAAAAGAAATATTGTATAACACCAGTTGTGTATTATTTAATTTTAAATATGTAGTCACACACTACTTATTTGGAACAGTCTATAAAGGGTTATGTTTGACTTTAAAGAATGGGACGTATGGTTAAAAAATGCGCAAGTATTCACCTGGAGAGAGGATGGAAAAGTCACCTCTAGTATATCTGGCCAAGAACCAAATCAGTCAAAACTCATATATAATTCAAAGTGAATAACACACCGTGACGCTGTTAGGTCTATAACCAGGCCCTCCTGGACACAGAGCCTTGAACTCCTCTGAGCCCTCAGGAGGACATTTCTCACACCGGGGACCCCAGCCTCTACCCACGGAACAACAGCAAGTCGCTCGAGTGATGGGCTCACCCATCTCTTGAAGACATCGGCGATGGCCACTCCTTTCTTCCACATCCAGAAAACAGCGGGATGTTCGTCGGTCTGAAATATCATAACTTTAAATTTCATCTCCAAGAAAGAAACAAGCATTTGTAAAGAAAAGATTTGATTTAATTTTCAGATTTTTAGAGTAAGTTTTGTTGTGGTTTTATAAATTCTATGAGACATTAGAACAAAAATAAGTATGTATACTACCTACTTCTCTCCAGATACTTTTTAGAACAGTGCTTAAGCTACAACAGATTTGTGTCAATTGCCTTGTTGACTTAACAGGCAGTTTTACTATGCAGAAACTGTTCACTAATTTATTTTACCTAATTTTGCTAAATAGCGTGTGCCTGTGACCACATCCAATCAGTTTCTATAGTTTTTATGTGCCACTTACACTTAAACTTGTGAGAGTTTCATGCTTTTGTTTTGTTGTGTGTTATATGAGTTTACTTGTTTATTTTCTTTCTAACATGCACAACATTTTTGTTATTTTGCAAGCATTTAACTTATATTTGCCACAGTTTGATTTAATGTTATATATACATTTATGTTCTCTCTCTAAAACTACACAGACCCCTAAGTTTTATTTTAACTCACATTAATTATTCTTGCTTGAAATAGCATATCTAACAAAAGAACACAAAATAAAAAGTAATATAATCACATATGTTAATACCAGGGGTGCTTATTAGTTGATGGAAGGCTTGACAGGACTCTACTTTTAAACTTAGTTACCTCCCATTACTTTATTTTTTATTAACATTGGGTAACCACACAATGTATTGCGTGGCTACCCCGGGCAACACTTTTCTTTGCTTCAAACAGCTATAAAAAATCTCTTAATTTTATTTCTTCCGAACAAGTAAAAAAAAAAAAAACCTGATCAAAGATTTAAAATTCCAGCTTTGATGTGCTACTACTAAATTTAAAATGTAATCCTCTGTTTGCGGGAGATTTCACGCAATTGCTCATGACAGACAGACAAACTATTAACTTTATTAATATTGGTATGGTTGGTCAAATAGCTATTATAGGCAAGAGGAAAGCATACTTTAACAGTCCTATCAAGCCTTGCTTGTCCTTGCATTCACCCAAAAGCCGTGTCTGGTAAATAGAAAACACAAAAGTCTTACACATTCCTTTTCAACACTTCACTTGTAGTGAAAAGGCCAATGTCAGTATTAGTCAAGTTCAGACTCATGTTCACAACGAAAAAAAAGTAGAGCAGTTTCAAAGTAAGTTCACTAGTCGAGAGTAGAATGGTATCGCCAGAGCTCACACATTCTGCCCCCCTCCCCCCTTTTTTTTCTTTGTTCAGAAGAAATCACTTTCTTTTGGGGAGGTGGCCATAGATGTTGGAAACCCAACTAACTTACCCACACAAGCATTGCCTGCCTCGACCAGTTCGTAGTTTGGAGGACATTGACAAAGGAACTTCCCCTGAGTGTTGATGCATGTACCATACAGACAAGCCTGAGGACTATCACACTCATTGAGGTCAGTGCAGTTCCCTGGAAAGCAAACATGACGTTAATAAATAACTTATTAAAAGTTATCCACACATAAAGTACTTCATCTGTTTTACTTGTATACTTGGCTGTAATTAAATCTAGATAGCATGGGAATAGAAGAAAATCACATCAAAAATTAACTATTTGGGATTTTACTTCAACTTCTAGGTGTTCTTTGATATGAAAGACTTTCTTAGTGTGGTAATGATAAATTTTGTATTTATGTTTTAAATAAGTGTGTCATGCAAATATAGATAATTTTCATAACAAATGTTATGACACAGTTTTCATATTACTGTTTTACTTAGTATATTTTATTCGTTAATATTTTTAGTTATATGAATTATTTGTTAACATATATTTTTGTTTTTTTTATTATATGTTGCTATAAAAATGTAATGTTCACACAACAAAAATCTTACTAACTTTTTGATAACTTGCTTTGATCAGCTCAGGTTGAATTGTGTTTAATGTGTTTGCAATAAAACATTTTGTAAATTATATTTAGTGTCTTAAATTATTAAATACACACAATATTACAGTAAGAGAAAATAATATAAAAAAATTAGCATTACGAATATTAGATAAATTCGATTTGGCTATGATATGAAAAAAGGTGGATTTCGCACACCCCTAATTTAATATAAATTTATACTCAATAGGTAAAGGAATTTAAAGATTACATGAACAAGATATCATTTTAAATGGTTAATGAGTTTAAATATTTAGAAACAATTTTAACTAGCAATCATGATATTAGAGTGGAAATCAAGAAAAAAAATAGTCAGGTGATATTTGCTATTACTCAGTCAGTAAGTTGCTATCATCTCATCTGCCATCAAGGAATGTAAAACTCAGACTATACAAAACAATAGTTTTACTGGTTCTCTTTAGGTGTGAAACAGGGCCTCTCACCTTAAATAACGAAAAAAATTTAGGGTGTTCGAAAACAAGGTGCTTGGGAAGATATTTGGTCAAAAAGGGATGAAAATATTGGGAGTCAAGAAGGTTACATAATCATCAAAAGATACTGTTGGGATAACCTAGTCTTGTAGATTATGGTGGGCAGGACATGCAACATTAATGGAAAAATCTAGAACCCTGTTCAAGTTATTGACTCACAAATCTATTGGGAAGAGACCATTGGGAAGACTTTGCAAATGAGAGAATAAAATTATAATGGACCCGAAAGCATTAGGATGTAATGAGGGGGACTGAATGGACCTAGCTCAAGATAGAGATAGGTGGCATACTTTTGTAAGTGCGACAATGAACTTTCGAGTTCCTAATGCCATTAAGTAGGTAAGTAATTAATCTGAAGGAATAATATTCAATAATTAACTAACCAGAAAATAAAAAAAGATATTATTTTCACAAATAATATTTGTGAAATTTTAGAACCTAAGTGACGAATAAAAACAACAACCCTTTTTAACCCTTGTAATTGGTAACTAACATAATTTGTAATACAACAAGGTCTGAGAAATATTTTATCACCAGATCCTTTTTTAAATGCTGTGCATTTTTGTGACACTTGAGTACAGTAGTTCTTATTTGATGTGTGAGATCATACTTACCACCTGAACCATCAAGAGAGTATCCTTCATCACACTCACACCGGAACATTCCAAATATGTTGTCGCACCGACCAAACACACATAAGTTACTGAACATTTGACACTCGTTGATGTCTGAAACATTATTACAACAAATTATATATTAAACTTAGTAAAAAATAGCTTTGATAAGATTTTTAGATGTATGTCAGTATTTGTCACCATTATCTAAAATAAATCCAGATTAAATTTCTAGTTTTATTATTATTATTATTATATTATTATTATTATTATATTATTAGCACCGCGTCTTACTACCCGTTCGGGCTATACGCACTTACGCTAATGTGTAATGGTAGGGTGATTGTGAGATGAAATGAAGGACCTACAGTTTAACGTGGAATCCGAACCACGGTGGAGGCCTGGTCTAGTTTAATTAAAATTTAATTTACTTCTCATGATAATTTTGTATATTGGTTGGTTTGCTCACTTGGTACATGATATAAATCAGAAATATTTGCTATAAATTTATTAACAGAACAGTAATTTGGCCTAATAGACAAACAAGAAATTTCACTATTAATTAACTGAATTTTAATAGAAATTTTACTCACAATAATTGAGTCTTAACTTGGTGGCAAAATTCTTTCCCTTATGGTTTCCTCTTGGATTTAGTTAAATTTTTCATGGCTCCTATTTCCTCTGTCCTGTTTACAAAATAACCCACAACTCCCCTAATCCCTTTTTTATCCTGTTTCCAATATGATCTTTCTATCTTTGCACTTGTCTTATTATCTGGTTTCCTTTTCTTAACTCCAACCTCTCAAAATTCCAATTTATCTTCCCCTCTTAAGGCTTATGGACATAGCAAACATCAATTTCTCTTTCTTTTATTCTAAATTTTGTCAACCCGGTTCTTGTAACTTTTTTCTTACTCCTGATTTCTTCCCTCCACTCACTTGTCTACCTCTTTATGTTCTCCCTAGTACCTTCCTCGCATCCAGCTTTGAATTCTGTAAGTCCTACACTATATTTCATATCCCTAGGCCCATGTGTTTCCAACTCTTTGTTTGGGTCTCCTCAATTTACATTTCATAAGTTAATTATTTTAATGTTTTACTGTACATATAAATTGAGTTTTGTTGGCCACTAGAGAACGCTATATACAACTGATCTCAAATACTATAGGCGTATCTAACCCTTAATTATTGTGTGTGGGGGGGGGGGGAGGGTATAGAACAGACCCATTTTAACTTTAAATTATAAAATAAATTTAAATTTTGTTGTACCAAATGAATAACACAAATACTATGCTAATGGAATTTATTAAATAAGTAATCATGTGGATTTTTAATTTCCTCACTAAAAAAAATTTACTGTTTCTTTTACAGTAATAAGAGTGTACCATTTGAGCAGATAATTGGGCGGAGAGGTGTTACCCTAGTCCCTTACCCACACTAATGACACTTGAGCCATCATAACAATTATTAATGTTTTACTCACCTTACCCATTTAAAAATAATCACATTTACAAAAAAAGGCAACCTTAAAACCAGCTATATGGCTCCTACATATTAAATTAATTACTAATTACCTGAGTTGGTATTTCTAGCAGTAAGTCTTTTAATTGAAAGATCAAATAAAATTTTACCTCTATGAATTAGGAAGTATTATGTTTTGCATAGTTGGTGATTTTTGCATGATGAACTTACCATGCAAGTTTGGTCATTCCTCTCATCGGGATGCATGAATCCCATCTCGCACTCACACCTAAATGAGCCTGGGTAGTTGAGGCAATGACCGTTCTCACAAAGAGTTGGGTTGCTGGAGCACTCATCTATATCTTGACATTGGTATCCATCACCACGAAAACCAGCATCACAAACACACTGTTAAAAGGTAATTATTTGAACAAAAAAAAACAACGCCTCCACACCTATTTGGTAAACTATAAGCCCACAGGCCATACAAAATGTATAATAGATTTTTTTAAAGTTGTTTCTTAGCCAATATTTAGAAATGAATACTATTGTATTAAGTCATCATTGCATTTTCAATTAACATCTTAGATAAGGTAATTAAATTTTACCCAAGATGTGCTTATTTTAGGAAACAGAAAAAGAGTGAAACTTTCCACATTTCTCATTTTGTACTGAAAAAATCCTATTATTATTGGATAGTTTTTTAAAAAATGCATGTGATTCTCTATTACCTTTTTAAGTTTAAACTTATGTCATCACATTATATTTAAATTCTTAATAATTGGTTGCTTTATTATGATTTCTATTAATTTTTAATTTTCTGTTTAAACAATGTAAACATATTTATAACCAAAATTGTTGACATATGTATGTTAGTGAACCTGATTCAAAGACCTGAGCTCAATCTTAATTAGCAGGTCACCACACATATGTATTTAGATGATTACTGTACATTTCCTCTTACCTACCCTCCTTTCCCTCAAGCTTAAGTTAATATAATTTTGTTAAAATCAAGTCCTACCTATAGAAAATTTTAGTTTTTATTCCCTACACATTAAACAGCCTAATATCTAGATTACTATTCATGATTGTTATCAATATAGTTACCTTAAAAGAACCTTCTGTGTTGATACACTGAGCATTTTGATCACAGCCTCCATTGTTAACCAAGCACTCATTCACATCCCGACAAGTCACACCATTACCAGTGAAACCTTTCAGACATTGACACTCATAAGAGCCCTGAAAAAATGTGTACAAATTTATGGTAAAAATAAACACTATAAATTACAGATATACACTGCTACATATTCTTAAAAATAACATAACCTTGAAAAAAAACCTAGCAAGTTCTAGCTTCAGAAAATGGACTAGTTTGTCGAGATCAAACTGAATATAAATAGGTACTCAAATTCTTTAAATCCCTTAAACTTTCATCGAAAAAAAGGATCACATTAAATCTGTATTCAACATTTCTACTGGTAAAAGGAGGAAATATCTGTTAGTGATTGTTCAATTTATTTTTGTAAAAAAATAACAATACTCAAAAAGTTATTCATCATCTTGAAATATTACTTTACAGCATACTTTGAAATAATGCACACCACATTGGAATAACATTATTTTCACTATATAAAACAAACATTTAACCACATTTTTCCTTTGTGTTTGAAACTAGGTGTTTTAACTGATTGAGAAAAGTAAAAACAACTTTTTTTAAAAGACATTTAGTTAGTTCCTTACTAAGGGAAGAGTAATTAATTATTAATAAGAATAACAACTATTTCTTATTTGAAATTTGCTATTGCAATGTTAGTGGATTAATATTTCTAATCTACAGTGTAGGTACAGAAAACAAAAAAACAAATAACTTGTTTAAGTGGTGAGGAGTATTGGTGGTTGGGGGTGAGAATTTTAAACATGGAAGCTGAGTTTTAATTTGGGAGATTGAGCTATAACTATTAAATTTGATTAGGCAAGATTTTCCCCACCAATAATTTAAGATGGAATACTAATGTACCTGTTTTAAAATTTCACTACAGATTAAGATAAACTTTAGATTTCTTATTAGAAAATTGTAATGTCCACTTTTTCAATTAAAAATGAATCAAAATGAACACATGGAATATTCCCGAAGCTAAATCAATTATTGAATACCCTTAACCTTATTATATTTATTTTCAAAAATATATATATAGTGTATTTTTTTAAAGTAAAACTTTAGACACTAAACATCACTTTTCCTCCAATTTTTGTTTTTTCTTTTTGCAAAACTATTCAACATATGCCTATGCTAATAAATCAATGCAGTTTAATTTGTAAGATTTATGTGAGATTTATTTATAGTTTACATAACAGCACAGAATAACAAAATATGAACATAAGTATTTTAACTGTCAACTTTTTTAGTGGCTAAACTTCATAATTGTTGAAGCATTCAAGTTTTGCAAAGTTTTTCTAAAATTATAATCGCATTTCACATCTATTTGACACTTTTTAATATCAATTTTGAAATAATTAGCGACATATAAAATCAAACTAAACTGAAAATGTTTATCTATGTTATTGTATGTTTTCATGCATATATCATGTAAACCCCTATATACATATTAAATACTAATATATGCATGCTCGAGTGCAAAAGTGAGATTCCATCTCAAGTTAGGATTAAATGTATTTTTCTTTTTAAAAGATTTTTTTAAAACTATGAAACAATAATGAAAAATATAATAAAATGAAAATTTCAAAACTTTTATAAACATCCACTTGTATACATCCTGCCCTACCCCTTTTTTACCTCTTTGCCCTAATATGTCAGCAATACAAACCAGAGTGTTAATGCATTCAGCATTGAGGTCGCATTGTAAATCCCCAACTCGCACTCATCATCGTCTGAGCACCCTGGGCCAAAATCAGGCTTGGCAGAATACCCCTCTTCACAGCGACATGAAAAAGAGCCAAGTGTGTTCTCACACTCGCCGTTCACACAAACATCCTCCTTTATTTCACACTCATTCACATCTGAAACAAAACAAACCAATTTTTTTAACAAGAAATAAAAAAATGCCCATATATAACATTTCATTTCGCAATTTTAAGTGCACTTTTAAAATTCACAAGACATACAAACCAAATTGACACAGGCCATCAATATTTAACACTAAACACTCAACCCCAGCACCAGGAATTTTAATATTGATGTAGTATTATAAACTCACTAGCAATTACTAAATTTATTTGGAATTGAACTAAGTTAACCTAGATCATTAACCATTCAGACATGGGAAGGTGCCTTATGAACTCACCTATACAAGAAGTACCTCCTGGCCCCTCAAGAAGTCCCACAGTACAAATACAAGAGTAACTCCCGGGAGTATTGGTACACTTGCCACCGTTACATATCCTGGGGTTTTCTTTACACTCATCTACATCAGTACAGCTGCGGCCGTCTAATAGTAGCATGTAGCCCGTACTGCAACATATCATTACTTTTATTGTCAATTCTCAATGTCACAAGAGTCAATATTGCATTACTTTTATTGTCAATTCTCAATGTCACAAGAGTCAATATTGCATTACTTTCACTGTCAATTCTCAATGCAACAAGAGTCAATATTGCATTACTTTCATTGTCAATTCTCAATGTCACAAGAGTCAATATTGCATTACTTTTATTGTCAATTCTCAATGTCACAAGAGTCAATATTGCATTACTTTCACTGTCAATTCTCAATGCAACAAGAGTCAATATTGCATTACTTTCATTGTCAATTCTCAATGTCACAAGAGTCAATATAGCATTACTTTTATTGTCAATTCTCAATGTCACAATAGTCAATATTGCATTACTTCATTGTTAATTCTCAATGTCACAAGAGTAAATATAGCATTACTTGCACTGTCAATTCTCAATGTCACGAGAGTCAACCTTCACTCACATTTTAGAAAATATTCTGAAAGATTTTTAAAGTAAGGAGCCTTATTTATATAAGAAAATAAGACTTTAAATCAAAGTATCAATATCTTTTATTGTTTTCAATACTTTAGTTTAAAGTCTTATTCTCTTATTACCTTCACTGTCAATTTTCAATGTAACAAGAGTAAGTTAAATATAGCATTACTTTCAATGAGGTAACCTGGCAGTCTAGGGGGTAAGGTGTCAGACTTCTGTGCTGGGGTCCAGGGTTCAATCCTTGTTTCTGGCACAGATTTATCTGATTACCAAACCCTTCCTTCACCTGTGACAAGACGTGTATTAATCACAACTTGTGAATGTGGGGACTGTCAGGCCTCCGCCGTGGTTTGGATCCCACGTTAAACTGTAGGTCCTTCATTTCATTTTACAATCACCCTACCATTATACATTAGCGTAAATGTGTACGACCCGAACGGGTAGTAAGACGTGGTGGTAGTAATAATAACAATAATAATACTTTCAATGTCATCACTTTATATAACAAGAGTCAACATATCATCAATTTTCACTGTCATTGCTTGATGTCACAATATTTAACAGATCAAAACTTTTTTTTGTCATTATGCAGTGTCACAAGATTCTATAGGCCATAACACCCTTCCTCTGTAATTATTTGATGCCATATGAGTCATAGTCACGTATGAGTTCACTATAACATTGATCCCAAGCACACTGGCATCCTGCAGGTTCGTGTGTAAATCTTGGCTAATAATCATGAGGTCCCATCCATAACCTAAGTTTGAAAGGTACCTTTAAATTTAATAGTTTATACACATTATGATTAAAAAAAAAAGTTTGGGTGAGAAAAGGTGGAAGGGAACTAAAATAAAAAATATAAGGATGAATGTGGATACAGATCAAATATATTATTTTTTCTGACATTATATTTTGGTAATTCAAATAAATCCTCTGAAAATCTAGTACTATACAAAACAGAAGGCACAAGAAATACGGATATAAATAAATATAACAGTCAAACTTAATGTGGCTTTCTTTCACTTTAAAAAGACAAAAACATTTAATACTTTGCTCTGCTGCCACTTGATAACACTATACCTTTGACTTCTTAAAAAAATAATCAGTTACTCTAGTCCAATCCCTAAACTAGTGTTGTTTATTTGATAAGAACTCTTACCCAAATGGGGTAGAAAGATGTGATGCTATTTTTTTTTAATACAGGAACTTTTTGGAAGGGTATTTAAAAGTGCAACACAACTTCCCATTAGAGGAGACAAACAAACAATATGTGGTAATGGAAACATTAGTAAATATTAATATATTTTAAACATGATTACCATAAGATCAAACAAGATATATTTTAAAAATAGAATTGTTTTGAATTTCAAATTTAAATCAATTTTAAGTGCCCCACATATTTGAAAAGTTTTTACTTTTATTTGTAACTATCCAAGTTATTCACTGACCTACATGTACAGGAGTAACTGCCAGGTGTGTTCATACAAATATCATCACAACCTCCATTGTCAGAGGTACACTCATCCACATCTAGAACAAATAACATAGGATAGGGAAGTATGGTATTTTGTACAGTATATATAGCTTTTTCAATGATTCTATTAATCCTTTATGTTTTAGAAGAAAATAATTAATTTTAACATAGTAGCTGTGTGATACAACTTTTTACTGTTATAGCTTTGTTTCTATGATTTTTGGACACCTTCACATGATAAGTAGTGCCCAGAACCTCTTGTTTAAAGTCAAGTCCAAACCTCTTTTATTCTACCTGTTCAATCTCCTATTTAGGATTTTAAAACTAATTCCAATGAGATTCTTAGAAGCATTTAATCTCATATTTAAAAATCTTCTATGTATACAATCCAATTTTCATAGAAAGGGCTTTTTAGAAAATAAAAAAAATATGTGGTCAGTAGTGATAACATTTTACTATATTAATATTATTTTATAGGTAATGATATGAACTACAAAAGTGACAGCTATAAATAACATGACATTGCGTATGAATACCAAAGTCAATCTTGTAGCTTTTCTAGCTGTCAGGTAAGGCCATTCCTATGAAAATTGGATTATACTTAATAAACACACAATTTTATTATTACTGTTATGTTATTTGGGAGTTATAAACATCTCTCGGTATAAAATTTTGGTTGCTATGTCCTGCATATGAACATTTAGTTCTGCTTCTGTTGACACAATCATAATCAAATGTCAATTATGAGTTTATTAAAAATGTGTTTGGTTGCCCTTTCTTTCAGAAAAAAGTAAAATGATTAACTCTTGCAATTGTGTCACCAATAATGGTGAAATTGCAAATTAAATTCCCCAATCACAAAGAGAAACTATTACAGCTCAATGACCTCAAGATTGGTGTATGAAATAGCAAGGAGCTAATAGAGGTAGTTACCCGCTTTGGTGGCCGTGTGGTCTGATGCACTAATCTTGTGTTAGACTAGACTGCAAAGATTGGGAAATCGTGGTTCAATCTCAGCCAGGTGCACTGAGGGTGGTTTTCTCTAAATGGTTTTCCACTTTCCCTCCAAAAAAATGCGGGTGTACCACCTCTAAATTAAGCCTTCCTAATCCCAAACCATTATTATAACTAGTACATAGGTGTAAAACTTAAATAGGTAGTAAGACGTGGTGATAAAAATAATAATTAGCTTTGACAACATTTACGACTCTAATTAAATTTTGGATAATGTAACATTAGAAGACTAGTAGCTAACATGATCATAACCTTACAATTCCTCAACCGAAACAATAACAAATTCTAAAGATGAGAACCATATACCATAAAAAAAAAAGCATAGTTCCATCAATTTAAAAAGATTAACAGAAAGCTGAGTCATTATGATTTCACTTACCCACAAAACAGGTACATTTTAAAAATTGATTTTCACCAAAACATAGTTGACCTCTTCTGGTGTTAGGAGTAGATTAGACATAATTATTGCTTTCAACATTCAAAGAATTCATCTGTGTTTGACAAAATCTTGTGGTATTATTGTGCACGTTGGTTAAATCTGTAAACTCCGAGTTTCCACATTCCATTTTTATGTAAGAGCATATATATAAAGGGCGGCACTTGACAATTACAAAAGTTACTAAAGCTACTTTCATAAATTTATTTACCTAGTCATGTAATCTGCAGCCATCACTATTGATACATAGTATCAATACTAATCAATAATATTAATACAGTAACTTGTATCAATGTTGACCCATAAATCTTTTATTTTCTAAAACATTCTTTATGATGTATTCTAAATATAAGTGAGTTGTACATAAATATTTCCTTTGAACATTGTAAGAGCTTAAGGCAAGAAAATGTGTATTTTATGATTATTTTGACTAACCTTCACAATGTGACTTCTGGCCTGTTTGCTGGTAGCCATCATCGCATATGCATTGATACGTTCCCATCATATTTTCACATACACCGTTCGAACATATGCCGCTAGTACGGGAACACTCATCAATGTCTGAAATAACAAAACCCTTATTTCAATAAATAAAAAAGGTGTGTATTAAAAATCAAATATTATTTCAATAGGCCTACAGTAGACCCTCATAAATCCGACCTCTGATATCCGTCTCCTCAGCGTATTCGACCATCTCACTCCTGTGCTTGTCTGTACTTTACCGTGAGTTTCTGCTGTTTCATTCCTACTTCCTACCTACTTCCACGCCTATGGACATTTTATGGCTAAAGAAGTGGAGAAACCTAGCAACCAAGGCTAGGATGTTGTCTTGTCTTTAAATGAGAACAATGCTACAGACTTTTTCTGCAAGCTATGTTTTCTAATCAAATATTTTGTTTTGTGTTGCCTTAATTAAATTGTATACTATATGTAAAAGATAAATACTTTAATATGTTTAGAAAACCATAAATTTGAGCTTTTTACTTGTTTTTTGTGTGTTTTAATAGTGTTTTTTTTTTTGCTTCTCTTATTATCCAACCTTTTTTTATGTTCTGACCATGTCCCAGCCCTGCAAGTGATGGGTAATTAGGAGCCCACTTTATTAAATAACATATTTTTTTGATTTCATGACTTTCATATATGTGTGTCATACATAATTGTTTTATTATGTATGTTATTTGTAATAATTATTTAAAATTATCTTATTTTATTTTAAAACACTTATCACACCTGGACTACTAACATTTGAACCTCATAACTTTATTATTTAAAGCTACTTTTATTTTATCTTATAAATTTTCACTTAAATCCAAATTTCAATCTAGATATAAATTTTTTTACTCTCAAAGCATACATTTTTACCTGATATTATAATATTAATAATATCCACTCCGTAAATATTTAATTGTGTACACCTTGTGTGAATATCTAGTTATAGTAAATTTCAGCCCCATACCTACATTAGATATTTTGCCTTAAAAATGGTAAAATAATATTATTATTATATTTATATTATGAGTGTATGGCATCTAAATCCATACTACTGAACCACTAGTACCAAAGCCAAGTATTAGTGAAGTCAAAGACGACATCAAGAAGTTAAAGAACCATAAATTTCCAAGATATATTAAATTTCAATTGAATATAAATTTCCAAGATATTTTCAATTGAATTAATAAAGGGGATTTGTGAAATGCTATCAAGAGAAATTCATAAATTTCTATGTTCCATTGGGAACCATGAGGTATTACCCCAAGAATGGAAGTAAGATGATATAATACCCACTTTCAACAAGGGAGATAAAACTGAGAGTAAACTATAGAAATGCTGTAAATTTTAACTAACATAATTTTTATGAGATTGATGCCATATGCAGTGTGGACTTTGACTAAATTGATCAACGACAGATCAGATTTTTTACTATTCGGCAGATATTAAAAAAAAGTTAAAATACAACATGGCAGTTCATCAATTATACATAGATTTTAAAAAGTTCTAGGATTTTGTTAAAAGAAACAAATTATATTAAATTTTATCTAAGTTTGGGACATCCATAAAATAGCAAGTTTGATTCCTTATTACTTGGGAACTGTAATGACTTAATATAATTGAATCACTAATTTATAGTTTATATACACTAATTGTTAAAATTGTTCAATAAATTTGTTATTGTTGAAATACCTTAAAGAACATGGATTTAAGTTGTATAAGTAGATAGAATGTTAACGTCTGACTTAAGGTCATTCACTACATTTTTGAGTTACATTTCAAAAATTTTTAGGTATGTTTTTCCTATATTGTAGTAGCCAACAAAGGGAATAAGGTGGTTTTAACAATATTATTTATATCATGAACAAACTTTTAGTTACAGAAAATGACACAGGGGTATAATATGTTGCCTTATTCTTTTAAATCAATCTAGGATTTAATATCAAATGACAGTTTTGAGCGCCTCAACAAATGTGTTTCCTCATCTTCTTGCCTGGTATAAATATGTGAATTCCCTTTGATATTCCAATCTTAGCTTATGTGTTCTGAGTTTATGTTACCTTTGCATGCCTTCTTATTGGGAGCTAGCTCATGTCCCGGGGGACACTCACAACGGAAGCTGCCTGGAGTATTCAAGCACACTCCTCCTCGACATAGGCCTGGGATTTGTTCACATTCATCAATATCTGAAACAAGTGGTTTTATTATTACAAAACTAACAATCTCAGCAGATACAGACTGACACCCAGTAGCAAGAAGGTGAACTGGTTTTGAAAATGTTGGAAAATACAAAGAGTGAACCAGATTAAAAAGGGGAAGAGGGAAAAAGAACGTCCTAAAAGCCATTACCAGTTGATTGCATGGTCTTTCTGAATTCTAGAACCTTTTTCTAACTATTTTACCATTTGGGGCTTTTATTGATTCTTTTTAATGTTTTTTTTTAAATTTCATTTTTAAATATTTCTTTGATGTTCAAAAATAATATATTGATGATCACAAAAGTCATCTGGCTTTGTTTCCTGCCATTAAAGCTTAACATACATCTCAATGAATTGCACTTTCTATTCTTACAATTTTTGTTAAATAAAAGATTGTATATTTAAGGGTAGTGAATAGTAATATAGAAGTGATTTGATTTTTAGCAGAAAGGAAAATAAACCCACAGTTATTAAGAACCACAACACTTTTCCATGGCATTAGATGGCATATATTATTATTTTCAGTGGATTTAACACAGGAGCTAAGCTATAAATGGCTTATTTTAAAGGGTAGGCATAAGAAAACTAGTCTTAGAGAAAGTGCATCCACAATAGTTTGGAGAGAGAATGGGTAAAACCAAAGGCAAAAATATCATATTTGAAATATGACACTAAGTTCGCCCGATCATAATTTGAGCACTGCATATTACTACCGTTTGAGCTATAGCCTACACCTATATTTCAATTATTCTAATGTGTTAGGGAGGATGAAAGTTTAATTTAGAAGAAGTGTACCCATATTTGTGTGTAGGAGGAGTGAAAAACTATCAGGGAAAACCACCGTCAACACACCTAACTGGGATTGAACCTCGAAGTGAGTAATGACAAAGTTCTATGATAATCTAACTTCCTATATCATGCAGTTACCAATGCAGGTCATGTGTGCCTTGTGTAGCTATCCATCTAAAATCAACACGTTAGTAGTGATTTAACTTTGTAGTTGGTTAGGAATTGCAAATGCAGGTTTGTTCCTACATGATGATAAAGGATATGAGCTTAATCATTGACATCCCTTATCACTAGCACAATCCTTGTGCTTACAGTTGCTACACATAACTATTCAGTCAACATGTGTTGTGTATAAAACATATATTTGCAAGTCATTGAAGAGTGATTCAAACAAGAAAATGTTGGTTTTATTTTAATAAAAATAAGGGTAAACCTTTTTTTATAAATATAAAATAGTAGCTCACACACACTCTAATATTTTACACAGTAAAGTTCTTTCACTAACTTGATATATTTTAGAATGTTAAAGAATTTGTAAAAAATGTGTTATAAATAGTGCACCTTTTTTGTCTGTGTGAGAGGAAACCCAAAAATAAAAGTCATCATTAATATTTTGAATACGAAATATGAGAGATTTTATAGTTGTTGCCTAAGGGTGGCAAATAGAATATAGGAGCTAAGAGACAAGTGATGCATCCGTCCCGGGAGGCAAAGGTGGAATGGGTGGCTTAATGGGGAGATAAATCATGTTCAGGAACAATTTTGGTTCCTAAGAGAATATCTAGATAAAATTTCTTTTGAAATATTGACTCATTTTTAACAGTTTCACAGACTAAACAGACTTGTTGGTTTCCTATACAATGCTAAGCCTTTGTTAAATAGTTTTGATCACCTACGTCATGAGCATGATTTATACCAAATGTATTCAAAAGATTTGAATGGGTTGGAGTTGTACTATTTACTACCGAGAGGCATAATTGTTTCTCTCAAAAGAGCTATACAGAATGTATAAGAACTGGACTGTTCTTAGAAGAGACTCCTCATGTACATTTCACTACGGTATTAAAGTTGTATACGCTGTCGGAAGAGGTAGGGTAGGGGAGATAGCCATTTTATTATCCTTCCCTATCGCCAAAACACAAAGTTACATCACTAGAAGGTAAAGTAGTGATTTACCTGCTTCCATATCTGTTAGAATTTTGAATAATCACACTGTTACGCTGATTAATTACTAAACTAATTAAAGGAAGGAAGATATATTAAGTAAACTGGTCAGGTCTTCAGAAACATCACGGTAATAGCATACATTTTGCCACAGTGTTGTGTTCCCCCTGCTTACCCATGCACACCTGCATCATCAAAGTACTCTCGAATCCCTCCTTGCAGTCGCACAGGAAACTACCGGGGGTGTTGCGACAATCTCCGTCACCACATACGCCATGCATGATGTTGCACTCGTCGATATCTATAAAAATGTGTACAATACACAAGTTAAGTTCCAGTTTTACAATATCCTTAATACTAATATCTCTACGCAAACATAGACCATTTATGTTTCAACGGGTTACTTTTAAAATATTGCTCATATGCATATGTTCGATACTTTATAGAGTTTATAGTTCTTTAAAATGTAAATTATTTTGATAAATCAATGGATTTAAGTAACTTGAAATATCTAACCTAAAGGAATGAAACAAAACAGGTGAATTTAAGATTTTTTCATATAGAAAAGGATTTTAAGCAAAACAATTTCTAGTGCATCAAATTAGATTGAATCCTTGTCAATCTCTGACATTCTAGCCTTGCCATCAATCCTGCTGGAAATTTAAATTTAATTAAACTTAATTCACAATTCCTGAATTGCACTTAATTTTATGATATACTATGTTAAATTACTCGTAGCATAACCCACAAATTAGCACATAGGGCCTACACAATTTTCACATAAACAATTTATTTTTAATTGGTATGTATGTGACTTGTAAGAGTTTAAGATATTTATATAGATTCAATTAGTTGAAAAATACCATGATTTTAAGAAACGACTTCAATAAAATTATAATTTATGGCAAATTAAAAGCTGAATCACAAAATATGGTATTACTTTAAATGAAAATTCCCCTTTTAAATGAGATTTCTTAGGGAATGGTTCATTACTGATACCTACAAACCAGGTTAGTTTAAATGGATAGTTAATTGATTTTATTAGGTTTGTTTTGCAGTACAATGGGAATACTACTTATAAAAAAAGGCAAGGTGTTTTTTTTCAATAACAATTGGCTTAAACAAGCCAACCCTAGTACAAATTATTATGAAACAATCATCAAGCTTATTTAAATAGTTTTTGTGTGTGTAAATATTGTTGAAATTAATGCGTTTAGCATGCCTGATTCATTATTATCTGGAATGGTTTTACAATAGTGGACCCTGAACTGTTATTTTGTACAGTAAAGTCTCGTTAATCTGAACTAAGCTAATCCGAAAGTCTGGTTAATCCAAACAAAAGTGTAAGAAAAAACAAATTTAATTTTTAAACACAATTTACTGTAATAATAAGTTTCTTTTGTTGTATGAAGTGGACCTGTTACTCACCCCACCTCGCCTCATCTCTCAGCTCACATAAATAGCACACACATAAACACGCCCATTAAACCTTAGAGTGAATTTTTAATTTATATTATAGCAAAGATTTTGGTTAGTCCGAAAATATTGTAACCAAAATAAGTCTTGGTCCCAATTAGTTTAGATTAACAAAACTCTACTGTATTATAATTAATCTTAACTCAAAAGTCTCAGCCAGTATTCAAGCCCCCAAAAATATTTAAAATTTCAATATCAACCACTTAGCACTCTTGTCATTGGCAGAATCAATGAGATAATTATAATATCAAGTTACTCACCTATACACTTGATACCATTCTCATCGAGTGTGTATCCTTGGTTGCAGCGACAACTGAAACTCCCAATGGTGTTCTTACACCGCCCATTACTGCACATCCCTGGAAACTCTGTGCACTCATTGATGTCTTTACGTTCAATAAACCCAGAACCTTTAGGACAGAGCTCAGTGTGAGCCTGAGTTCCAGTTCTCGGACAAGGTTCGCATCTAGTGTTGTCCCCTCCCCAAGCTTTTCCCACAGAAGAACAGCAACAAACGCTGCGGGAGAAAATTCCTTCCAACAAATTGCACAGGAGCCATGGCGATACTCTGTGTAGCAAGACTCTTGACGGACATCCAGACATATGGTGCCTAAAACACAATATCGAATTTAAAAAATATTTTAACATGACCAGGGGGTCGCGGGTCATCCACACCACATCGTTTGAGCTGTGAATTCTTTTAAGGTTAATTTGGTACTTTTTGGTTTAAACGCAATTGAAAACACACACAAAATATTTAAGGTTTTGATTATTAACACTAAAGCAAACACATACACTAACTTGGTTAAAATTTAAAGTCACTAAATTAAATAATAAAATTCATAATTAAGTCTGTAAATCAATTACTAAATGAATATGCATAAAATAAAATAAACAAAGAATTTATAAAAATATTAACTAGCTAATTAAACTTTTAAATACCAGTCTCTTATAATTTCAGTTACTACTCAATTCATGATCAATGTCTGTGTCACCTGTGTCATTCATGCAAACCTTCCACTGGTCATCAACACACTTGTCTACACACATCGCGCCAACCTGAGATCCACCAACACTATACATGATGGCCTTCACCTGGACACATTGGCTCACTCACTACACTACCCTGAACTCAGATTGGGGTCCCTTTGCTGAACGCCGGTTGGGTATATATTGGCGCCTCAGTCGAGAGTCTGGAAGTTTTGATTTCCAGAATACTGGGATTGAAGAAAATGAACCTAGACTTATATATATGTGTCACTTTCCTTTCGAGTAAGCTCTGACCCTGTCCCCTCTATATCCCCTGTCAGTAAGGTTGGCCTAAATACCTGCTAAACAAGGATGGAAAGAGGGAGAAAATATAAAGGGCAAACAAATGGCGAGTGCGCCGGCCCCTCAGTTGGACCATAATCTCGTTACAACATATTAAGTTTGATAAACCAGTCATAGTATAGAAGCTTAAAAATAAAACACTAAACTTATTAGTGCTGAGTGACAACTTATATCCATTTAAATAGTATGTTTAACTGATAAACATTAGTTATTTTGTCATTTTAGAAAATACCCTGGGACATCACAAATCAGTAATTAAGGTCAAATTAATTTTATATTCTTATACAAAAACTATTTACTAGGGAAAAAAATATTTTCCATGATTATAAAGTAATTTTTAGCAATATTCTTTTAAAAAAAAATTAATTTCAATACCATGTAAGCATGTATGAAAGAGCCATAGAGTTCCTAAATAGTACAAGAACAACTGAGCCCACTAATAATATAAACGTGTATTACTCAAACGGTTAGTGAGATGCGCTGAAAAACTAGTAATAATAAAATAATAATAAAAGTTATTGTGTTACTTTTAAATTAGATATGCATTTGAATTAAATATGTAAAATTAGCTTAAATTATGTAACAAACAAGTTTGGCTAGTCAGGATCCTGATAGGAATGATTTATCGATAGCGAAAAATGTAAATTGTAACCTTTTATAAAAGAAGATTATTTAAACTATACTTATTTGGTTCTTATTTGACCAACTTGTGTGTGACCCACTTTGGTGGCTGCGTGGTCTAACGCACTATTCTCACAGTAGACTAGACTTCCGATGACAGGAGATCAAGGTTTTTCCAAATGGTTTTCTACATCACTTCCACGCAAATAAGGGTACACTTCCTATTCATATAACTTCCCTAATCCATAAAAACTATTAGCGTAATTAGAACTAGTGTTCCGAACGGGTAAGACGTGTTGCTAATCATTACAATAAGTAATTATATATAATCCCTAATCATAAAAACGTTTGAGTAATTATAACATAATGTATAACCCAACTGTAGTAGACGCGGTGCTAATTATAATAATATAATGTATAACCCGAACATGTAGTAAGGGCGCGGTGCTAATTATAATAATATAATGTATAACCCAAACATGTAGTAAGACGCGGTGCTAATTATAATAATATAATGTATAACCCGAACATGTAGTAAGACGCGGTGCTAATTATAATAATATAATGTATAACCCGAACGGGTAGTAAGACGCGGTGCTAATTATAATAATATAATGTATAACCCAACATGTAGTAAGACGTGGTGCTAAAAAAAAAAGTGTGTATGTGTGTTTGCGCATCTTTTTTAACATACTATATTTTCACACACATACACATGCAAATACAAGTATTTAATAATAATCAAGGTAAAGCTATTCAAGCATGTGTGAATGAAATTCAACCTCACCTGTTGTGTCAAGTGTCAATCCTGGTGGGCAGTTGCAAGTGAATGAGCCATCAGTGTTGACGCAGGTCCCCCCACCTTTACATATCCCTGGGTTCAGATCACACTCATTTACATCTGTACATGTTTTGCCATCAACCTAATTGACAAATTAACATATATAACAATGGATGGTAGAAACATTCTTTACTATTGACTAAATTATTAAAAAGGAGGGAATAGAAACTATTTCAAAATATTATTTAGCAGGTTGTATTTATTCTAGTTTGTAAACTAGCAGAAGTGATAATTTTCTTTGCTTCAAACAAAGAGAATAAAATCTCTTCATTTTATTTATTCTAGTCTAGTTTTTAATATATTAAAAAAAAATATATAATTAAAAATTAAAAATTCCAGCTTTTAAGGTGTACCTACATTTTGTGTACAGGGGCTACTAATTTTAAAATTCCAGCCCTCTGGTTGTGGTAGATATAGCGCACTGCTCATGACAGAGAAACAAACTCCCCATATCTATTTTACTACTGTGTGTTAAGTGTAATATAGTGCAATAGTTTAATAAGAGAAGAAATGAAGAGAGAAGTGTGTTTTCCATCTAGGCCTGACCTAACTATGCTTTTAGGTTGGCTTCCTTTACTATCAATTACTTTGTGTTATTGTACATTGTTTATACACTGTCTTATTTTACATATTTTACTACCGTAATATGGATATTCTAAATACTGTGTTCTCAATGGATTTGGGTTACAAAAACAAATTATATTATGTTGGTGTAGGACCTACATTGATTACAATTAAAAACAAATTAATAACTAATAATAATAAACTGAAAATTGAAAAATGACACCTGGACACGGGAATCGAACCCAGGACGTTTGGCTTAGTATGCCGATGCTCTTACCACTGAACTATCAAGGATTCGTCCTGTGCCCAGGATCATTCTTCACTCATATTTTAAGGCAGAGTCTATGATAGACGTGCGTTGCAGACTCTGCCTTAAAATATGAATGAAGAATGACCCTGGGCACGAGACAAATCCTGGATAGCTCAGTGGTAAGAGCATTGGCATACTAAGCCAAAGGTCCCGGGTTTGATTCCCTTGTCCAGGTGTCATTTTTCAATTCTCAGAATATGATATCTAGATGGATTAATCCTCACTAAAAAGTATAAATAATAGCTTTGGCTATTTGATCCAATAATAATAAAGAAGTAAAACAATAAAATAGTTGACTCAATTGCAATAATAATTTAGTGAAGAGTTCACACTAAGCAAACAGAAAGTACCTACTTAATGATAAAGATGACCCTTAAATAACTCCTTAATTTTGGTTTTTCTTTTGTGATAAAATAATACTATGGAAATCTAGATTTAACACTGCTTATACAAGAGCTAAGAGGGCTGAGTTTGTATGAGCTATTCATAGAAAATATTTTAGGATTTGGAGAGGCACGAAAGGGCACAAGAATGCCCGCATTTTCAGGTACAGATTGACACGATATCCTGCTATTAAATATGTTAAAAAATATCATCTCAATCAAGTCTTCATGAGATGAGAACTTGGAGCCCATGAGGTTTTGAATTCTATCATAATCATTGTAGAAGCGGTTAAAAGATCATTTATCATGCAAGCAGCGACACATTTATGTCGAGTCCTTTCCAATCTGAGAGAGTCATTTAAGGTGATGGAATCCCACGCCACACTAGCATATTCAAGCTTTGACCTGACCAAATAAAAATACAAACTTAAAATGCAGTCAACTGTAGAGAATGAAGAGGTGATATACTTATTAATGCCAAGTTATTTCAAAAAGTGAGAAACTATATATGATTGAAATAATAATTTCACTTTCACTTCCAATTTCATTTAATATAGTGCCGGCAAACAGTTGTTAGGCCTATAACAGGCCAGCACTAAAAAGTACACAAGTACATATAATAAATAAATAAAAAAATAATTACAGCTAAATAATGATACATACTGATGAATAATTATTTTAAAAAAATAAGACATAATTATTAATGATAGACGATAAAAATATTAAATAAGTAAGTTAAGAGTAAGAAAAACGTAAATATTTAAAAAGATAACAGTATCAAAAAATAAATCAGAATATAGTAAATTTAAATATTCAAGGTAGGTACCTCAGAGGGTAAATTAGTTATTTTAAGGGAGTTCCTTAAATAACTCTCTGAGTTTGTCTTTTCTTTTATGATAAAAGTAGAATTCAACAAATCTGGAATTAGCGTTGTGGATATAATGGCCTATAGGGCTCACCTTGTAAGAGTTGTCAAGAGAAAATTTTGGATAGTAAGATGCCTGAGAATTAACATGATCAAGGGAAAATTTACAAGAAATGTTTCTATTGAAAATATTAGTCATAATAAATCTGGTTACTAAAGTATTTATCATACTACGCAGCGACAAATTTTCTTTGAAAATTTTCCAACCTGAGAGAGTCAGTTAAGGTAATGGAATTACAAGCAACAGTAACATATTCTAGCTTAGAGCTAACCAGGGTATAGTAGATATATATAAAAAAACTCAATTTTCTTAAATGATGAGGTAATCAATTTAATAAGACCTAGTAATTTCAACGATTGAGATAATATATGGTCAACATGATAGTGGAAGAAAAGTTTATTGTCCATGAGATTACCTAAATCATTTATATAGGGGCGTGAACTATGTCATTATTGAGCAATTTTATAAGTAAAAAATATGGGATTAGTTTTCCTAGTAACAAATATAGATTTGGTCTTTGATTTATCGATAGATATTCCATTTTCAAGAGACCATTGTAAAATGCCATTTATGTTGTTTTGTAAGTCCATCCAATCTGCAGTTAATTTGATAATTTTATATAATTTTATATCATCTGCAAATAGTCTTTAACTAGATGAGTTTAAATATTTACCAATATCATCAATAAACACATTAAAGAGAAGAGGACCTAAATTAGAACCCTGTGGTATGCCACAAGGGGCTAAAAAATGTTGGAGGTGTGTCTATTTTAATATTGAATAATCTTTAATAATAATAATAATAATAATAATAATAATAATATTATTATTATTATTAGCACCGCGTCTTACTACCCATTCGGGTTATACGCACTTACGCTAATGTGTAATGGTAAGGTGATTGTGAGATGAAATGGAGGACCTACAGTTTAACGTGGAATCCGAACCACGGTGGAGGCCTGGCATTCCCCACATTCACAAGATGTCTTGTCAGAGGTGGAGGAAGGGTTTGATAATCAGATAAATCTTTGCCGGTACCGAGGATTGAACCCCGGCTGCCAGCATAGAAGTCTGACACCTTACCCCTAGACCACCAGGTCACCTAATAATAATAATAATAATAATAATAATAATAATAATAATAGAGGTGGTGGTGGTGGTGGTGGTGGTGGTGGTGGTGGTGGTGATGATGATGATGATGATGATGATGATGATGATGATGATGATGATGATGATGATGATGATGATGATGATGATGATGACGACGACGATGACGATGACGATGACGATAAAAGTAGGGAATACTCCATAACATTTTCAAAATTATATCCACATATTAAAATAGATATGTTGAAGTTTTACTTCTAAATACCATCGCTACATCATTTGTTGGATAACTTGTCCTACAAAACATTTATGTCGTATGCAATTATTTAAAACTACAAAACATCTAAAGATTAGGATGTATGCATTTTATTGAAACATGTTATACATTAAAAATATATAGACCCGTATCAAAATTATATCTCACAGCTTAAGACTGTCAATTTATAGGTGTCTATAAAAACTACTATTCTAATATATTTAAATAAAACTATCTTAGCATGTAGATAGAAAAAAACTGTGCTCTTGCCTTGGCATAACCTTTAGGACAGTCGCAAAGATGCTGGTTGCAAATTTCACAGGGACTTCCCCAAGCTAGACCAACAGAACAACAGCACTCGGACTTGAGGGTGAGACGTGGGAGATTGTTTTCGCAGCGACCACCGACAAGACGAGTCCAGCACGAGCCCTTTCTGTTGTCTGGTAACAACACAGCAAACAAAACACATCTTTACATAATTAAAAAGTAGACTTTTAAGATAATAAAATAAGTTTAGAAGACACTTTTAATAGAATCATTATTTTATGTTATCCAAATTCGCTTTGCTAAGACATTGATCTTAAATACTGCTTCCTGGGATCTACAGACAATTCATAATAAAATGTTGGCTTGGTTCTTTTAGGGGATAATTATTTTACAAGGTATAGGTAATTTAGAGTCCACTACACTCAGTCATCAGTAAACTACTCTTAAATAAATGTATCACTGAAAAAAAAAGTATACCTTGTATGTTCCCACTTTAAACAGTCCCCAGATATCCATGTTGAGCAAAATTACTAGAACCATTGGTTTACTCTTTTAGGAGGTTGCGTTGTGCATTTCACACTCCTCCCTGATGAGTTCAGATAGAATGAAACCTAGGTCAGGTGATTGGCCGGTGACGATTTTCTTTAAGAAGCAACCTCTTTGTCCAATGGCAGCAATGTAAAGTGTGAACTGTGTTCTTCTTTTCATTGTAAAAGCTATATTGTGTTCGTTCCTTTTATATGTTTCTCTCCACCTTTCCTATACCTTCTTCCAAATATATTACAATTACCTAATAAAGCGTAAAGAGATTTTCCTTATAGAGATAGAGAACCATTTTCAAAGACACGATTTGGTCTTGTGGTATTACCATATAACATCTATAAAATATCAAGTTTGAATGAAATCCACTAAAACATGTTTGGATGTAGACCCAGGTAAAAACATACACACAAAGGGAGAGACAGAAAAAATTGTAATATATATATATTATTTTAGTTTTGTGGATGCACAGAACATTAAGATTCATTAGTTTTAAGGTCAAAAATTTTCACAATTACAGTACTATACTTTCTCTCTATGATTAATTAAAAAATAGGTTTATGAAAGAACTACTCTTTCATTTCTAGAAAATATGTTAATTTATCATGACCAAAACAAAATTTTGTATTCATATATATTTTATTTTATTTATTACCTATTACAAGAAATATCTATACAACATAAATAATTTTTGTCTGGTATTATTTTGAGTTCAGTCTTAATTTTTTATAACATTGTATTTCAATCAGTGGCGGCTCGTATACAGGCACTGTGGAACTGCAGCACCCCCTATTTCCACTTAATATTATCGATAACATTTAATATAATGAGTTCTTTTTCTCTAATTCTTTCTTTATTCTTGTTGTACAATATATAGTCCTTAGCTTAATGTCAGTACTTCAGTAGCCATCCTCCAGTTTATGAAAAAAGATACAAAAATCTTTGTATGGAACTGTGAGCTTCACAGTGCCAGTGATGTGGTGTTTGACTGTTATATGCATTCACACATAGAAGGAGGTTTGGGAGGAAGGCGGGACTACCCGGTAGAAAGAGCACTGTTGCTCTCACAGTGCCGGCTCTGACGTGATGTTGGAAGGAAGTTTTTTTTTTACTCAGCTTGTGTTGTGCTTAAAAACCATATACCATATTCTTGAATGTGATAAAGTGTAGAAGAGTGTATGTAGAATTAGATTATTATTCTGCTTCCAGCTATTCTATTTGATTCTTTTTTTATTTTTTTCGGTTCTTTTATTTAACAGAAAACTTTAACCATGGCGTTGCATCCCCAAAAAATAAGTTCTGTGACTGTAAGTGAACTTCAACAGCTTAAGTTTTCACAGCTATCTCTCCATGAGAAAGTTACAGTTAAGAAAAGAGGTCGTTCAACACCTGATATTCTAATATCTCAGCCAGGCAAAAGCAACAACAAGAAATATATATTCGTAGCTTTAATTCTGAATGGTACCAACGAAAAAGTTGGCTTTGCAGCTGTGAAGTAAAAAAATGCACTGTTTTGCTTCCCGTGTTAGTAGCACCCCCACTGATTTTAGCTACGAGCCGTCACTGATTTTAATATCTCAAAAATTAGAGAAGATATATTAGCTTTTGAAGATATTTTCCTGGCCTTGAAATCAATATTGTTTTTATCTTACATACCTAAGGCCTAATAAAAAAAAAAATTAACATAAATAAATAAGATTTAGTGAAACAATCCATTTTAAGATAAAAAGTTACACTAAGGAAATTATTATAAAAAAATGTATATTATTTGGGTACAAATAGAAGTGTTCAATTAAATTGAATTTGTTAAATTCATGTGAGAAAAAATTAAGTGGAAAGAAAAAGTGTGAATGCACACCATTGTATTGGGTGAAGATAGAAAATTAAAATAAAACAAGTTCTAAGTTTATATTGTTGAGTATCTTATGTCACCTGCTTTTTATCATTTGTATATTTATTAAAGATAAAACAATACTCACCGATACATATTCTGCCCGTGTTATCGAGAATGAAGCCGGCCTCACACTCACACTCATATGAGCCGAGTGTGTTAATACAGTCTCCATTTACACAGGCTTCTTCACCAAGTTCTTGGCACTCGTTGATATCCTCACAGACCTGGGAGATGGGGCTCAGTTGTGTCCCCGTAGGGCAGATACACTGCGCACAAAGACTTAATAGTAAGGATCCCAGGTTCGATTCTTGGCATGGTATAAAAATGCATCATTGGTGAAATGTGGGTTTCCACTTTGACAGAAATGAATTAACAGCTGGGGGCTGAGTGTTGTTTCTATTATAGATTTAAGTTAATGTATAAGATGTGTGCTGATATAATCAGTCTGTTCAGAAAATGCATGTTAAATACCTAAAATAAATGGAGGAAAAAAGTAAGGAACTAAACCTTTAAGCCCCTTAACCCCCCCAAAAATTATAAATAATAGGAAACTAAAATATTTCAATTTATTTTATCAACGTTAGGTGAGATGGAAGGGGATGCAATAAAAGGCCAGTGTTTTTATAGCAAAACATTATTTTGGCCAAAATAAATAAAATATTGCTCGAGTAGAAATACAGAGTTTAATTTCCTTCACATGTTGACCTCAACCGTATATGTTCTATCGAAACAATTTCTACTCCAGTATCACCAAGGTAAGTGTGCTGGCCACCCCTCCTAATTTAAACCATGATTTAGCCTAATGCTCTATTCCAAATAGTCTTTCACATTATAAATATACATATGCTGTTTTTTATTTTCATTTATTGAAAACCCTTTCAGCCTATACCATGGTAGATTTATGTTACCTGGAAGCTGCCGGGAGTGTTACGGCATTGTCCTCCGCTGCAAACCAAGTCGTCCATCTCGCACTCGTTGACGTCAACACAGAACTTGCCCGTCTCGTCCACTTGGTGTCCCAGGTCACAGATGCACCGGTGAGCCCCCATCATGTTCTCGCATGCTCCGTTCTGACAAATGCTTGGGTTCTGAGCGCACTCGTTGATATCTGGAGTAACAACTCATACGCTCAGGAAAATGTGTAAACTAACATCGTGACACATGAGAAGTATTTTGAAGAATCAAGTCATGAAACTTGAGTATGATCACTCTTATCACACACACATATCTAATAGATATATTCCTATAAACTGTTTATTTATGAAATATATACAACATGTAATATATTTAAGGAAAATTATTCTGTATGTTTAACAACAGGTGTTCTTCTTAACATAATTTTTCTCTACTAAGCTTTGATAACGTTTGTCTATCCATAGAACAAACATAGATAAATTATTTAAAGCGGTGTTTCCCAAGCTTCAACCAGTCGCATGCCCCTTCCAGAGTATTGACTTAACCAATATAACCACAACAGCTCTTTACAAAAATAAAAAAACACACACAACTGTAATCTTGTTATGTATAAACTTTTGTTCCAAATCTTAGTAATGATTTAGTAGTAATATAAACAAAGCCATTACAGAGGGAACTAAAGGCATAAAAAACCATAAAATCACATTAAAATCCGTTATAATTTGTCTATCAGACTATCAGACTATTATTATAAAAATAATGTTATTATTAATAAAACTTGATGGTGTGTTATGTGGCCCTGAGGCTACACAAACCCTAGTTTAAAGAACACTGATCTAAAGAAAGGGATAAAGTTAGTTTCTTACTAAAAATTGTTTAATTTGGAAGAAGGTATAGGAAAGGTGGATAGAAATGTATAAAGTGAAACAAACACGATGACTTTTACAATTAAAAGAAGAACACAGTTCTCACTTTACATTGCTGCCACTAGACAAAAAGATAATGGCTCCCTCTTGAATGAAATTGATTGTTACCACCCAATACCCTGACCTAGGTTTCATTCTATTGGATCTCATTGGAGGGGGGGGGGGGGGGGGGAGGAGTGAAACGCACAACGCAACTTCCTAAAAGAGGAAACCAAAAACATAAAGGGAAAAAGGGAAATTGGGAAAGAATGATAGGACACTTAGATAGGAACATGTAAAGAGACATGAATGATATAAAGGACAATTCATTGTAAAATCCTTATTGTGTTTGTTCCTTTTATATGTTTTTATCCAATTTTCCTGTACCTTCTTCCAAATATCAAAATACCTCAAAAAACGAAAAGAGGTTTGCCTTAATGAACTGCGTCTGGGTACTATATTTGATTGAATTACAATATGACTCAGTCAAAATACTATCACCTCACCGTCTCCATTATAAGTCATGCCCGGACCATGAGGGCAAAGTGCTTGGAACTCTTCAGAGCCCTGCATGGGGCAAGCTTGACAAGGTGTACCCCAACCCATGGGCTGGCCTAGGATCACAGTGCAACAGCAGCAGGACGACTTGGTGACGGGCATGGAGGTGGGGTTCAAACACTGCCCATCGCGGAACTGAGAGTAGCACAGATCCTTTCGGGAGTCTGCAACATTCCAATACCACAATCAGCATGCAATGACAAAATATTATTTCTTATATATTCTCTAATACTAGCTGGTATTTTCCATTAGTGAACTGAATCATAGAAAACCATTTCCAATTCACTTGGTCAGAATTACCAGCACATAAACAAGTGTGACCATCCACCTCACTCTGACAGTAAGAATTAATTTGCAATACAGCCATCCTCAAAATTCATTAATATTTTAGTTCATATTTTGTGGCAAAGGTTTAAAATCTTGTTTTCATTGGTGGTATTTCAGTGCTTAATATGCCTGAACCATTAACGCTAATACTATTAGACTACAAGCCCTATGTGATATGTCTGAAAAAATTGTACTTGAACTTTTTGACCAGGAATGCTATTATTATCTTGTATAGAGTTAGTTATTTGATAAAAACCAAGATTTAAACTATCGCAAGAGGAGAAAATGAAATACAAACATACTTGAAAAAATAAATGAATTTAGACATTGTATTTTAATAATATATTAGACTACATTCAACACAAGCATTGCTAATGACTTGATTCAAGGTGTAGGGATAAAGAAGGTATCTAAGAGTAATTGCGTCTGCATTCATATAGAGAGTATGTAAGAAGGGTAATCCAAATGAAAAATCAACTGTATAAAATTACACTCGAACACTCTGTTAACAGTGACCAAGATCAATGCAAGTTTAGCTAGCACCTTATAATGTGTAGCTGCCAATATGAGATACATTTATATTATAATTCAAAACCTTCCCAGGAGTTTTAAAACAGTTGTACAATTCACTAATCATCAATAAAATACATTTTAATATAAATTTCAGTATATTTTATTTACCAAGACATGATCGACCATCCTGCCCCAGGGTGAATCCCGGCAAGCATTCACATCGGAAACTGCCAAGAGAGTTAATACACCGACCATGCTGGCAAGGATTGCTTGTACACTCATCAATGTCTAGAGGACATGGAAAACAACACTTTAATATTCATAATTTATATACAATTTCTTATTAAACCTCAAATTTTACTCTTTACCAAAATTTAAAAATGTAAAAATAACACAATATTTAATTTTTGTTTTTGTATTACATTATGGCATAGTACCTACCTTCATGATATTAAAAATAAAATAAATCAAATGATCAGCAGCAGTGATCAGCTTGTTTGACAAAATAACTGAGTGGCTTAGTCCTAAAAATGGGAAATTGATTCTTAAGCAATGAACTAATTTAATAATATAATTAAAAATTATTCTTCATGTTTCTTTTAGTTTCTATTTTATGGGATTTAAAGTTTCCAATCTTAAAGAGTTTCATTTTCTACGAACCTATACATGTCTTCCTGTCTGACCCCAATTTGTACCCAGAATCACAAACACATTTGAAGGAGCCATCAATGTTGACACATTTCCCATTGTCACACATGCCAGTCTCTTCGCACTCATCAAGGTCAACACAGAACGTCCCGTCAAGCGAGGGTTGAAATCCAGGCCGGCAAAGACAGTGGTATGAACCAGGAATATTCTCACAGCGTCCATTCAAACAGATACGTGGGTTCTCGTAACATTCATCTATATCTAAAATAAACAAATAACATAGTTAATAGCATTTGCAATCAACTATCTTTACATCCAAACATGAAAAAAAGAGAGTAGGCCCTATATTAAAAGCTATTCTGATGAATCCTTCATTAATGTAATAGTGTATATTCAAAAACATCAGCATCTATTATTTATTATTAGAGAAAAGAGTGCAAATTAGATAGTCTCTAATTATATTTATTTAATATTTTTTATTTGAACATACTCTTATAGTTAATAAATATATTGTACTACACTTTTACTGGTTTCGTGGTACATTTATCAGAGCACATGGGTGCTGCCCTAAAGGTCCCGGGTTTGATTCCCAGCTGGCACCCTGGGATTTTTCCTGAAAGGGGAATAATTCCCATGGTCACCAGGATTTGGTTAATTGGGCTTGAGTTAAGATCTTCATTGGATTTACCCTGTCATATCCAGTACCATCATTCTCTCACCTCATCTTGACATGGAAACAGCCTCCACAAAAAGGATGTACGATTAGTACATTCAAGCATCCCCTGGGCGACGGCACATTAGTACTGGCTAATCTTTCCGCAAACTGAGCTACATATTGATAAAAGCTCAGAAATGCATTATTATTATTATTATTATTATTATTATTATTATTATTATTATTATTATTATTATTATTATAATTTATTATAATTTATTATGATTATTATATTAGCTTTTTATTATTATTATTATTATTATTATTATTATTATTATTATTATTATTATTATGAAAAAACCACAGAAAACATTTTCCAATGGTGGTAGTCATGAAATGTATTGATATTAAAATCTAGCTGGGTACAATATTTAAGTATTTCATATTTAGGATTTTTAAAAGAAGATGTTTACTTAATTGTTTCGTTTTCTCCTACTAACCATCAGACCATCTGCATTTAACTATTCTAATATGGTGAGAATGATAAAGGTAGATTTATAAGGAAATAAACCTGGATTTATGTGGACAAACAATGGAAAACTATATAGGATAAACCCCGCTTAGTATACTTGGCTGAGATTCAAAACCAGACCTCTTTATCACTGACAAGCCAGGCTAAGAAGCTTGACATTTAGACTGCACACGCACCAATGCGAGATTTCCATTTTAACCAATAAAATCATTAAAATATTTGTAATTGAAACATTTTCTTTACTTGAGATGATTTAATAAAATATCGCTCATGATAATTATAAAGTGAAAAGTATGTGAATGGATGCAAACATGTCCTCTACATACTTCTCCACTTACCAATGCAAGCATGTCCTGTGGGAGAGAGTATGTAACCATTGTTACACTGGCATTTGAAGGAGCCATCCATGTTGATGCACAGACCATTGGCACACATCCCTGTCTCGCTGCATTCGTTGTGATCTGTCAACAAGGTATTCCTGTAACTCTAAGTAATATACACATAGCCTGTTTATGAAGCTACTCTAAACCACTAACAATTTTTCCATCCCACTCCCCCTTGAACTTTTTTTTTTTTTTTAGAACATTTAAAAACAAGAAAATTAAAAACCCGGGATCCTAACTTACCTATCCACGCAATAATTCCCAAAATATTGGATTCCGCGAGCTTATTGTGATTATACAGACAGCTGAGAGGTTAGTTCAAATAAAAGAGGAACGTTTAAGATCAGCTGTGTCCAAAATTAAAAAGTTTATAAGTTCGTAATTCATTTATTATCACTGTACAAGCAGACAGTGGCATTCTCTAAATATTAGAAATAAAAGTTGGTACAGATTATGGTTGTTAAAAAGTAGGCCTATTCATTTAAAGAATATTTATTGAAATATTACACTTAGAAAAGGGAACCAAACCTGGGAACTCTGGCTTAACATGCCATTGTTCAACTATTCTGCTATCCAGGTTTACCCTTTGTCTCTGCTCACTAAGTCTTGAGATAAACATGTGTGAGTGTCTGCTACTTAGTATGGTATCTATCAGAAACACCGCCACTGTGACAACTAATACAAGATATACAACTATGTCATCAAAACTGTAGATTAAAAACAACATGACTATGGCTCAGTCAAAATAGTTAAAGTGTTAGGCTCCAGACAATGTAAGCCTTTGGTTCTCATCCCAGTATTGCATAAAGTAGAATTGGTACTAATTTGAGCTATTTTTAATTTTTTTTCATTTATTTGAGGTGCACTTTCTGAACCGATTGATTATATCAGCACATGACTTATAAACTGACTTAAATATAGGACACAGAGTCCAACCCCCGGCTGTAAATTCATCACTGCGAAAGAATAAACACACATGATACATTTTTTGGTCATACCAGGAAATTAACCCAGGGCCCTTAGCTCAGTAGACAGACACGCTACCGACTGAGCTAAGGTGTCAGAATTTGTATTAATACAAGTTTATTGTACTTGAGGTACAAAATTCTAATGACTACACTTGCTTGTTAAGCACGTTTTAGAAATTATCATAAAACACATTCACATTTATTTATTCTGGATAAATACGATACTTATTTTGAGTAAGCCATAAGCGTGTTTCATACCCAGACAAAATTTGCCATCTGAAGACACATCAAACCCCGGAGGACAAATACACTCGAAGCTCCCTGGACTGTTGGTACACGTACCCCCAGTGCAGTAGTCCAATTCTGAACATTCGTCAATATCTACAACAATAGAACATATCATAAAGTATTGGATCCACATTTATACAAATATAAGAAAATTAGAATTAATTTCCTATTTCATTTCAATGCTTTTATTTTCAATTTATTCAGAGAAAATCCACTCTAAAATAATTATACAATAATAAAATGAAACAAATAAAATATATAACATAACCAATGTTGATACTTGTTAACTTTTATATTTAAAAATGTACAATTCATACTTATATGTATGAAATAAAGTGCTTTGAGTAAAACAATCATTTTATTTATTACAAACAATTCATACTTAGGATTTATTTTCACTTTTACTCTGTATGAAAATATTTTAGATTGATTCCAAATCGAACGAATAACAAAGACATAAAAATGTTCATTAAAAATCCCAATGAAAAAACCATTAATTTTATTTTGGACAGTAAAATTATAACTAATATATGATAAATATTACTTCTGAAAATTGAAAAATGACACCTAGACATGGGAATCGAACCTGGGACCTTTGGTTTAGTCAACCAATGCTTTGACCACTGAGCTATCCAGGAATAGTCCCATGCTCAAGGTCATTCTTCACTCATATTTTAAGGTAGAGTCTATGAGGGACGTGCAGAAATCGTCGGCTACAAATGTGTGATTTTATTAAGGTCACAAGCTATCAGATAACGCAGCCACCTTCGACTGGGTAGATGGCTTAATGCTGCCATTTGTACAATTATTATAATTGTAAGGGATTTTATATTTAAGAATTAAATAGCCAAAGCTATTATTTATCCTTTTAGTGAGGATTACTTCATCTAGATATCTAGATATTTGATTCTTAAATATGAAATCCCTTACAGTTATAATAATTATACAAGTGGCAGCAATAAGCCAACTACCGAGTCAAAGGTGGCTTTGTTATCTGATAGCTCGTGATATTAATAAAATCACACACTTGTAACCGACAATTTCCACATGTCCATCATAGACTCTGCCTTAAAATATGAGTGAAGAATGGTCCTGGGCACGGGAAGATTCCTGGATATCTCAGTGGTTAGATCATTGGCGTACTAAGCCAAAGGTTCCGGGTTCAATCCCCGTGTCCAGGTGTCATTTTTTAATAATCAGAAAATGACATCTAGATGGAGTAATCCTCACTTAAGCATAAATAGTAGATCTGGCTATTTGATTCATAAATATTACTATAAATACTTTGATTCATATTTTATTTTTCATGTAAAATGTTTAATTTTGTATTGCATTACACTAATATGGAACAATAGCTAATTCAAATGATTTTTCATCTAATTTGTAATATCTATTAATAAGTAAGTACTTGTAATCTGAGTAGTAGCATTCTATTAACTGAATTACAAATGTTGCCATACATATTCAAGAACCCCTTATATGAAACTTTAACAATAACTAAATGAATGAATTTCTATGCTTAGCAAAGAGCAATGAGAACCCTTGTCTGTTTCTTAAAATCCTATTTTTACATAAAGAAACAAGGACTAGCCTTCACACACTTCACTGGCACCCTTGCGATAACCAGGATGGCACTCGCAGCGGTAGCCGTCGGGCGTGTCCACACAGTGACCATTACCGCAAATATTAGCTCGCAAAGCGCATTCATTGATTAGGGTCAACTCGCCCGGGCCTGTACATAATCTTATGTATGTGTCTGGAACAAAAAATGGTACATATACAATTAATACGGGGGCAAAATTTATATATATACATTAGAATCTTGGAAACTCGACATTCCGTGTAACTCTACACACACACGTGCACACAGTTGTTGGCACCAGTCATCACAATCCAAGGTCATTCAACTGTATAAACTCTCAATTTGTTTGTGTAACTCGAGTAGAACAGTTGTGCTTTGGTGTTTTTTACTAGTGCTGTGTTTGTTAGTTTTCCAAACTGGTAACATGCTATTTGAATCAATATAATATTATATGTACAGTACTGTACTGCATTTCTGTATATTACACATATGTATGTAAATACACCATTATATTAACACATAATATATTGTACTGTATGTATATTATTGTTACTCTACTGTAAAATACTACAGTACATTACAACTGTACCTATAATATTCGATACTGCACTGTGATTCATCCTTGTTTAGTAAACATGCATCTTATACGAGATCATTCGTAAAACTGACATTTCAATAACTCAATACCATCTCAGTCCACATTAGGTTAAATTTCCAAGACTCTGCTGTATATATTTTAAAATTTAAATATATAATTTTTTTATAAAATGAGATATCAAGGTCTACTTTAATAATGGATTGGACCCACCTCAGTGGCCACATGGTCTAAGGCGCTACTTTCACAATAGACTAGCTTGACTGTCGAAGAAGAGGAGATCAGTGCTTGATCCCAGTTGGGTGTGTTGAGGGTAGTTTTCCCTAGATGGTTTTCCACTGTCCCTACATGTCAATGTGGGTACACTTCTCCTAAATTTAACCTTCCTAGTTCCTAACACATTAGTGTAATTAGTAGGCCTACATAGACGTATAACCCAGATGAGTAGTAAAACATGCAAAAAAACTGGATTGACAAAATTAACATAAATCAAGTAATATATCAGTGCACATAATAAAGCTTCTATAAAGCATTGTCAAAATATAAAATGCTAATATGAAAATTTAATAATCATTTCTATGTTAACAACAACATATCAGGAACCAGGTTTAGGAGGGTGAATTTTAAATTAATGATTCTGTACTCTCCATTGTGATAAAAAAGGATTTCATGGTGAAATAAACCTACACACAATGCGCTTAGTCAAGTTAAGTATTCAGCTTCCTATATCAAAACCAAGCATAAAATCACACACCTAGCTCTCTAATTATATACTAATCTATTTAAGAAAACTCCACCAAGGTCTTTTAAAGATGAACTAAAATGTTATATTTAGTGAAACGGGGGAGTAAAATAAAGCTAGAGCAAGTAAAAGTAAATTATATAACTCTTATTTTTTTTCAGTTTTCACAATTATACTATCATACTACTCTCAGCACACTGTAACAATACTGTAACGATAGTTAGAAATTAGAATTATTGACCGTATAAAAAATCACTGGGTACTGCCTTGAATACTAATGCTAAATATCAGATAATTAAACTATTAGAACTAAGGAAATAGAATGATAAAAGTGGATTTAAAGATAAACAAAGGCCTTCTTTCTAATTTATAATGAGAAAACACAAAATGGATTAAATATACATACTCAGTGTAATTGATAAATATTGAAGACTTACCCTCTCCTGGAGTGGGGCATATATCACAATTCTCTCCCCAGCCTTTCCCCATATTCATGCCACAGCAACAATCTTTTTTAGACAATTTTATCTCCAGTTTATTACGACATTGTCTTCCGCGAGACAGAGATGTGTAGCAATTTCCTTGTCGAGCATCTGAAACAATGTCACAGTGTCGGTCTTATTTAAACTTTTACCCATAAAATTATTATTAATGGCGATGTAATCAGAATTATTTGACAAATAAATTGATCAAGGCTTACTGTGATTCAAAAATAAAATTTAAATTCCGAAGCACTGTTTTTTTATTGTTAAATTACAGTTGAGGCTCAGCGTTGTTGCCATGGCCAGCCATGTTTGATGGGACTATGTAAGTAAATTGTTTCTTTCTATTTTGCATCAAAATTATACTTTAAATCTAATGCACAGCATTCACTCATTTGATCAATATGTGTTGGGCTGGTTAAATAAATAGTGAAGGGTAAAGAACACTTTACCAAAACAATCCTAACAAGCCGAGCTAGCCTTGGCAGCAACCCAACAATCATCACTGTTACTTTAATGCCATGTTTTGAAACTTTATCATATCTGTAAAGATAAACTTGTCAATGATAAGTATACATATAAATTTAATAAATTATTGTTTAGTTAAAGTTGTGTTTATTACATAATAACTTTTGTATCTTATTTAAATAGTAAACATGTTGAAGGTGGAACTGTCTTAACCCTTAAAAAGCATATTTTTAGTCATGAAAATATTGTTCCTTTACAACCAACATGTGATACCGCAACCACTGTATTTAACTGTAAGTAATCAATAATGCCAGACAACAAACACTGAATAAAAATAAACTGTGCTACAGCGTCTGTGTTATGTTTGACACTTTTAAGTTAAATGAAAAACATGCTTATCTGGATCAAAACAGGCAAAAATGTGAGATTCAAATAGTTTTACTCAAATAAAAGTAACTTAAAAACAATGGTAAATTAAGTTCAAACTTTCACCTAAAGAGAATCTAGTTCTTATTCATTTTATCAGATGAGTTTCAAAGCGAATGAAATATTAGTGCTGGTATAGTTACAGTTAGACAAGTGTGTGTATTTAGGTATCCATGGGCTAGTGAAATATAAAACACTACACTAAAACACTGATTATCTGGACTAATTAGGACTTAGGTTAGTCCTTATAGTCGAAAATCAGGATAATTAATCTTACAGAAAATAAAAATAAAATTACACTAAAAGACTTCATTGAAAATATACTACTAAAATCCTATAGTGTAGACCTATGTAGTAGTATCTAGCCTATTAACAATATATCACAAAACAAATTACATAATGTACATATATATTTATTATACAACACAACATAAAAATAAACCTTTGAATTTAAGAAAGGCAGCTAAATAAAGTACATATAGTACATAAAACTCCAGAAAGTTATGAGAAATATGCTTAAAAAATTACTTTGTCCGATTTAGCTAAAACCACTGCTGTGATATAAATCTGGATACCCGGTGTCTGGATAATCTGGGTTCTACTGTATATGCAACTCATTTGTTTATGATATAAATATGAAATTCTGTGTGTATGTATGTGTACTGCTCTAAAATATGTTGCTGATTTAATATTTAGATTCCAATTGCGTGTAAAGAGCACTTTACTACAAATTTAAATCTTTAATTAGTAGGTATCTTTCATTTTAAAAAAAATGCAGATAAATGGGACAATCTGTAATAATTAAGAATCAACACCCTACCAATGCAACTTTTGCGGTCTTGCGTGGGTATGAACCCATTGTTGCAGACACAGTAGAAAGCCCCATCAGTGTTGACGCATCGCCCGTCCTGGCAAACTCCTTCCTCCAGGCACTCGTCCTTGTCCCGGCACTCGTTCGTTTCGATGTTGCGGGCCTGCCCCTCAGGGCACTCACACGAGAAAGACCCCACACTATTCACACACTTGCCACCTTGACAAAGCCCTGGGATTGCCTCGCACTCGTCAATATCTGAAACAGTTTACTCTTTATTTTCACATACTTATATTATCAGTGGAAGTAGCAGCAGCAGTGGTAAGTTTAAACCAAAAGGTTATCAACAATTTGACTTAAGGGGTAGGGATTTGGAGGGTAACACAGAGAAAATATACCCATATGAATATAGGAGGAGGATTTTAATGGATGCACCCCCACCTCCACCCCGTGCCCCCTTAATTTTACTGGTCCTACTTTGCTAGCGATGCTGAATTATTTATCTTTTTACCTACTGATCGACAAGATCCATTATTAGTGTAAGCTCTCTTTATTGGCTCAAGCTGTTACACTATCTATGAAATGATTCTTCCTTGACAGTTCTTCTATGATGCCCACCTTAATGCATACTCCTTAGGTTAAATAGTTGATAGATAACCTTATGTTCAACCAATTGACTAAAATTATACAAATTTCTAACTCACCCACGCATTGTCCGCTGTGAATGTTCTTAATGAAACCCTCATCACAGTCCAACCGAGTTGGGCACTGTTCACACGGGTGACCCCAGGCGCGCCCCACGGTAGCACAGCACAGCTGCTTGGTGCATACCACCCCTTCCAGCTGACCTTGGCAGAACTCGTTCTTCACTTTTGTGTAGCATGGGCCGGTCCTGTAGTCTGCATGTTTTAAAAGGTTTGGTGGGAACAAAACAAACCAAATATAAAACTTGTATGTTATCATTTCTAATATAATGGTTGCATGGTGCAGACAAGATCCCTAAGAATTTAAACCCTATAAAAAAATTAATTATTTTAAACTAAGCACCTGATGCATTTTAAACTATAGCTTATCTAGTAGTTTATTTTGTGTTACTGAAATATAAACTCTATTATAGTAACTATATTAATAACCGTTAATGCATAAAGTTTTCATAACAAAGTGATCATTAAGATCAAGGGGCCTAATGTAATGTTAAAACCCAATGGGAATGATCAGAATTCTTGTACTATTTCAATTTAAATGTTCATAATATAAAGAGAACCACTCCTGAATAAAGATTTAAAAAATCTTTGAATTCTAGAGTAAAGGATAAAATATGTATATATCCCACAGTAACATTAAAATATAAGGTTGAAAAAATATTTATAATAACAAACACATAAAAAAAACTAAGATTCAATAATGCCTCATGAATTAGAAATGGATTTATTTTCATAATCATTTAATCTTAATAAAACTCATTATTACTAATCAAGAAAATATAGGTTTACCCTTCACATTGATAAATTAACAGCCAGGGATTGGATGTTGTGCCTGTCCTAGTCTTAAGATATATTATAAGGTCTATGAAGCTATTACAGGCCTTGCAAGCTAGTAGTGGAAATATATATGACTTGAATGAAAAACTTACTCAGGCCATAGGCTAGAAACAGAAATGGATACAATAAGCTAATCATCAATTAAAAAGAGGTAACATGCTGCTATGAGGCTAGAGTCCATCCAGTGTAGGAGTGGTGGTAACTGACAACAAGTCGAAGTTTGAGCCTATTTATTGCAAATATTAGTTGAAAGTCACTAATGTTAACCCTATAAGAAAATAATTATTATTTAGTTATCAATACTAGTTTATAAATCAAAAGTGTTAACAAACGGTTTTAATAATACCTCCCTAAAGATTACTGTATAGTTGGTTTTTTCATAACTAATTGTGTAGTTATTATGTTTGTTCCCTTTTATATGTTTTACTCTGCCTTTCCTGTCCCTTCTTCCAGCCTTAAAACATGAGTGAGAAATGACCCTGAACATAAGACAATTCCTGGATACCTCAATTGTTAGAGCATTGACGTATTAAGCCAAATGTACATGGTTTGATTCCTGTGTTCAAGTGTCATTTTTAAATTTAATGAATATGATATTTGGATTCGGCTATAACCATACTTAGCAACTATAATAGAATTGCTATTTAATCCATAATATTGTTTTGTGTTTGAGAATAATAACATTTTACTCTATTCTTATTATTACTGTATTTGCCAATGTATTGATGCTATCTATCTCTCTATTAAAAGTGACAGTTGAAAAACACATTACTTCACATATTGAGACATGTAATTAGTAACATTTTTATACCTGCTTCACATTTACGGCCTGTGTAACCGTATATACAGGCGCAGCGGTCAGGACCAATGCACCGTCCTCCGTTGAGACAAGTCTCTCGGCAAATAGCTGTGAGGGTAAAAAAAAAATGTTTAAATGCTTTAACTACAACTATGAGATTGCATAGGCTTTGAACGTAGTAGTCCTGTGTACACTACTGCTGGCAAGTAACAAACAATATTGTTATTAATATGAAGTGCTGGAACTCACGTTCTCCACAGAACTCTCCTTGGAAACCAGTCCTACAGACACACCTCCCATCAGTGCATGTCCCCCTGTTCAGACAGGGCGGTTGGCAGGTGCCGGATTCCACATTTCCTGAAACAATATTAAAAATATTGTTAGGAAATGTGAGGATAAACACACTTGTGGGCTTCCTCTTCTAGGTTTAAAAATAAAGACTAGTTAACACTACAAACAACTTTCAAAGTTTAGGCATAAATATTATTAACATTGCAACCAACCATAAAGACTAGTACCACTGCAAACAATTTTCAAAGTTTAACAATAAATACTAGTAACAATGTGACCAGTCTCCTATATTTAACTATAAAGAATAGTATAATTGAAGCCAATTTATTTTTCAATCAAATACTCTAAATAACAAATAGTTTTCACACTAATCAAATTATTCCAATTGAACATTAAATAATGAAAGCGCTATTTAATTTTTTAAATTTACATTTTGATTCTAGAAAGGTTAACACCCCAACAACAATATGCTAAAAGGATTACTACAGTTATTGCACTAAGTCGTGTCTATATAGAGGAAATGTTTCCAAGTTCACAGAAGAAGCTGTGTATGTATGCCTGCACAAACATTATCAAACAGTACAATGGATGCCATAACCACTACTTAACTTTCAAATTAGAGTTTTAAATGTCATGTCACGCCTCTGGATATATAATTTATATTCAGCACCATTAATTTTTACAAAGCTTCGTTCTATTTGTGTCATTTGATAGTGTTACGGAGAACTTCTAAGTGTTTATATATTAAAAAAAAAAAACCTAACATGAAAAAATACTCTATTGTAATTTTTTTTTTCAGACTCTTAACATGTCTGAGTTATTATTAACTCCTTAAAAATTCCCAACACAATCAAATTCAAAACAAACAAAAAACGGGAGATTTCAAAATCAGTAGGAAAGCACTTTGAGATTATTTCATGCCGCGCAGACGTTCAGCTTTAGTGCAATATTTAATTATGTGATACGTTATTTCAAAATAAGGTCCACGCCTAAATAAAATCGAAATATTCCAACAGGGTTCTTTTTTCTTAACAATCTTATAGTTCGAGTTATATTAATAGAATTTTTCTTTTGTTAAACTGTGACATTAGCTCATTTTAAACTACTTCATGGGCATATTTGTGGAGCAATGGCCTATGAGGCTAGATTTGATGAAAAAGGTCTTTAGATTTAGTCTTCCTCTAACAAATAGTCACTTTTGATAGGCCACAACAGAAAATGTTAAGATACTTGAGACCTAGCAGCGAATTGTAAGTTAATAATAAGTTTTGTAGTGTTCTTTTTCCCTCTTTCTTATTGACATGAAACATGGTGGTTGTAGGTTAATTGCGAAAGGGAGTATAAGTTTGAAAAGAAGAGAGAAGTATTTCCAGAAAACAACACAGACCATTGTATTTTGGCTTGACAGCAGTTGATATTTTTTCGCTGACCGAGGTGGCCGCCTTAAGCTGGGAAATGCCACTTTATTGTTAACGTTAAACAACTTTTTTCTTTAATTGGTGTATTTAAGTGTATTTTCTAAATACACAGGCTGTAACAGCACACTGCTTACAAACTACACACTCAACTCCAGCACCTAGGACCCAGATACTAAATTAAAGGTGTTCATGGGAGCTTTTAATTATTTTTCAACAGCTTTCGTTTGTTGGGAAACCGTTTGAACTATCTTTATTAACAAACATTCCTTATAGAAAAACACTGATAGAAACCTTCCTTAGCACTTTCGATGGTTTTTTTTTAAACTTTAAAAATGTATTGAAATTTATTTATGTTTTATTAATGAATGATTAAAACTTCAATAAATACATGAATATAATAATAATAATAATAATAAACGTGTCTGGGCTACACCAATTTGTAGTTCAGTTTGCGTAAAAATTAGCCAGCACTAAATATGTACCGTTGCCCGAGGGAGAACCGAATGTTCTTAATCGTGCATCTTTTTCGTGGAGGCTCTTTTCATGTCCCGGTGAGATGATGATAATGAATATGACGAGGTAGAGCAAATGAAGATCTTGTCCTAACTTAAGCCAAATTAATCAAACCCTGGTGACCATTAGAATTATATCCCTTTTGAGAAAACTCCCCTGGTACAACCCAGGAATCGAACCCGTGACTTATAGGCGAACAGCCACGGGCTCTAGCCACTATACCACGAGGCCGGTTTTATAATAATATTTATATGGCAATAGAAATGCTAAAAAGACTGTCTCTAACAATGTTTATTTTTGATTAAACGTTTGTTATTCAACAAATCACTAATGTTATTATTATTATTTGTTTATTATTATTATTATTATTATTATTATTATTATTATCATTATCATTATTAGCACCGCGTCTTACTAACCGTTCGGTTTATACGCACTTACGCTAATGTGTAATGGTAGGGTGATTGTGAGATGAAATGGAGGACCTACAGTTTAACGTGGAATCCGAACCACGGTGGAGGCCTGGCATTCCCCACATTCACAAAATGTCTTGTCAGAGGTGAAGGGAGGGTTTGGTAATCATATAAATTTGTTCTGGGACCGAGGATTGAACCCCGGACCCCAGCACAGAAGTCCGACACCTTACCCCTAGACCGCCAGGTCACCCAAATCTCTAATGGTTTTCCAACAAACATATAGAATGTTAAAAAAAAAGAATCAAAGCTAGCTTGAACAGTCTTAATATATGGTGAGTAGTAAATTTTCTTCAGCACCATCTGGAATTGAATTAAAATACCCAACTCCTTCAAGACCTGTGTTCGAATCCTCAAACCACTTAGCTATGGAGAAGTGTGCGTCAAAAACCTCACCTGTACACGATGAGGCCACGCCCCCTCCCTCACAAAGGCAGATGTTGGGTTTGATGCAGCGGCCCGTTGAACACGGCCTTGAGCAGATTGCTGACTCACACGAGAACAAAAAGCAATCACATACCGATCAATCCAACAATGTGAAACATTAGCGGTTCGGTTGTTTGGTTTTACTTGAGAAGTTAAAGGCTAACATAATATTACAATTACATTGTTGGCTTCGTTAGTGGAGAACATTTGCGAGTAGGTTGTTTGGATTTACTTGAGAACTTAAAGGCTAACATAATATTACATTTACATTGTTGGTTCCATCAGTGGTTTCACTAAGCTCTTTTTTTAGGTTGGACTGAAGCCCCCGAATCTCAAATTAACCCCCCTCCCCGGCTCTGTTTAAGGCCCCTTCATCCTCAATCTAACCCCTCCTCCTTTTCCTTACCAAAGAATCTATAAGCTAGGTGTATATTTAGACGCTTAAAATATCTTTAAACATATTTGTTTTAAAAACTAGGAAAGCCTTGGCTTTGTTGGAACGCAGGCGCTTTGTTCAGTACCAAGGTATTTCGACATTTCGACATTTCCAAGCCTTCAAGATTCAGAAAAGACGAGCCCTTATAAACTGCTCCCCAACTTTACTAATGTTTGTCTGTTTCAATAGTAATATATTTGTGACCTAAATAATTACCTTATATGAAGATAATAATTTTTATTTTCTCCCTCCACGGGCGTAGGGAGAATTCAATAATTCGGAGGTCGGGGGAGGGAATTCAAAATCGTAAGTTTATGACATGATGTTAACACTTACTACTAAACCCTGGAAATAAGAACATGGTTAATTTAATCGTAGATGTGGAACTTAATATGTGTGAACGGGGAAGGGGGAGGGAGCAAGCAACAAAAAAGTTTTTAGAGTCTTTCTATCCTCCTTTCCTCAGTTAGTGTGAGAAAATTGGGAACTACTATAATCTATTTATACTCTTAAAAGCTATTTATAATAGTGATACCCTTAATTTTTTTGAAATTTGAATACTCCTATAAGCCATTTGGTGGAGTCTTCTTGGATAATTCTCGAAAATTGAATGTCTCTTAAAACTATTTTAAGTAGTGTTCACCAAAACTTTTAAATTAATTAGATTCCCTATAATTTATTTAAAGTGATCAAAATACAGATTTAAAAAAATAATTTGAATGCTTCTAGAAGCTATTCCTCGAAATATTTTTAAATAAATTAGATTCCACTAGAAGCTATTTGAAGTGGTCTTCCACCAGCAAATTTTTTAAAGTGACTGCCTTTAGAATCTATTTGGAATGATTCCCGCCTGGATTTTTGTAGTAACTAGATGCCTTAGAAGTTATTGAAAATTGTTTTCCCTAACACATTTTTTAAAAATTGAATGTTTTTAAAAGCTAATTATAGTGGTTCTCGCTTGGATTTTTTTTTAAATATTCAATTAATATAGAAGTTATTTGAAGTGGGCCCCATACGGGTATATATTTTTTTTAAATTAAATGTGTCTAAATGCTATTTGGAGTGCTCCTTTCCTGAAAAAGTTTTGAAAAAGGAATGCCTCTATAAGTTATTTCAAGTTTGATACAAGGCCAGCTTCAAGTTTCATATTAAAAGCTTCGGAAAATTTCGGAGGGGGGGGTTATGTTTTAACTCCTTGAGCCCCCTCCCTATACCCATACCCCCTTCACCCTCTTACTGTGAAGTATCGGATTTTTTATAACATTTAATATAGTACATGTCATTTGATGCGCCACCGTTTTCATTGTTGTATCCAGCGAACCTAAAATACTGAGGCCCGATTAATAGTGTTAGAGATTTAATATTTTATCAAGTACTATTATTTAAATGTGTTTGTTGATATTTTCTTCAATGTAAACGTATTTGTATAAGATAACATAAGCTTTGGAATAAAATTTATTAATTGAACATTCTTATATTTTATTTAAATAACTAATATAAAATTGTTGCTGAAATTATATGGATGTTTAGCGAAGGTATGTAAAAAAAAAATAGTGGTCTGTCTCTTGTACATTGGGTACAACTGGAGGATATTTAAAAGATATTTTCATGGTAATTGGAGGTATCTTATTTTAGTTAAAATACAACTCTTTTTTTTAGAGTTCACAATATACTTCTATACACGGTATGCATAAATATATATCTTAAGTAAAATACTTCGTCTTAAAGTAATAATTTTATCTTATTATTTGGGTTGGTACAAATTATAAACTATGGTTTACTTATCAAACAAAATGCATTTGGACAAAATGTACACATATTTTAATATAAATCCATTTTTTTAAAAGTGAGGAACGATAAAAATCAGTTTTATCGGCGTGTCAACAGAACATAATTACATATTTCTATAGATAGATAGTGTATATGTAAATATCTATAAATTAAATAGAAATAGAAAACTAAGAGTCAACATATACTGCACTGTGTTGATTCTTTTCAAGATTATTTTTGTAGCAACCTGTTAAGTCAATCCACCTCTGAATCTATCTGTTTAAACTTTAGGGGCTCAAGGGTATTTATAATTTATTTTCACGTTTTATTTTTTTATGTTTGGTGGCCATTTCTGGTTTAACTAGCGTATGTTATAAAATAAACATTGTTGTGAAAGGAGGGGGCTATGGGAATAGGTCTCCCCATACCATCTACCGGACAATTAAGAAAAATAAATATCTAATATTGATATACTATTGTAGATTTAAAAACAACTCCCAAAGTGATAAATTTATATAAGTGCAGCTTGCATGGAGAATGTATTATTTATTTATTTACCTTCCCCTCTTGAAACTCGTCTCACTTTATAGCAAATATTTTTATTTTCTAGTTTTTACTACTAGGCCTAGCAAGCCAGTAGTGGAAAATAATATATGGCTTGAATAAAAAACTGACCCGGACAATAATGGATGTAAAGTTGTCATTACTCTTTCAGATTTACATCACTCTATCTTTACTCCAAGGGTATTGCTGTTAACCTCGAAGAAAATCTTGGACAGATTTTAGAAAACATTCTAAATAGATTAAGTAAGGAGTGATATTAATTTTGGGTAAGACTTAGATAAAACCAAGGATTGATATACCCAGCATGTAAATTGAAAAAATATAATGAATTAAATAAATTATGAAATTTAGTTAAAACTTAGATAAAACCTCAGGATTGCTATATCCAGTATATACGTTAAAAATATAATGAATCATATATAATATAAAAAATTGTAGTTAAAATTAAATGGCTTTAAGTTTAAAACGTCTGATTAAATTGTGCTTAGAGTGCGCAACAAAATGTCATATATAAAGTTAATCACATACATTGCAATAACATCATCAACAAAATTGAAAAATAAAGCATGTGTTGACGACAAGTCTAAAAATACACAAACAACATATTAAAATATAATTACCATATTGGACAGTAAATTAAGGATAAAACAAAGTTTCAATTCATCCCTTATGTTAATAGTTAATTCTTTTAGAAATCGTAGGTTATAGTTTTCCCAAATTGGTAAAAAGGTTGAGTGTTTTAGTTACAACAATTCAAAAAAATATTTTAAGTATAGGTTGAGTATCAAATCCAAGTCTTATTTGTTTCAGTCCCGTTACTCCTTTGTTTGATATTCAGCGATTAGAAGAATGGTGATTCAAATCCTGCCGACATGTTTCGGTATACTTGATACAATATTCATGGCCACAAATTCGTTGAGCGAGACACAAAGTGTTGTATACGATTGTAAATGATAGTATCCTGTGGTTTCCATTTTTGGGCATTTTGTACCTTTTTAAAAATTATCGTTTTACTTTTTTACTTTTATTCTGGAGACAATGCTTTGTCTAACGTGTGCGCTCAAATTATTATTTAAAATATATTTAGTTTCTATCTAGTTTTAAAATGAAAGGAGAAGAACTGATAAATATATAGGCCTATTATTTAGTGTGTTATTTTATATCGGATGTGTCACGTGAACAAAAATCAGTGAATGAGACAAGATATACAAGGTAAGACAACAATGTAACTTACATTTCAGTCACTCATTCATAATGATAGCTACGCCACTGGAAGACATTCACCATAATTTTTATTGTTAGGAATAAAATCTTTTATGTATTTATTGAAGTTTATTGAGGATTCATCTGGAGAATCATTAAAATTTCAATTAAAATATGATTATATTTTTAAATGGCAATGGAAATATTAGAGATGAGAGATATTCGAGATATTAGCAATGTTTACTTTCGAACAAAAGTTTGTGAATCAAGAAATCAAAAATGATTCCCAATTTTTTTTTACTATTTTAAATAACTTAACACTCGCTTTAACAGTCTTAACGAAAGAATTCAATAGTTTAATATTATTTTTACGTTTCATTTTTACTTTCTTGTAACCCCTCGGAGTAATGAATACTTATTATGAACTTCAAAAAATTGATTTCCAGATTTGGATGTATGTCGACCCCCTGAATCCAAATAAGTGGTTTTCATGATTTTGTCTGTTACTGGGACTATAGCCAAAGCTATTTTACCGATCGGGCTAAAAGTTGATATCCAGGGTTTTAATAAAGTTCCCCGGAGGTATTTTTGAAAGTAGACATTTAGCCCTGAAACTATGCGCAGTTCACTCTTGGGTGAAAAGGGGAAAATTAGATTTTCATAAAATTGATATATAACTATTTTGATTAACATTCATATATAAGAATCGTTTGACAATAGAAATAAATTATACATCTCATTTTCCCATGAAAATGACTTTGATGGTACTTTACATAAGAGGAAATTTCCAACTTTAATCATATCTCCACAGCTTTTTGAGCTACGAAATAAGTTAGAGGACTCTTTGAGTATAAAAATTTGTATTTGAAATTTTATAACATTAACATTTTCTAAGTGCTGAGTAAATAGAGTTTTGGGAAGTGGGGAGTAAAAAATGCACACAACAAATAGTGTGTATGAAACTGTGTCTATTATTTAATGTATGCTCTTTGGTGAGATTCAATGTAATGTCCTTTATTTACCATTATGTTTCTATAACAATGTATATTATTTAATTTCACGTGTATTACAATTTACGTGTCAGAGGTATAATTTAAATAAAGGAAAGTCTGTGTGATGTACCGTACCACTTATTTTTTTAGGTAGTATTTTGTTTTATCTTAAGTAACAATATTTTGCTATAAAATAAATATTTTTGAGGACCTTCTCTAAATAGCAAATAAATATTCCCCCCCCCCCCCCCCCCCCAATGTTTGTTATTCCAAAGAGCACACACAAATTGTTTCCCAGCCAAATAATACAACGTTTAAAAACAATTCACAACTGGTTTGAAGTCCCTTGTAACTGTAATTGCTATAAAGAGGTACTCACGTATGACGCAGAGCCCAGTGGCGGGCTTGATACTCCATCCTGGGCAACAATACGAGGACCGGTACCTGGACCGACATACGTTGGGTCTGAAAACAACAAAACAATATTTTTAGTGTGATTGGCCATTTAACAACCAAACTCGGTTTATATAAACTAGAATTAAATGTAACATTAATATTAATATTTAGCACCGCGTCTTACTACCCGTTCGGGTTATACGCTTTAAGTACTAATTACGCTAATGGATTAGGAATTGGGAAGGTTGAATTAGAGGAAGTGAACCCGCATTTGCGTGGAAGAAGAGTGGAAAACCATTTAGGAAAAACCACCCCCAGTTCACCCGACCGAGATTCGAACCTCGATCTCCCTGTCCTCGGCGGTCGAGCTCAACGCGTTAGCCAACTATGCCACCGAGGCGGTTACATGCAACAAAACAGTATTTTTGGTTTGTTAGAACTGCCAACAATAATATAAAAACACTGTATTTAGACGTTCCGCGCTATAAAAGCAAATTTACACAATTTTGTAAAAAAAAAAAAAGTTTTATATTTGGAAATTAGAATTCATTCTGTCAAACTTATCTAGTAGTAAATTTCATATAAATATTGAATTATAAATTGAGTGATTTTATTTTGTATAGTAATATTCATTTATTTAAACAAAGAAAATTTACGATGTTTTACTTTTAACAGCTTTATTTGAGAGGAAATCTCTAAGACTTCACTGTAAAAAGTTTGTGTGATAAAAAGGGTTATATTTAAGATAAATATGAACATTTCAAAACGCTTCACAATACTAACATTTTGAAAAATAAACTCACCAGAAAGCTATGTATTATTTACCTAAGGATGCGATTTTTATAGACCAAATTAATTGTATGTAATTAATACCAGTATTGAAGGGTATCAACGTTGATGCTTACTCTATTATTATTATTAGCACCGCGTCTCACTACCCATTCGGGTTATACGCACCTTACTCTATTACACTAGCGACAATGTAAATATTGTGATGGCAGCGAATGTGATGGTTATACATTGCATTAGCAACAATTTAAGTATCGTTTAGTTAGCAGTTATGACTATTACACTTTTACCTTGACAACAATGTAAATATTGTGAGGGTAGCAGCTGTGATGGATAAATACTATACGTGCAACAATGTAAATATTGTGAAGGTAACCATTTTTACTATTAGATTAATACATGAGCAACAATGTAAATATAGTTTAGATAACAGCTGTGACTATTACACTCTTAACCGGGCAACAATGTAAATACTGTGAGTATAGCAACTGTGATGGCTACATATTACAGAGCAACAATTTAAATATTGTAGAGGTAACAGCTGTGACCTTTACGCTCTTACACCAGCAACATTGTAAAAATTGTTAAGGTAACAGCTGTGACTATCACAATCTTACCTGAGCAACAATATAAATATTATGAGGATAGCAATTGTGATGGCTACACTCTACACGAGCAATAAAGTAAATGCTTTAGAGGTAACTTCTGTGATTATTACACTCCTTAGAGTTTACATGAACAACAATGTAAATCTTGTGAGGATGTCAATTATGACAGTTCAACTCCCACACACTCAATAGTGCAAAGCTTTTTTTTTTTCAATCCTGCAAGTCAATTTTGTTTTTATTTATAAAACGAAATAAATGTATCGGCTTTATTTGATATATTTACTGATTCCAATTGAAAAATAAATCCGATCTAAAACATGTAATTGCTAGAGAGCAGAATCTCTCACTTTGACCTAAGCATGTTTAATCCAAATTGCCACGATGGGTCAACTCTTAATTGACTGATAACGTGATACTGACTGATATCAAAGCGCTTAATGAGCGCTGCATTTCTAGCACCGTTCTCGTCTGGGACATTTTCCCACTAAGGGAGCTACCTACGTGCCTTGCCTACGTGCACGTAGATGAAGGAGAATGGGGGTGAGGGGGAAAACTGCAACAATAATAATAATGTGAGTAGAGTTAATGGAACACGTGTACAGGCAAGTTCAAAAATGTGTTCTCTTTCAATTTGTTAATAATGTTGTTTTATATTATGTCTAAATCAAGTTTTTTAAGCCATATCTTACTAGTCATGGCTAAACGTATTTTAACAATGCTAATGGGTTAGTTATGATGAGGGCAGAATCGAGAGTAGATGAACCCAAATTCGCATTGAGATAGAAGAGGAAACATTTTAAGGAAAACCATTGGCAGGAGTTCAAACCCCGACCTTCCCTCACCGGAAAAACTGACTAAATTAGCTTGACATAAAGTCTGTGTGCACTCCAAGTTGAATCCAAGGGCTTCTATCGACTTGATATAAGGGTTAGATATAATGAGGATAGCTCAAAGGAATTGCACCCTCATAAGTGTGAAGAATAATTGGGGGGAGAGATAGTTAAAATCATTTGTGGGTAAACCACATTTGGTGTATCCGCCCGATACTTGAACCCTTGCCACTCCATGATTGACGACAAAGCCACGATCCAATTCGGCGACTGGTTTTGGCTGTTTGTAGGAGTCGGTGTAAAAACAGGCGCAACATCACTGTAAGTGTGATGTGTGTGAGTGACTGTCTAGTAACAGGGGCAACACTGATATAAGTGTGATTTTGTGTATGATTGGCTGTCTAGAAACAGGGGCAACACTGATATAAGCGTGGTTTTGTGTATGATTGGTTGTCTAGAAACGGGGCAACATCGATATAAGTGTGGTTTTGTGTATGATTGGCTGTCTAGAAACGGGGGCAACATAGATATAAGTGTGGTTTTGTGTATGATTGGTTGTCTAGAAACAGGGGCAACATCGATATAAGTGTGGTTTTGTGTATGATCGGCTGTCTAGTCACAGGGGCAAAACTGATATAAGTGTGGCTATGTGTATGGCTGGCAGTCTAGAAACAGGGGAAACACTGATATAAGTGTGGTTTTGTGTATGATTGGCTGTCTAGAAACGGGGCAACATAGATATAAGTGTGGTTTTGTGTATTATTGGTTGTCTAGAAACGGGGGCAACATCGATATGTGGTTTTGTGTATGATTGCCTGTCTAGAAACAGGGCAACAATAATATGGTGTGGTTTTGTGTATGATTGGCTGTCTAGAAACAGGGGCAACACTGATATAAGCGTGGTTTTGTGTATGATTGGTTGTCTAGAAACGGGGCAACATCGATATAAATGTGGTTTTGTGTATGATTGGCTGTCTAGAAACGGGGGCAACATAGATATAAGTGTGGTTTTGTGTATGATTGGTTGTCTAAAACAGGGCAACACTGATATAAGTGTGGTTTTGTGTATTATTGGTTGTCTAGAAACGGGGGCAACATCGATATAAGTGTGGTTTTGTGTATGATTGGCTGTCTATAAACAGGGCAACAATAATATGGTGTGGTTTTTTTGTATGATTGGTTGTCTAGAAACAGGGGCAACATCGATATAAGTGTGGTTTTGTGTATGATCGGCTGTCTAGTCACAGGGCAAAACTGATATAAGTGTGGTTTTGTGTATGATTGGTTGTCTAGAAACGGGGGCAACATCGATAGAGAGAATCTCACCCAATACAACATTGTTTTTAAAAATGGTGATTTCTAATATACATTCTAATAAAAAAAAACTCTGTAGCATCGGCCTGAAATTGAGCCATACCGACCGAGCAGCCGACGTCTGTTGCCAAAGATAATGTTAATTATGTGAATAGAGGGTGTCGCGTGGTCCGCACAACTAACTTTCCAGCCGTTTATCTCAGTTTTCCGGACTGGAACCACTACTGTACTATTCAAGTAGCTCCTAATTATTTTGTCCTCCCGAAGCTGAGCTTACTCCGTACGGGGCCCACTGTTTCACATTAAAATCTGTAAGCGCCGGGGATAAAACACGGACCTTATGTATCTGTAACCAGGAGTGTTGACCGCTACACCACGGAGGTGGTCGTCTACATTTTAATATCCACCTGTATAACAAAACGCTTAATATTTGTGGGATGCTTTCACCGTATCACCATTAGATGCATGTGAAGGTTGAGCTTTACTGCAAAGTAATGTTTTATGTAACTATTAAGAGCATCTCCCTTTATTTGCTTGGCTTAAAACGTCACTCTCGTACTAGACTCGATTGCAGGTGATAAGGAGATCAGGGTTCGAATCTCGCTCGTGTGTACTGAGGGTGATTTTTTCCTAGACGGGTTTTCATTCTCCCTCCGCACAAATGCGGGTATATTTCCTCTGAAATTATATCTTTCCAGTCCCTATTTCAATAGCGTAGAATGCGTGTAGCCTGAATGGATACAAAGATACAGCAAAAAAAAAATCCACTTTACTTAGTCAAGTATAAAAGGAGCATACTTTTTCGGTGCAAATATTTACACCTAAAACTCACAACACATGAACTAAATTATTTTATTTAAATATTTTTTGAACTATCAAAATGTTTACCAAACCTAAGAGATTTTTCTAATTTCTTTTTGCAACTCTATTTATAAAATAGTACATTGCTATGTATTTTTCTTTTAATGGGACCGTCTAGCTTTACTTGACATTTTGTGTATTTCAATAAATAACATGATAAGTTACATTTCGGAGGATTTTTTTCTCTCTATTTATCGTACACTAAATCTTACAGCCAAAAATGATATTTAATATTTATAAAATTAATCAAGATTATACTTTTCAAATTTTAATTGGCATTATATAATGAAAATAAAGATAAGCCTTGGCTTAAATAATAAGGCAAGGATTATACAATCATAGTATATTTTGTATTGTCAGTTACAATAATCACTGCGACAAAATTTGTTATAATACATAATCTTAATAAAATTTGAAAGAATTATTGAGGAAATTGAGGCGTTCAATATGTAATAGAAAGGAATATATACGTTATTTAATTATAGCAAAAATAAAAATATATTTAAAAACCTAGTCAAGTCTGCCTTTGGTGACATTCTTATGTACAACTATACCACTATCAAATATAACTGATCAAATCTAGGTATTGTATTACTTTGAGCTTAATTTTTATTCAGACCCGCCTCGGTGGCGTTGTTGGCTAACGCGCTAGTTGTGTTTAGCTCGACTGCTGAGGACGGGGAGATCGAGGTTCGAATCTCGATCGGGTGAACTGGGGGTGGTTTTTCCTAAATGGTTTTCCACTCTCCCTCCACGCAAATTCGGGTTCACTTCCTCTAATTCAACCTTCCCAATTCCTAATCCATTAGTGTAATTAGTACTTAAAGCGTATAACCTGAACGGGTAGTAAGACGCGGTGCTAAATATTATAAATATTATTAAATTTTATTCAGTAACAAATTCCTTAATTATTTCTTAATCTCATTAATTTATATAAGTTTTAGAAATAGGATGTTCTATCTACCGAAATGTTGACTACAAATAATGTGAAGAGCTACGTAAAGATATTAATCACATTTTAAACGTGGGAGGGAGGAGATATCATTATAGTATTGTCATAAAATTATTACTTTAGTTGTTTCATTAAAGTAAAAAGATCGATTTAAAAAAAACTATCGACAAGATTTTTAAATTTTATGATTAGCTTTTTACTGCCTGCCCCTTCCCCTCCCACCATCCCACTTTCATTCCTCCTTTAAAACTCTTCAACTCCCTAAAATTGTAGTCTTACAGAGAAAAGAATGTTTGTACATTAAAACTAGTTCTTTTTTACTTCTCTTACACACTATGTTGTAAACTAATTTTCCAGTGCGTTATCTGTAATTGAGTATATATACATATATATCCTTACATACACATATGTATAGAGATGCGCGTGAGTGTTTTAACACCAGCGTGAGATTTATGAGGTATGTGATAAGAGGCTATGAGACACTCTCAAGGCAGCGTATTTTCTTTCATCTGTAGCCTGCCTGTGCGCTGCTGGACCATGTGAAAAGTATGGGAACTAACCACGTCATGCGAGCGACACGAGAAAACAGACGGCTGTCTAGAAAGAAACCTCTACACTGGACAAGTGCGTTACTTGGATGATTATTAACATATAAGAATATGGGCTCTTCTTATTTATTTATTTTTAATTTATAATTCTTTGGTGGTCGTGATGGGTAGTTTGTGGCTCTAATCACAACCGGAGGAACTTCGAGTGAGATTGCGAAACCTTTTGGTTAAAAAACAACTAAGTACATCTGTCCGACGTTAGAGCCCCGACCTTCCGTCACCGGCAAATTAAACTAGATGATAATGACGACCTTGTCTTTGTGCCCAACAATGCATGGTCGCTTTTAAGTACAAAAGTTAAAAAATTAGATTTATAATAAAAGTCAAAAGGATGAGTTTTGTTTGCGTAAAGCCTTTAGACAGCTCCACGCTGTGTAAACCCGGAAGCCCTTGAGTTTCCAGCGATAAAGATAATTAAAAACTGAGATGAGTTAGTTGTTACGTTTAACATATGGGCCATTAGTAGAGCCCAGTAAAAATCGTTTTATTTTTAGTTAAATTTAGTTTTTTAAATCTCACTTTTCAGTGTTATTGCCTACAGGGAACGGCCTGATTTGGTATTTATATACTTATACTATCTTCCAAAGGTGCCTTCTGCAGATCACATGACTTGACGAATAAATACGTGAAATTATAACCCAATTTTCTTAGGAATGAACATATCTGACAGCTAGTAAAAACTAATATATAATTTCAAGTATCCATAGCCTAGGTCAAGTCATTTGATATAGAGTTGTCACTTTTGATAGCTTTTATCAAAACCTCTAATTCTAAATTAACATTATCTATATTGTAAAATGTTATCAATATTGACTGCAAAATATGTTTGTATTTTCTAAAAGATGCTCCAATTGTCCATTTCTAAGAAATTCAAGGTATGGACCTAGTAACTGTTTTAGGTGTCAGATAAGTCTACGGTGATGAAGTGTAACAAGAGTCTTAACGCTTTTCATCACAGGACCATTGCCGCATGAATATTATGGATAATTTCCCTTAATCTAAACTTTTTTAAATACTAAAGAGCCGCTGACAAAGCTTATATTTTATATTTAACATTACAAATTTGTAAAGAAAAGAGAGGGGGAAAATAAGTCAATAACATGAGTTTCGTGGAATTTCTCGCGGCAAACCCTTTCAACGAAAGTCTTAAGCGACTTGAGAACGTAGTTTGAACTACGTGAAAACTGTATTAAATTATAAACCTAATTTTCTTCTCCTTCTTCCTGTCTAGAAGACTGGTACCCGCTAAGTAAGACAGATGACCGTACTGTGTGCCCTGTCATGTTGGTGAGCTCACCTCCGACAGCCTACAGACAGAAATCAGGGATGTGGAGAGATGACTGTAACTATTAGGACAAACATGGCGGACACGGGGGAAGGAGGAGAAACAAAGGAAGAGAATGATGTACACAGTTTCCAAAAACATGAGATTATTTCAAACACCACTATAGCCCTTTTTAACTTTCAGCCTTCCTCCATTTTCTAGCTTCACCCTTAAACCATTTATAAATCTTATACCAACATACATTTATTTTATTTCTGCCCTTCCTCCATTTCTCTAGTTTAATCCATCATCCATTTCTCTAGCATCGCCCTTAAACCACTTCTATAGCTTATACCATCATAAGCGTATAGCCCGAATGGGTAGTAATACGTGGTCTAAATAAAAAAAATGTACCATCATAATTTTATCTTATCCTCGCCCTTTCTCCATTTCTCTAGCTTTTCTTTCTCCTTATTTATATGTTTACCTCATTTTAGCCTCCTCCATTTCACTATTTATCTCTCTGCATATTTTCCAATACCACTCAGTTATTTCTGTTCACCTGCTTTTATTTTTATTTTATTTGATCGCCACTATATTTTTGTCCCTTCTCTGTTTCTTACTCTTCTCTTTCTTCCCCTTCCTTAAGTGCTATCCAACCACCCCTTTCACATATTATCTTTTCCACCCTCTTTCTATCGATAATTTCTACTCATCTCCACCTCTACCTATCTTTCCCAGCTCTATGCCCCTTTTCCCCTTTTTACTTTTTCACTGCCCTCTTTTTATGCTTGCGTAGCGCTCTTCCTTCTTCTCCCACTGATATCCTTCTTCCTGACTCAACTTATCTATCAAAATTATTTATATTTCTGTTACCATCTTTCAGTGCCATTCACTCTACTTTACACGCACTCTTTCAAAGAAATACGTGACCCACAAATATAAAGTGCCCTTAAAATATTTCGATACTTCTAATTCACTTGCAAATAACACATAGTAAAGTTGTACCATATATATATGTGTGTATATATATATATTATTATTATATATATATATAAGAAGAGAGAGAGAGAGAGAGAGAGAGAGAGAGGAGAGAAAGAGAGAGAGAAGAAGAATTCTTGAAGAAAAAAGCAGTCAATAATGATAACATTTTACATATTACTAATGCTATTTTGTTGATTAATAGGTGTAGTAAAACACGGTACATTAATGTAAGAAGTATTGTGAGTGATAGGAAAGGAAGTCAACCCAAAAAAAAGTTAAGCTCAGCCTTGATGGAAAATAAAATATAAACCTTTCTGATCATTTTTTCATACGTCCTTCACAATTTCATTTTATGATCCCTTTCAAAGTAATACATGTTTTTTTTTTTTTTTTTTGCGGACATAGTTCTGTTTCATATTTAGAAGGACAAACGCAGTAAAGTAGATCTAATCGCTTTTATAGCTGTCAAATAAGGTTCCTCCTACTATAATGGGACTTTTTTTTTACTTTTAGGGAGTGCATTGTCTTTAGTAATGGAATTTAATCATTAACTTGTGAAATAAATCATATGGAAGTACCAGAAAGAAAGTATTTGCTTGAGTTTGCGTCCTTCAGAACTCGTCGTTCGGTGTATTCCTATAACTGTCCTACCCCTGGCTGCTAAGAGCTTCTACCCACATCCCAGCAGTCAACACCACTGAAATATCCATATAAACTTCAACAAAACACCAACAAGTCGACCGGTTTAATTTTAACACATTTATTCCCCTTAACCCAAATGGACCAAGAAGCAATAATGCTGATAAGTATGAGAATATTAGGAGAGTATAAAAGTACAATAAAATGAGGTAGCATAAGATATTTAAATTAAAGTAACAACATGTACTGTACTTTCTAAACACAATTTTATATCAGAGTACAACTTAAAAACTAACCTAACCTTCACCAGCAACACCTAGTAATACATATATAACCACGGTAACAATAAATATAATAAACGAGTCATGCGCTTCGGTGGTTGCATGTTATAAGGCGTCACTCTTGCAATAGACCAGCCTGCCGATTATAGGGAGATCAGGGATCGAATCCAAGTCAAATGTTTTAAGAGTGGTTTTCCCTAAATGGTTGTCTACTCTCCATCCACGTAAACGTGGGTACAATTAATATAAATTAAACCTTATTAATTCCTAGCTTATTAGCATAATTAGTACTTATGCGTATCACCCAAACAGTTAGTAAGGTGTGGTGCTAATTTTTTTTTTTTTTTAGTCAAACGAATTGTGTCATGGATGAAAATCGCTAAGTCAACTTTATTGACTGCACGTCACAAGGTTTATAGTAAAGTCAAGCGTAAGTTCAGCCATTTTGAGAGTTTAGTGCAAATCTACAGCTCAAGAACTTTCATTAAATACCTCAACCGACTTTTTATTATATTGGGAGCTTTGTCTTTATGGCTTCCGTACACTCACCGAATTATTTAAATTAGAACGGCCTCTTACTACTTGTTCAGATTATACGCATATATATTAATTATACTAATGTTTAAGGGAGGAATAAGGTGACATTTAGAGGAACTGTACCTCCATTTTGGGAGAGAGACCATTTAGGAAAAACCACTCTTAGTAGGCCTACACCTGACCAGGTTTCGAACACTGAACTCCCTGTCATATGCAGTATAGTCTAACACGAGAGTGATGCCTTAGACCATACGGTCACCGAAGTGGGTTTTGAATAATACGTACTATATAAAATTACGACATTACTAATAAAAATTGTGTTCTATGTATGATCATATACTTAGTATTTTCAGCGTTACTCTAAACCTATTTCCTTACTAACCTTTAGTAAAATTTCAGCATTTCTTGCAACAGTTTCTTTAATATTTCCGAACAAAGCTAAATAATCTGCGTATCCTAGTAGCTGCAATGTATCTTTAATGTCAACCTTTCCCTAATCTCTTGCAATACCCTAATATCATACTCTAAAGCTAGATTAAAAAGTAATGAGACTGTGCATATCCTTGTTTCATCTTATTATGTGTTTCGAAAGTATCTGATAGGTGAGATTTATCAGTATCCTGCCACGTGTATCAGTCAAACAAACATACCTCAATTAGCAAGAGAAGTTTTTTTGGGGGTATCCTAAGTTTAACTAAAATTTCGTATGATTTATTTCTTTTAACTGAACCTTAGGCCTTTTTAAAATATATGTATAGTTGATGAACAGTCATGTTGTATTCTCACTTTTTTCTAATAGCTGCCTAATATTAAAAATCTGATCCATTATTGATCTATTTCTTCAAAATTTGTTTACTTATAAGGATGTAAATTTGTTGGGTAAATCATTGTCTAAATTAATCGCTTCACGTTTTAACCCTTACCTGAACAATAAATTTTTTATAGAAGATTTACTATGCCTACTTTCTCAAATTCATACGTGAGGTAATTTTATCTGTAGTTTTCACGCTTAATAATTATCGTAAATAACTAAAAAATACTTATAAAATAGTAAAATACTATCAACCTTTGTCACGAAAAAACATGTTTGCAATTTTTAAAAGGCCCTTCCTATAAAAAAATTATGCTGTATTGAAGAATGACTGTGTGCACAAGACGACTCCTGGATATTTCAGTGACTGTAGCATTGGCTTACTAAGCAAAAAGTTCCTGGTTCGATTCCGTGTCTGAATATGACTATTAAATTTAAATAACATTATATTTAGATGTGGCTATAAACTTAACAAATTAAATAGCTTGGCTATTTAATTCTTAATCTCTATATTCAGCTATGATTTTTTTTAAATTATAATGAAATAATATATATATATATCAACTGTTTCCCTTTTTAGAGTTTAGCCTGTTCCCCAAACTGACGCTCTAATGCTTTGGACGCGTGATGTAAATATAATGTAATCTTTTTTTTTTTTTTTTTCAGTGACGTAGAGGTTAGGGCTCAAATATGTTTGTTCACGGTCCTGTTAAAGTCATTTTTGACTCAATATTCAGCCCTCAAGAAAACAAATTGAGAATCATTCAGTTTTATATAGAAATAACCCCGGCTCAGATGAGCAGCACGTAGTATGACCATGTTCAGCGGGCTACTCTAGATTCAAGGGGCGAATCAAAGATTGGCCATATCACGAGCGTTTGGACTCGAATGTAATTTTTGCACTCCTGATACATTTTGTCTAGAAAAATAGTTCGTGTAGTTAATGTGTTTATTGTTTAATTTCGTGATAAAGTCTACTCTCAAAACTAAAAAAAACTTAAGAAAACAAGGTTAAGGGGGTGCATTTTAAATAACTTTACCATTATACGTCTGGACAGAGAATGGAAAACAATACCTTTTGTGAAACTCAACCATTGAAGTCCACCAGGACCAAAATTAGGAATATTAACCAAGCTCTGTTATGTAATTAATTTTTGACACGTTTAATCATTGCTTACAATAATGTTTCCCAACTTTCGCTAGTAGGGTAGCCCTTCAACCATGTCCTAACCCTTTCCCCATCCTTCATACATAGAAAGTAAACAAATATTTGCCGTTTTATAAAGTACAAACGATCTTTCTAAATGTTAATATAGCTGTGATGGTAAGCTGAACAAAGCCGTAACAGAAATAAATAAATTATTATACTCATACAAGTCAATGACGACACGTCAAAGTATTCGGATAATTACTACAGTCTTAAGATTTATCTTTCTATTTGAAGTTGACATTTCTACTCGGCGATTAAATTTTATAGAAAAGAAATTAATACTATATTCAATAGTACATTATATTCACATATTATAATAACTGTTGTTCAGGTGGTTTAAGACGTCAGCCTCACAAGATATGTCAACATTTAAGATAATACATACGCCTTAGGTACTCGATCGAATGTTTATAATTTAAAATTATATCACTTGAAATGAGCTATTAAACTCTACTAGCGACAGGCGATTGTGTTTTGAGATCCAGCAGGATGCAATAAAAATTGTTCTCGAAATACCACATTGAGCTTTATGAACTATTTACACGCTAATTCGGGTTCATTTTCTCTAAACTGCCTTCCCTTCCAAACTTGTTAGAATAACTCTATATTAATCAATGGTTGACCTCGGTGGTCTTGGGATAAAATGTTCACCTCAGTATCTTTCGTTTGTGGGTTCAAACCGAGCCGGGATATCTCTTGAGCAAGCAAAAATACGTAGCTCTTCCTTCAGATAGGTAGTAAAGCCGTAGACGCCATATAGTTTGTAGCATGTAAAAGAACCCTAAAGGATGTGAAAATACCTTTACCGGAAAAATTGGTAGAACCTTTCGCTCTCACTCAGAGAAAATTCCCGTATGCTGATATAATTAGTCGGCTTAGAATGCGCACGTTAAATATTTCAAATAAACAAACACATAATAATGACCAGTTTGTTTAATTACTAATAAATAACAATTATTTAATTTATTAAATATGTCATATTATAGGTAACAACAAATACAAATATTAATATAACGGGGGCATAGCTCAGTGGTAGAGCATTCGACTGCAGATCGAGAGGTCCTTGGTTCAAACCCGAGTGCCCCCTACTGTTTCGTTTTGTTTCTTCTAAAACGAAATAAAATCATCCAAAAGTGTACAAGCTACTTCCTGAAATGAGACTTTGTGTTTTTGCCAATTTTGTAAAATAAATATTAGCTCCAAGATAAGACTATTGTTTTAGTTTCAAAATGACCGACTGAACACTCCATGTCTTAGAACAGTGTTATTGCTGACACCTCATCTAGGTTAGCTAATCCTTTCAACATTTTTGATTTTGTTAATTTTTTTTATTGAATTATAAACGATATTCTTATTTGTTCTGACTTTTTTGTCCATTCATTGTCACCGATTTAATTTTGATAAAACTCTAAAAATGGAAACTCTGATTAATGGAAGCTATGCTAGTATTTTAATAATAATCGTGGTGTCCTGGTGGTCTAGGGGTAAGGTGTCGGACTTCTATGCTGGCGGCCGAGGTTCAATCCTCAGTCCCGGCACAGATTTATCTGATTTCCAAACCCTTCCTTCACCTCTGACAAGACATCTTGTGAATGTGGGGAATGCCAGGCCTCCTCCGTGGTTCGGATTCCACGTTAAACTGTAGGTCCATCAATTCACTTCACAATCACTCTACCATTACACATTAGCATAAGTGCGTATAACCCGAACGGGTAGTAAGACGCGGTGCTAATAATAATCGTAATTTCAATTTTAATTTTATTTATTAAAATGCTGACCAACAGCTACAGGACCTTTAAGAAAACAGAACATATACACATAAAAAGACGACAACATGTGAAATTAATAATAACTATAGAAATATTCTATTTAGTAAAAGGGGACAGTCAATACAGTAAAGTACAGTGATCAAATAAGTCCTCTGTTTATATAAAATCAATGATAAAAAAGATAATTATCTTTGAATTTTGTATGTCTTACATAATATTAAAGTTCTTAGTGGAAAGGGTGTTTCTTTCTTAAATAACCCTCTGACTGGTTTTTAATCAATAGACATCCTATTTTAACTAGTTCATTGTAAAATGCAAGTTATTTAATAAACTTATATAATCTGCAATTGATTTTATATTTTTAAATAACTTAAGGTAATCAGCAAAGAGTAAGCAACTGAATGAGTTTAAGTATCTACTAATATCTTCAATAAATACATAAAACATAAGGACTGAAAGTTGAACCCGGGTGTACCACAAAAGATTTAAAAAAAACCAATTTGAAATGTATGAATCTATTTCAACCGCAAATAATTTATATTGAACATAGATGTTAAACCAGTTTACATATGAGCGAGATATATCAAAATTCCTAAATTTTGAGAAAATAATATTGTGAAGACAAATGTCAAAAGACATACTTTAATCAAGATAAACAATAATATTGAATCAACCTGATTTTGAGAAAGGTCTTGAGGGGCAAGATGCCCCCGAAACTCTACTAAATATGTGACAGTAGATTTATTGTTCACAAAGCCTTGTTATCAGATAAAGCATTAAAGAGGAAACAACCCCAGAATAACCAACATATAATAATATTAATAATAATAGCAGAAGTAAAGATATGTACTTTCTTTCATTTGTTTTTTCACTATTGAACTGACGAGTCTGGGTGCCATCACTGAAAAGCTTCATTAAGAACAAAAGAATAATTAAAATAACTCAATAATACATTACAATAACACTAAAGAAGTTAGATTATAGTGATAGTGCACTGTCTTGCGTGTCTTACTACCCGTCGGGCTATTCGTATATTTTCACTTGGGGGGTAGAAATCAGAGAGATTTCTTGTTTTTTTATTTTAGCACCACGTCTTACCACCCATTCTGGTTATACGCCTATGTACAAGTTACTCTAATGTATTGAGGATGATGAAGGTTGAATCTAGAGGAAGTGCACTCGTAATTGAGGTGGAGGGAGAGTGGGAAACAGTTAAGGAAAACTACACTCAGTACACTCGACTGAGATTTGAACCCTGATCTCCGTGTCGTCGGAAGTCTTAGTCTATTGAGAGAGAGATGCCTTATTAGACCAGGGGTCGACTTATAAGCTTACCAAAGGTCCCGCGAGCTTCCATCGTTTCTCCATTCCACTTTTGCTTCTTTTTTCTGTGTCCTTACATCTTATAGGTGTTCCTGAAATGTAATATTTCTTCAATCCGCTTCGGCGGACGCATGGTCTAACGTGCTACTCTCGCAATAGACTTGACTGTCGATGACGCAGAGATATAGGTTCAAATCTAGGTAAGGTGTATTGAGAATGTTTTTTTCCAAAATGTCTTTCCACCCTCATTCCATGCAAATGTTGGTACACTTCCTATAAATTAAACCTTCCTCATCCCTAAAACCATTGGTATGATTAGTGCGTAAGCTTATAGCTCTAAAAGATAGTAAGCCGCAGTGCTAAAAAAAATCGTCAAATATTTATTGCCCTTTTTTTAGAAAATATATTATTTCATATTAAACTGCATGTTCTTATAACATTACCGATTATGACTGATCAAGTTTATTTTGGTTACACTGAAATATAAATTTAAAAGTACTTGATATATTTGCGAGTTTAAAGACCCAAAGATAGATTTTAAATGGCGATATAGGCCTACCTACTTTGGTGGCCCCGTGGTCTAAGGCGTCACTCTCGCAGTGGGCTGTCGATGATGAGATTGAGGTTCGAAGGTATCTGTCGGGTGTACTGAGGGTGGCTTTCCAAAATGGTTCTTCCCTTTACCTCCACTCTAATTAGGGTAAATTTACTTTAAATACAACTTTCCTCATCCCTAATACATTATCCTAATTAGTTCATAGGTGTATAGCCCTGATGGTTAGTAAGACGGGGGGTAGAAAAAAAAAAGAACAAACCGAAAGTATCACAGTTAAATAACTCGATTTATACACAGCGCGGGGGTATAGCTCAGTGGTAGAGCATTCGACTGCAGATTGAGAGGTCCTTGGTTCAAACCCGAGTGCCCCCTAACAATATATTTTATTTTATTTTAAAAATAATAATAATAATAATAATTATTATTATTAGCACCGCGTCTTACTACCGTTCGGGTTATACGCAATTAAATTAATTAAACCATCTAACAATTTACATTAATGCCACATCCTACTAAGAATCGAACCACGAGCTTCACGTTCTAAGTGAAACAGACAACCTTGGCTTGTCACGTAACCAACTGCAAAGGTTTGACAATGTAGGCCCATAAAATAATTTTATAGTTAATATTAACAATTTTTATATTAATTTGGGAATTTATAAGCATTTCAAATTAAATATCCAAATTAAAATCTATTATGACACATGAGAGAGCTGTTTTTTGAATAACTAGCGCGCCTGGTCAAGTTTTGCCAATGACAAGGAGGTCAAGGTTCAAATCCCACCTGAACAAATGGTGGTTTTCTTAAAGTTTTTTCTCCCTCCTTCCATGAAAATTCTTGTATATTTCCCCTAAATTCTACCTTACTCCCCTCTACCCCGTTCGTGTATATATTCGGATAGCCCAAAGGGTAGTGGAACGTGGTCTCGTCTGGTTTGCTGGAATCAGGAAAGTCGTGGTTGGAATACTTATTGAGGGTTCAGAGATTGGTTTTCATTATTGTTTTCCTCATGTCCTTCACGACAATTCTGGTACATGGCATGTCTACTCTCCCTTTACTTACTCTATTAGTGTAGTTAAATACGGATATGGCAAACGTGATTTAAAAAACCAAACACTATATTTTCAACCTTTATTATGTCTTAATCCAACCCAAGCTTTAAGATTAGGGGGAAGGGAATCCCAGTTAAGAGAAGTGTTTTTGCAGTTTTCATATCCAAACTATTTTTTGGTTTAAATAAATCAAATTTTTCACCAGTAGAAACCCATAATAAAATTTTCTTCACCTTGTAATATCAACGGTTCTTGAATATTGATTAAGGGTGTCGTTGGAATTTATTGACAACATTTATCTTCATGTAAAATTTTGTCATCAAATGCCGCTATATAATCATAATAGATATTAAAATGTTGTTAAATCACCAGGTGAAGAAAATTGAATTCTCATGTTTCTACCAGAAAATATTCTACTTTGATCAAAAAATATTTTGCTATAAAAACAACTGTGAAAACACTGGTATTTGACTTCATCTTAAGATGTTACTATGGCTTGGAATTTCTTTTGCACTCCATCTTAGTACAAATCCAGGCTATACGCATTTAAATAACCTAGTGGTATAGAAATGAGGAAGGTAGAATTCAGAGTAAATGTAGCCATATTTGTGGAGGGAAAGAGAGAAACCATTTAGTATTAACCACTCTCATGACAGCCAGTCGGAATTCGAGCCTTGATATCTAAGTCACCAGTAAACCGGAATATACGATCTTGACATTTAGTCCACGTGCGCACCGGATTGGGATTATTTCACATTATTTTTTTTTAACACCGTGTCTTACTACCCGTTAGGATTGTACGCTTATGTACTAATTACGCTAATGGTATTAGGGATGAGGGAAGTTATATTTATAGGAAGTGTACCCAAAGTTGCGTGGAAGGAGAGTAGAAAAACATATTGGAAATATCACCCTCAGTATACCTGACCTAGATTCGAACCTACATCTCCCCGCCATCGGTAGTCTAGTCTACTGTGAGATTATCGCGTTAGAACTTGCGGCCACTGAAGCGAGTTTTACCTTAATTTACTCTGATTGGAAAATGTTCATCATATTTAACATCCAACGATTTGATGCTGCACTCTTTGACAAATTCTTTCTAATCTGATCGTATTATTATTATTATTAATTATTATTATTTATATTATTATTATTACATATGGAAAACCAAAACGTATTGAGAAAGAATGTGCCAACATTCTCACTTAATTGTTAACTTGTATTTTCAATATTATCCGGTCAAATAATACTTTTTCCTTGTCATGGAAACAGTCCGTTATTATACCCATTTATAAGAAAGAGGCGAAAACTAATGTTTGTAACTATATACTTAATTCTCTCTTAAATAAATAGTCTCTCAAGTATCTGAGAAAATAAGTCATGAACATAATTTTCAACATTTAAATTCCATCTGAGCCGTTTCGGGGGCCGTATGCTCTTTCTTGAATGCTATTCAAGGTTGTTAACGATCTGTCGAATTCACACCACCAGGCTAAGCTATAGCTAGCCCCATCTTGAGTCACTGTTTTACTGTATGTCCTCCTCAGTGGTATGGCGTGAGCGTTGTGCATTTATTTGCGCGTTTACGGAAGCGAAGCGTCGATAGCTCCAAAATATCGCTCCCGGGCGAATGCTTACGATATTTCTTCGACTTACAGCGAGCCGCTGCTCTGAGGCGTGAACGCTACCATTTAATTAAGCCAGCAAGCGATATTTTAAAACATCGACGTATGCTACGCTTGGTGTGCAACGGCTTTAATGTGGGGATGTAGGGAACGCGAAAAAAATGTGTTTTTTGCAGTTATTTTTAACAAAACCTTTTTTTTCTTTTACCAAAATAGATAGAATATTGCTTCAGAAGCAACAAAAAGTTTAATTATTTTCTTCATATTGTGATATCAACAGCTGTTTAAAATCTTTCATGAGCATAGCGGCACAATATGACAAACTTTTTAAATGAAGGAAAAAAGTTGTCATTAAATTCCAGGACATTCTTGACCGATATTCAAGAATTGTTGATATCACCATGTGAAGAAAATTATACTCTATGTTTATACTGAATCAATTTTTCATTTATTTTGACCAAAAAAGTTTTGATATAAAAAAGTGCAAAAATATTTACCTTTTCTTGCATCCCTACATCTGGAGCTAAAGGTACGGGTTGGTTGAAAACCGGTCGATTTCGCGGCATTTTCAAGTCGATCACATAAGTAAACTAGGCCCTAGCTCTTTCTTAAAAACTGAATAAAGTTTACCCAATTTGGTGGTCATATAGTGCAAGGCGTTACTCCAGCAATAGGTTGTATTTATAAAGAAGTGAGGTCAGGGCTCAAATCCCGGTCGAGTGCGCAGAATAGGAATTTGAGTCCCTAGTTTTAATCCTCTGATAAGAAACATATGAACTATGTCCCGATAGTACTAAACAGACAAATGAACCGCGTCCTAAGTTGTCGACAAATGAATTGCGTCTAAACTGGTCATATCAGGTACCTTAATGGCTTGTTCAGTTATTTTTCATATTTTCATCCACTAGGCTCGCTTTTCGGTTCCCCCCCACATTACCAAAAACACTGGAGGAACTCCATTCAGCTTTGTAAAAATTGGACACTAACTGCGGATTCACACTTTCACCGAAAAACAAACGCGGAACAGAAACGTGGTCAAGTAAATTCTGTTCACAGTAGGAATTGTTATCTGAAAGGCCATTTTTCCCTACCAGAAATCTGTTATATAGTAGGATATTGGTAGGAAAAAAAACCTTTCAGAGAGTAATTTCTACCGTGAATGGAGTTACGAGCTCCAAGCCAATCACAAGATTTCCGCCTCATCGGCGCGAGCTGTTCTGCTGAAATTAACCTATCTCTACTCCAATCTCTCCACTCTTCGACCCGGGAGAACTATTCAAATCTCAAACCCAACCATCTCAAGTCAGTGCGCATGCGTATTTTACAATGGTTGCTCTGTGAAACCAGAAGCAAGCAGAAAGCTTCGTTGGCCTTTGTGAGAAGATTTAGAATAATCCGTTAATGTAAGGCGTGTGTATAGATGTATTGGATTGTGCCACCACACAGCATTATAATTTGAAAACATCTGTCGGGAGAATGATCTAAAAGAAATGTGTATCTACTATAATGTTGATAATAGGCGGTTTTAAATTAATGTTGCAATGCATCATGGGTCAACAAACAGCGGGTGAATTGCTGCGCTACTAAAGCAGATTCTGTTTTCTAATTTCGGCGAACGTGTGAATCAAGCTTAAGACGATTAAGGAATAATCTTTTTTAATAATGAATGATAATTTTTTCCCCCTTTTTTCTACGATAACAAACTTGATGTTTTTGGAACAGCTTAACGTCATTTACATGGACGGAACGTTTCATTATTCTCCAAAGCTGTTTTTGCGATGAATCACCATTATAGGCAGTAAATATCACATACATACTCCTTTGGTCTTATTTTTCTTTCAAACAAAACCTCAAACATTTAAACTGAAGCTCTTTAATACTTTAATTTAAACTTGGTTTGGACTTTGCTTCATATACAGTACTCATTAACTTTGAAGAGGCTATTCATCAAGCTGTGAAAAGAGTAACATCTTCACAATTCACCTAAGGTTGTAGGATTCATTTAGGCCAAAGTTGGTGGAGAAAAATAAAAAAATTAAAATCTTACTCAAAATTATAAAGCTACAGATTCTTAAATTGGACGATTTTTATCATACTCCTTCGGACTGTCATTCCTTAATTCTGGCGACCTGAGCGACTTCTTTACTGATGATCTCATGGCGACCCATCACGACGAATATATAGAAATAAGTTTTACTAACTACATTTTAGAAACATGCGTGACAAAAAAAAAAGGCAAGATTTCAACCCCGCGTCTGTCAGATCAATCTCTCGCTGCACCAACTGCTGTGAATCTTTTCATTCAAAAGTAAATGGAATGCTGTGCTCGGCACACCTGAACATGTTTATGTTTATAGAAGTGTCGAAAAACGTACAGAGCGATTCCTATGTAAAGGATATAGATGAGATGAAGTGGTACACAAATAATCTTTCGAGAGGGGGTACATTTTGGGGTATGAAACTAGTGAAATATCCCGATTACATTTACTATGTATGTTACAAATATTTGTGGGAAAAAAGTAGACAATCAGTGTCAAATTTAAAGCTATAGAAAATATAAAAAATTTCAATTATTTTTACTTGGAAAATTACATGGTGTATTAATTTTTAATTTGATTTGTCATAGTAATTATATAAAATAACGGATCTAAGAACAGGCAAGCATATATATTTATTGAATTATAACTTTACGTTAGCTTTTTTTCAAAGAGGGACGCAATTGGTGTAAAAATAATTTTATTTTGTGACGCAATTCATGTGCATCCGTCCGGTGTCCTGTGGTTTTTCCTAGTTGGTTTAACACTCTCCCTGGTAGATTTCCGATAGTGAACCACTTCGGTGTCCACGTGGTCTAAGGCGTCACTCTTGTGCTAGACTAGACCGCTGATGACAAGGAGAACAGGGTTTAAATCACGATTCGGTGTACTGAAGATGGGTTTTCCGAAATGGTTTTCCATTCTCTCTCCACGCAAATGCGAGTACACTTCCTTTAAATTAAAAAACTCATTCCTAACAATTTAATTTGATTAGTAGAGATCGTACAACCTGAGCAGGTAATATGACGAGTGTTAATATATATATGTGTGTGTGTATGTATGTATGTATGTGCGTGCGTGCGTGCGAGGAACCCTAAAATAAAGAAAAAATTAATAAAGCCTGAGAGGTATCCACTTGTTAGTATTGTGTACCTATTGCAGGATTCAGCGTTACACTAACCGTGGCGGGAGAGACCACAACTAATAGACAACTCACTGGACATGTCCACCTCAGTGATCTTTGCGGTTCCTTCTCAACAGACAAATTGACGCAATCCTCGAAATAAAGAGGCATTTCGTTACAACTGTACCTACGTCGTATATATATCCCACGGTGCTACTGTGTCTATGTAACGATTAGTTTAGTTTGATTTTAAACACGATAATAAGATAGTAAAACCACACATACGTGACTCAAACTCACGCGCAGAGAGTCTGTTAGAGCGATTATTAGTGATGGAGGGGCTAGAAAAACGATCAGAAGTCCAAGAGGCTTTGATTCGTTTCTATGTGTTATCTAGAAAGTAAAATATTTATAATTAATTAAATTAACTCCCCGTAATTTGTATTGTTATTCATGGTAATATTTGTTTTCAAAATGCTACATATATTACTGCACGTTAGTCTAGTAAGAATTTGTTAACTAATGAGGCAAGGATGAGAAAGTTGAACGCTATATTAAATGTGCTCACAGTTGCGTAAATGGAGATTGGAATATTATTTAGGAAAAATAACACAGATCACAGAACATCCAGTTAGGATTTGAGCCCTAATTCCCATATCATCACTAAATCAGACTATATGAGCTTGACATTAAGTCTGCGTGTTCACCAAATGAACTAAAAGACTTCATTCTAAAATTATATACAAGTTGGTGCATATTAGAGAAAAGAGGATCCTGATTTTGGTTGGAAGAACAGTAGAGAAAATTAAAACATTTAACTTTGAGGCCAACACTGATAACATTTTACTTTATTATTTATTTTATTTTATAGGTATTGATAGTATCAATCAAAAGTGACATCTACAGATAAAATGACGATGTATGAATTTAATTAATTGTTATAGTAACCATCTTCTACTGTTCTCGCTAAGAAAATCATAGTTTATTATATATATATTAAGAAAAAGCTTTGAAATGACTCAATTTAAGGATAAATAAATTAGTTAAAATTTAATTTTGGAAAATTAAAACATTTGACTTTGCGGCCAACACTGATAACATTTTACTTTATTTTATAGGTATTGATAGTATCAATCAGAAGTGACAGCTACAGATAAAATGACTTGATGTATGAATTTAATTGTTATAGTAACTTTAGTAACCATCTTCTACTGTTCTCGCTAACAAAATCATAGTTTATAATATATACATATATATTAAGAAAAATCTTTGAAATGACTCAATTTAAGGATAAATAAGTTAGTTAAAATTTAATTTTGAGCTTAATGAGGTAGCGCCTACTTCAGGTCACTACCCCGTCCTAAAAATACCTAAACTAATTACAGATGCCCCCTGTAATTATAAGAAAGAGTCAACAGTAAAAAGAATCTATTCAAGATTTTAAAATAAACTAAGTCAGCGATAATTATGGACTATAATCTCATTAAATACATAGACAATATTTATTGAATTATATTTTGGTAATTTATAGAATAATAATATATAACCAAACAATAAATTTATATTTATTTTGTTACATATATCTACACTTTTACTATAAAGTATATTTTAAAGCGACAAAAAGTATTTTAACAGTGATTCAACGTTCTGCAATCTATACGCATCTGTTAAAACTAGTGTAAGTGATGGTTCCGCAAGTAATAATTTTCTTCGCCAGAATAGACAGTTTAGTTCACATAATTTATTTATATCATTAGTAATCTCTCAATCTGTCGGTAGCGCGTCTGACTATTGAACTAAGGGTCCCGGGTTCGATTCCCAGCATGGCCGAAAAATGTATCATTGGTGAAATGTGGATTTAACCTTTCACGTCGATAAATTAACGGCCGGGGACTGGATGTTGTGACTTTACCTGTCCTAGTCTTAAGTTAAATTATAAGGCATATGAAGCAGTCCTAGCAAGTTGGTAGTGAAAAATATATGGCTTGAATAAAAAAAAACGACATAGGCCACAGGTAAGAAACAGTAATGAGTGTGTAAAATAGTAGTCTCTATCGTTTCAAACATTTAACGGTTTTCTCCTGTATTTTATTTAGTAAAATCAACAACAAAATAACCATTACTAGTCCTGCTAGTAATTGGCGTGCACAGCGTGTGTGCCGTGTGTGTCAGGACACCCCCACTAGTCACCCAAAAAAATAGGAAAAGTTGGAGGGACATAAAAAAAACTAAGTAACTTTTTTTTTTTTAGAAACAGCGTCGATGGATATTCCTAGGGTTAATGTATAGACCTAAGATCCTGATTCTATGGCGGCCGATGAATGACATTATAATTTATAATGATTGTTTTTCAAAGAATAATCTTGAAAAATAATACATGGTTTCTTTCTTGTTTTTAATTTCTTGCCATTACTAACAAAATTCGCTGTAGAGGAGAAGGGAGGGGATCCCACCCCCTTCGTCTTCCAGCTGGCACCCTCATCAGTCACACCCTGATCACGTTTATGCTGCTACTGCTTTACTTACATAGAAAGATCGTACTTCGCAATCTCATACGTATAGAAAACCAGTGGAGCTATGTCATCCGCACACCTAAAGAATCTCTTAAGTAAGAGAGTTACAAAGATACATAAAATATTCAACTTTGGACTCAGCTTTTAGGACATCACAATTTAAAATTAAACTAATGTACTTAAGCTCTAAAATTGGAATCGTTGCAATGGAACAATTTAATATTACTTAATAGAATTTTGCAATTTTTACTATGTTAAAAGGAGTTAACATTTATTAATAATTTAGAAAAATCCGTTTTGCCATTTAGAGGGAACACGTTTTATTATTATTATTATTATTATTATTATTATTATTATTATTATTATTATTATTGATAAAAGTCTATTTCTCTTAACATTTCTGAGATTAACTTTGGAAATAAATAAATATGCACCAATATAGCAGTATAGTAAAAGTAATAAAATTTAAAAAGATATTGGGAATTTAGAAAATTGCCTACTTAGTGTCTTATTATCCATCAGGAATATCCTCATATATTTATATTAGTTGTGTATGGATGCAGAAACTAGAGAATAGATAAATTGTAACCACGCTTGCGTTAAAAGAGATAAAGGGGGAAAACAAGATTTGAATCCAGCCTCTTCGTCGATTATAAACCATACAATATTAAACTGACGCCTTTATCTGTGTGCCCGCAGCTGTGAGTGCAGAAAATTTGATGAATGTATTAAACATTATTTTAATAATTCCTGCATAGTTTTTTGACACCACGTCTTACTACTCGTTTGGGTTGTGCGTATGTGAACTAATTATGATAATGGGTTAGAGATAGGGAAAGTTTAATTTAGAAAAATTATGCCCTCATTTTCATGGAGTGTGAGTGGAAAACCAATTAGGAAAAGTAATCCTCAGTAGGTCTTACACCCAACCGAGTTTCCAAGCCCTGTTCTTACCGTCCATGGTAGTCTGGTCTATTGCAAGAGTAATGCCTTAAGCCCGTATCACACGACACTTGCTTATACTAGAAATCAAGTGTGCTAGCTAGCACCTAGATATCTGTATACTAGCTAGTACAATGGAAATGGGACTATAGTAATCACACGCTGCTAGTTTGGTACTAGGTCCTAGTGCAAATATTTATCGAACGTCAGAGATTAATTTTGAGTGCAACAGCTGCATTAATTACTAATAAAGATATCGAAAATTATGAGAGGGAGCGTAGGAAAAAGAATATAGACACGGGAATGGTTGGGAAAGACGAAATAATGGTCGCAGGATGCTAAATATAATACATTCGGAGGTTAGGTAATATACATTCGGGGTGATACAAACGTTTAGTATCTCCCTAAATTTGTATTCATTTATTTACATTGTGGTCAGAGGTCCCTAAGCCCATGGGTGTCCAAGTACAGCATCCTTGATAAACAAATGTTCTTTTTTAGGCCTAAGCACACTTTATATTCTAAAAAAACAAACAAAAAAACGCCCAAGGTTGGCATGCTATCAAGTTTATTTAGATTAAAATTGGGTCTGGAACATAGTTTGTCGTTTTTAGATGACATGTTTTAAATTAAATTTATATATATATTAAATATATTGTCATACTGTGGCAATTTGGTATTATATAAACAAGGTTGTTTAGAATAATTTTCTGCCAACAACAAAATCACATCCAATGACCATGTTGGCGTCATGTATACCATTTCTCTACAAAACAAGTCTCAGCGCACATGATTGGTTGAATTACACAGACTAGTGTCGAAACTAGTACGAAAATAGCACGTGTTCTATCCTCACAACTAGTATGGTAGCTAGTGCCAAGTGGCAGAACCAGTATACTTTTTCTGATTCACACGACGCTAGATGATGACGTGTTAGCTAGTGCTAGCTAGCACTCTGGATTTCAAGTACGAGCTAGTGTCGTGTGATATGGACTTTAGACGAGGGAAGGCAAATAATAGTACGCGTGCCACTGAGTGGTATGCTGACGTGAGGAAAATAAACACTTAATAATACTTTGTTCGACGTGCTAGAGTCTCGATATCACTGCCTTAGACTATTCAACCACCGATACGACTGCCTTCATAGTTAATACATGTTTAGTAAATTTTAATATCAATGGAATAAACTTGGGCACATTACAATTCATTTTTACTTGACTAATTGGATAGAGAATTATCAGGATTATCAAAATACTCGAGCTTGATATTTTGATGAAGGTCAGCGTTTCATTACCCTCTGAAACCGACAAAGTAGTTTTTGCAATGCCGTCTGTCTGTCTGTCTGTCTGTATCTTGGCCTGGAGCCGAAACAATTTTTTACAATCGTACCAAAACTTTGTATCTAGAATTTTTATAAGGTTTCCCCAGTTGAATTTTTCGAATTATATATTATCTAGCCCTAAAATTAAGGGTAATTTACTGAAGGGGAAAAAAAAAATTAAGAGCTCGAAATATTCTATAGTGATTTTGGATAAATTTTTCATACAGGAACTACTGTTTAACATTACACACAAAATGACGATTCTCATTTACTTATGAAAATGACTTTGAGAGTAAATACTATTTGACAATAACTAAAATTAAATAAACAAATATATAATTAAGTGAATATACCAGATTAATAAAGATATATTAAAACCCAGAACGATTCACAATTAAAATCATAAACACAAATTTTTCTTAAATATTATAAAGGTAAATGGTCTAAAATTGCTTAAATTGTTCATAAAGTTTTAAAAGCTATAAAGAAAAAGCGAAACCATTAGACTCAAAAAAGTTTATAAAAATTTGAAAATTAAATAAAACAAATATCATCGTTAGTTATTTAGTCCATCGTATACATTTAATTGGTGGGAGATCTTTCGGAAATTCATGCCATCATAGGCCTGGCAAAATGGTGTGTCGTGACAACTTGTGTGTTGTGTTTTATAATTTGAATGAGTCCCAACACACAAGCTATGTTTTATAATTCAGTAGAGTCACAGCACCCCATTTTTCAAGGGTTATGATGGCATAAATTGCCAAAAGATCTCCTACCAATGAAATGTATATGAATGTACGGTGAATAAAATAACTGACAATGATATTTCATTTATCTATTTTTCAAATTTTTATTAACTTTTTAAAGGCCTATGGTTTCGATATTTCTTTATAACTTTTTTAAATTTATAAACATTTTAATCAAGCTTTGACAATTTTTTTTTATAACATTGATAACTTTGTGTTTATGATTTTAATTGTGAATCGTTCTTGGTTTTAATATACATTTATTAATCTGGTCCAGTTATTTTAATGTACATTTGTGCTTTTAATTTTAATTACTGTCAAACATAATTTGTTGAACAATACCTCAGGACAGTTACCAAAATGTTTTCTATAACTTTGAGAGTACTTTACATAAACAGAAATTTGCGATTTTGATCATAATATATCCTCAAATATTTTAGAAATAAAACAACCTATCATTGTGAGGTTGTATTACTATAAAATATAAAAATCTTTTATTCTGGATAAATTTTTATAAAACCAATATTTTCTGAGCTATAAGATGTTTTTCATAGAGTTATTTTAAAATGAAATTAATTGGTATTCTCTTTGGTGGACAGATATGTTCCTATTTTCTCAATGTTTCTGTACGCGTGTGTATTATTTTATTTTTTCTCTTTGAGGGAATGTTATGCTTAATTTTATTTACATCATGTTTATACATCACTGTATGTTATTTCGTTACACAAATCCTATGAATTTTTTGTAAAGTTAAATGTTTCTATTTTAAGATTAAAGAAAGAGAAAGTATGTGTGGTGCACCGTACCATTTATTTTAAATATGCATTGCTTTTTTTTTAATTGCGTGTATTACCTTCCATATAATTTCACAACAACTTTTATTTTTAGGGAAAAACTTATTAAATTCAATGCATTAATGGTTTGAGAACAATTTCTCATTTGAAGATATATTTTTAATACCAGTGGATTTAAATTATTTATACTACATTTAATACAAAAGGAAATCTTAGTTTTTTGAGAGTTTGTACCACTTTGGCCCACACATGATTTAAGATTACCGTCAGTAAAAATAATCATAAATAAACAATGTTGTCTTAAAAGTGAACAATGTGTCTTCAGCCTAATCCGATTAATGATATTATATTCTGGCAATGGTTATAAATTTCTCGATCTTGGTTCTACACATTCTCTACGGACGTCAGTATTACGAGCATTCAGTGAACTTAGCGAGGCTCATATTAAGAGCCATGGACTTATAAAGACTTTACATCCGCCATTATAAATACAGGAAAGATGTGTACCTAAGTTTATGAAACGACACCGAAGAAGATGTCATCTCCTGGTCTCGCCTTCATCACTTTTTACACTAAAACAGGTGACCTGGGGGTCTAGGGGTAAAGTGTCGGACTTCTGTGCTGGGGTCTGGGGTTCAATCCTCGGTCCCGGCACAGATTTATCTGATTACCAAACCCTTCCTTCACCTCTGACAAGACATCTTGTGAATGTGGGGAATGCCAGGCCTCAACCGTGGTTCGTATTCCACTTTAAACTGTAGGTCCTCCATTTCATCCCACAATCACCCTACCATTACACATTAGCGTAAGTGCGTATAACCCGAACGGGTAGTAAGACGCGGTGCTAATAATAATAATAATACAGAAAATCATATCTTTGTTATACAAGGTATAAAAAACTTTCCAACCCCAACAGACTCTTCTACAAACAATCGCAGTCACTTGTCTGATAAGCTTCCATACAAATGTTTGTGTATGTTACATCCCATTCGTAAATTTGCCCACTTCATGATTTGGGAAAATTTCTGCCCATTTCATGAACTCGCCTCTCTTTTTGACTATTTCATGAACTGAGCAAAAATATGGTCCATTTCATGAATTGTGCAGCGTTTGTACTGCCCAGTTCATGAACTGGCTATTTCATGAATTGGGAATCTCCAATCGTTACCCCCTTCAAGAAATGGATGAGTCTTTACTTTGTCCGTGAAATAACCAATCAAAAAACAGGTTTGGGCTTTAAGTTAGTCTAACTTTTAATCGTTTTAGAACAGGAGGTTAGGTTATGTTAATTTGGGTTAGTTTAATATACTATATTTAAACATGACCTCTGAAAGGAATTCGGTGTACAAAGTTTTTTCGGGTTCCCTTTTATTTTCTATTAATCCTGTCTAAAAATTAATTAATTAATTAATACTCTCTAAAATAAAATGAAAGAAATAAGGCAAAAAATATATTTAATTTATATTTTTATATCTTAAAAAAAAGGAAAAATCAATAAACCAATAAATATCATACCTCTACTAATAATTTAGTAAAAGTACTAATAGTGGAAATGTGAATGCTTAATCTTTAATACATGCAAACACTTTCTGAGATCCCAGGAAATTCTCAGGCCCCTTTTAGACCCCCGGGCTGGGTACGATGTACCCCCTGCACCCGCCTCTGATGAGGCCTGACTTTAAACGAATTTCAGTTAAACTTGTAGTTGATAATGAATCAAATAGCTAAAGCTATTAAATATGCTTTTAGTGAGGATTTACTCCAACTAGATATTGTAGATAATACATTAAAGTCCATGTCGGGGAAATTGTCAAGCGCAGAAGCTAGTACACGTAATGAGTAGAAATATGTCCAAGTAATGAAAATGTCAGGTCCACGAAAGAGGTGTATATGTTTGTATTTATTTATTTGAGGTATTTAACGTGCACTTTCTAAGCCGACTGATTATATCTGCACAGGAGAATTTATATTAATTGAGAGTGAAAGGCCTTATCAATTTTTCCGGCAAACGTATTTTCACACAGCTACCAACTACCAGGGTTCTATTACATGCCACAAACGACAAGAGAACGACGGATACGGATTTACTTCCCCTGCGAAGTATGCTGTGCTACGGATTTTTATCGTTCAAGGAAACTCCGTCAAGCATGATTGGGGTTGAACCCCAAGACCACCGAGGTCGATACGAATGGGGTGTAACTTATGCACAATAGACTACGACTCACACTGGTGGTTGCAAGTTCTATGGCAGTGGTTTTCAACCTATGGTACACGATGTATTTATTAAGGATAGTTAAATCAATCCATGCGGGTAAGAACAATTCAATGTATGTAACTTTACAGGAGAAAAATATATAGCCTATATCTATAATATTACTTCTTCAGAATTTGTTTGGTTTGCTTCATTAATATTATAGGTTTTGTATTGTGGGGATTTATCTAATAGGTAGCAGGAGAATTATCTTATTTCCAAGTTATTTGGTTCAAAACAAATTGTTTTTGTTAGTTTCTTTCTAAAGCAACACAGCTAAATAGTAGCTTATATAATAATGTGCATACTTTAGAAAAAAAACAAAATATATCATGGGGCACTCGGATTTGAACCAAGGACCTCTCGATTTGCAGTCGAATGCTCTAACACTGAACTCTACCCCCATTAATGTTAGAGCTACTCGTAACAATAATCTCATATCTATAAAATAAAATGATTGTTTTTTATTGATAGTTCAATACACCGATTGTTGAAGATTTATTTTGAGAATTCAAGAAAGGCAGTTTATATATATATATATATATATATATATATATATATATATATATATATATATATATATATATATATATATATATATATATTAGAAGTTTTGTATCGTAGTTATTTATCTAGTAGGTGAATTACCTTATTTCTGAGTTCTTTGGTTAAAAAAAAAATGTTAGTTCTATTTTAGTTGGTTTCGTCCTACAGCAACATAGATAAATAGTAGCTTATGTAAAAAATGCATACTTGGAAGAAACTATCGGAATCCTATATATTATTTATGTTGTCAACATTCCTTTTTCTCAACTGATACAAATCCTACAGCGATGAATACGGTATTAGTGAATAAGATTTTTTTTACCGACTTCTGACATAGCATACTCAGTTTACGTTAAAACGCATTGTTTGTTTAAAATATAAGTTAAAAGAAAAATCTAACTTTTTTTTTTATCAATTACAGAAAATAAACTCTCTTTGCTATTTTGTGTATACACTCCGCTGAGTATTTAATTTCAACAATCCAATAAAATACTTTATTTTTGTGGGGTAAGGGGGAAGGTTTAATGTGCGAATGTTTCGCAAGGGTTTACCCTTAGTTTACCATGAAAGGCAGAAAGATTACCCTACATTATTCCTCTATGGCGTGTCTTATAAGATAGGGCTTATAGGATAATATATTCTATAAAAAATATTTTCATTAACACTATATGACTTTATTTTTAACCTTCATCTGAGGTGATAGTAAGTTGTTAGTCAGGCCAGCACGCTAATGAACCAAGTGTGTGAGAATGGAATTTAGTAATGGACTTAAGGCATTCTGTATAGCTTGTACACTTTGTTTACCTTCATAGTCCAGTCAAACAGTGCTCGAAATGGGTTCTACCTGGAAAGTTTTGGAGAAGTTCTGATTTTTGGTCCATTTATATTTTTCGGTGTGCTAACTAAGAATTTCCACTTTGCCACCTCGAAAATTTTCAGTAAATATTAAAAAAATGCAAAAAACAACAAAAAAAACTTGACTATTTTTGGTTGTTTTCTTATAACATGAAAACTATGCCCTTTTCGAGAAAAATTGCTATATACAAAAATAAACTAGAGAAAATTTCCTACAATTTAACTTTGTATGTTTTATTTTGTCAGACGAATAGTTAAGGCGCAAACGCGCGTTGAAACTATTTGAATAAGTGACAACGCTCAGTGTTCATCATTCAAGCACAACCTGCTTCTTTCTCGTGATGAAGCTCTATTTTGATTATATTATTATTAATAACTAGTAATATGTGTATCTTACAGTTTTCATTGTTATACCTAGTACCTTGGTGTTTATAGGTATAGGGCTATAACGTATACTCGTGTTGATACATGTGGTTTTTATTAACAAAGGTACTGTTACAGTGACAAACTAAAAACAGTCGTGATAAAAAAATGTGTAGGAATACAATATGAAAGGGAAATATGTAGGGATAATAATAATAACAATAATATCAAAATCGTCTGGGCCGCTTTGTTGCTGAAGGTCCAGGCTGACCGATATCCTTGTCCTCTTCCTTCAGAGCCTTTCGTTCATCTAGAAAATAAGTAAAGTAAAGCAGTAAAAAATTGTTATGTTAGTTCAACATGAGTGTATCAAGGTATGACTAAGGTGTAAAACCATCGAAAGTGGGTTATTAAAGAATGCATAGCTGTGTTCGTAAATGTATTAATCAAAATACCTTCTGATTGATCCGCTTAAAGTTCTTGGCCCGGGTCTTGAATTCCTTGGACGTCAGGATCGTCCACATCTTCATCCTCGTCCATATCAGCTTTCTCCAAGTTGTCGCAGGTTCCTTCACAGTTTAAACAAATTTTCGAACAATATAGGCCTGCCTTTCTACAGCGACAATTCCCTCGGCAGCCTTTCTTACATTTGCATGAAATGTGATTTAATATAGCTTCTGGGCCAAGGGGCTGCAGGGTGGTGACTGGCATGAGGCCGTTCTTAGATGTTTTCCACCCCCATTGTTCGGGTCTTTTTTCATGACCAAGCCATTGTTGAACCTGATGGAACACCCATAGCGATTGTTGTCGTGCTGCAGCTTCAGTAGGAGGTAGTGAGGCAATGTTGGCTGTGGTCTTGTATGCAGACATTACATAGTGCCTGTACCTCAACTTATTTATTGAAGCTACTTTTTTCCCACCAATTCCGTACAATGCAATAAGGAAACGTTCACCCGCATCGACAACTGCCTCTTTATCGGCTTCAAGGTTTTTAAACACCTGAACAATGTTAATCAGATCAGGATTCTTCTTCAAAGTATGAATAAATTTCATCTTACCCTGATTGAACAAAGCTGATGTTGTGTCACACCCACTCATGGCATGTAAAAACAATATGTGTTCGGCAACTGCTTTGTCAACTGCACTTAGAGGATGATATAGTGTCTGAGGGACTTTGCCTTTTCCTGGCTTAAGTAAGTGAACGTTAGGAGAAGTACAGATATCTGTCAAGATGACTAAAAGATCAACATATTCACCGACGACTAAGACAGATTCATGTGTTGGTGCCAAGGTAAGAGCTGTGTTGATAATCAGGGTATCCGCATCTTCTTTTGCTTGTTTGCAGACCATGTTCCCCTCGGTGAATTTCGTCACTAGCATGGATATCAAACGACTTTTATTCTTAGAGTTGGCAAGGAAATTATTCCTGAGAGACCGTGGGTGTCATTGTTTCATTAAACAGGATTTCGATAGAATTGTTTTTGCGTGCTCTCCTCGAGTGCTCCAGGTATTTAGTGCTTTTTTCAGCAACATTGTCGGAGTATCCATCAAAAACGACTACCGCACTTGACTTGTAGCTTGATCGAACAAATGCAACATAACTGTCACAAATATCTGCAAATGACTGCCCTCTGCGCCACACAACTCGATGCAACAAATATCCGCCATCGATGACGAATATACTGCTGTCCAATTATTTTCCTTGGGAAGGCTTGAAAGCTTTGTACAAAGATGATTTTGTACCTTTTCTCATACCACTCTCGTCAAAAAGAGATAGTGGATAAGGACAGAGTTCATAGGTTAAGAATTCCTCCAATTCTTCATCTGATTGTTTTGCAATGATAATTCTCTGAAAAAGTGTGGTTGGATTGATGGTAATCGTTTTATTTTGTGTTTGTATGGCACTATTAATAATGGCAAGGGGCTGCACTCGATCATTCCGTTAGGGAGGGGAGCGGGAGAAAGAGAGAGAGAGAGATCGCGCGACAGAGAGACGGATACGAGGCGAAGGAAACATATACAAACTATTTCAGCGCGCACTTACGCCTAAACTATTTGTTTGAAAAAAAAATCTACAGAGCTAAATAGTGGGAAATTTTCTCTAGTTTAATTTTTTATACGGTACATTTTCTGTAAGAGTGCATATTTTTCATGCTATAAGCAAAAAAAACAAAAAATTGTCAAGTTTTTTTGGTTGTTTTTTGCATTTTTTTCATGTTTACCGAAATGTTTTGAGGTGGCAAAGTGGAAATTCATAATCAGCACCCCGAAAAACATAAAGGAACCAAAAATCAGGACCTCTCCAAAACTTTCTAGGTAAAAATACCAAATTACTGGACTATCAATAGTAGGAGGGAAAAGGCTTTTAATGATTTTTTTTTTGCTGGCTACGGGATATCGGGGTAAAATACTAGCCAGATGCAATCAATTTTATTTTTGCACAGCGTCTTACTACCCGTTAGGGCTGTGCGTACTAATTACACTAATGTACTAGGGATGAAAAAGGTTAAATTTGGAGGAAGTTTACCCATATTTGCGTGAAGGTAGAATGGTAAGCAATTGAGAAATAACCACTCTTAGTGCATCCGATCAAGATTCGAACCCCAATCTCTGCAGTATAGTCTTTTACGAGAGTAACGCCTCAAACCAAACCAAACCACTGAGGTGGGTCACTCGAAATTGTTTTCAATTAATCACTGTGGGCTTTCTGTCCTATAGGCTATACACGCTAATTTGGGTGCATTTTTTCTAAACTGTCTCTCCTATCCCCACTTCATAATATAAATCTTTAAAAACCGGTGTTTTGAACTACCAATAAAAAACAATAATTCATTTTATAGACACGAGTTTATTGTTACGAGCAATAATTTCATCAATGGGGGTATAGCTCAGTGGCAGAGCATTCGACTGCAGATCGAGAGGTCCTTGATTCAAATCCGAGTACCCCCTGCAATATTTTGTTTCTTTCAAAACAAAATAAAATCATCTAAAATTTACATTTTACTTCAGAAGATGAGATTTATATTTCTTGTAAAATATATATTTACTTCAAGACTATATAAAACTCAAGTTTTACTTTCAAAATGACAGGCTGAACACACTGAGTCTTTGGGAATATTTCATCTCTGAAACTCCATCTGGACTATCTGATCCTTGAATCTTTTATTTATTGAATATTAAGCCATACTATTATTTGGTCTGACCTTTTTGACTGTTCTCTGTCACAGATTTAATTGGTAAAAAAATTGTAAAAATTGAAAATATAGTTATTCGAATCAATGCTAATATTTTATTAAGAAATTAATTTTCATTTCCTTTTATTATAGCGCTGACCAACAGTCACAAGACCTATGACAGGTCAGAACTGATGGATGCATAAAAATACGTCTACATGTATAATAAATATATGTGAAATCAGCTAGACAAAAAATTGTAGTTAGTAAATAGAGACAATGTGGAAATAAAGAGCCAGAATTGATACGCCAACACACGATTCGGTGGCCACATGGTCTAACGCGCTACTCTCGTGTTAGATTAGACTGGCGATGGAGAGATTAGAGATTCGAATCTCGGTCAAGTATACTGAGGCTGGTTTTTCCATAATTGTTTTCCACTCACCCTATACACAAATGCGGGTGCGCTTCCTCTAGATATAACCTTTTTATCCCTAAAACCACTAGTGTAGTCAATACATATGCGTATAAACCAAACGGGTAGTAAGACTTGGTACCAAAAAATACCCCAGCTTTTAATAAAAAATCACACAAAAAAAAGAGACTTATTAAATATTTTAATGTTGAACATAATATTAAATCCTTCAATAAATAACCCTTTGAGTCTGGCTCTTCTGTTATGACACAAGTCAAATTTGATAAATCTAGAGTTTGCGCTGAATACAACCGCAAATAGGGCTGATATTCTAAAAACTATTGTAAAAAATAATTATTGATTCTGAGAGGACCAAAAGGCATACATGTTCAAGGGTAAATTAACAAGAAATAGCAATATACAAAATAAATAAAAACAAAAATGACATCACAATGAAAACTGAGTGAGAAAAGGTGTTGGTGTCCTAAGAGGAAAAATGAGTGAGAAAAGATTTTGGTGTCCTAGGAGATTAGGAATTCTGTATTAATAAAAATAAACCCTACTATTGAATGATTTCCAAATCTGAGAGTCAATTAAAGGTAAATGAATTCTTAGCAACACTATCACTATTCAAATTTAGTTATAACCAAGGCTTAGTGTCAACTCTAATAAGTCCAGGTAGTTTCAGTGAGTGAGATATATGTTCAATATTGGAATGAAAGTAGAGTTAATAATCGACAACAATAATGGCGTGTCTGGGCTACATCAGTCTGTAACTCAGTTTGTGGAAAGATTAGCTATTAGTAATGTACCGTTGCCCGGGGGGGACGCCCGAATGTACTAGTCATACACTTGGAGCTATTATAATCTGGTGGGGCTATCTTGACGCACAACTGAAGCCGACCTTGACTCGGGGAATTTTGGGGTGAAGGGGCTATGACTCATCTCAGGCGGCGCGTGGCTGCTTGCATTGCCTAGCATATAATCATGATTATATAGACCTATACGTTGTATAACGTAGATGTTATAATATATTTAATGTACTTAATAAATCGAGAAAGAAAATACTACTTTACAATTTTCTCCCTCCTAAACAGAATTATTCTGTGCATAACAGTTACTATTCTCATAATTTACTGGAGTTAGGTAAGTAAGTCACAACAAAGTTAACATGGGTTAAAAAAAAATACTCAAAAAATGATTATATATACATGATTACACCAAACTGTAATTTTAAGCTTATTTATTAATATTTGCAGCAACAATCTAGATTTTCCGTTAGTTTGCATTTTCAGACGCTTGTTATTGCTCGAAATACAAAGTAATCTTTTATGTTTCTTACTTAAAAATAACGCAAATATATTCAACATTTACACCTTACTTACATAAAGAGCTTTCACTCGGGTTGTATTTTAATTCAAATGAGCGTGCGTCCCTTTTTTCCGTACGCTTCCCAAGTTAAGCCGGCGGCCGGTTGCCATACTATGCCATACAGAGAGAGGCTCAATACGTCTCTCTGTGAGGGGGGCGCGGCTGGCTTTGCTTTCTCGCAACGCTACAGCATAGGGATGTCCTCTTTATATATAATAGCTCCATGATCGTACATGCTTTTTTCCGGGAGGCTCTTTCCATGCCCCGATGAGATGAGGAGATGATGGTTGTAAATATGAATGAGTAAAGTCAATAGAGATCTTAAATCTAGCTTAGTACTAACTAGTCCAAATCAGGCGACCATGGACATTTAGAAAAAAAACACACTTTATACCAGCAGAGGAATCGATACCAGGACCTATTGGTCAGTAGCTAGGAGCTCTGACCCATCCCACTATACCATGAGGCCGATAAAATACATTTTATTGTATAGAGCACCTATATCATCAATATGAATATGTTATCAATAATTAGCCTTTAAGTAAGTGAAAAAATAAGGTCGGTTTTCCTAATGAAAGATATGTATTGTGTTTTCGATCTATATACATTCTATTTTAATTATACTATTGTAAAATAAAAGTAATTTGACTAAATATATCAATCTGCAATTTTTGACCATTTTAAATATCTTGAGATCATTAGCAAAAATATAATCAATAAAACATCAAACAGATGTAAACCTAAATTTGACTCATGGGGTATATCAAAAGGAGATAAAAATTAATTTGAGATGTACGAATATATTTTAAATGCAAATAATCTATATTGCGAATAGCTGATAGACCACTTTATATATGAGCGGGTAAGTCTATGTAAATCAAAATATTTACTTTGATAAAGGTAAATTATTGCATCAACCTGACCTTTTGAAGAGACTTGAAGAGCAACATGCTCCAGAAACTCTAATAAATTCGTAACAGTAGAGTTATAGTTGTTCACAAAACCTTGTTTTAGTTTTGCCATTTTTACTAAGTTAAAAATTTATAGAATCAAAGAAATGAGGAAGGTTGAATTTAGAGTAAGGATGCCCAAATTTTCTTGGGGGATGAGTGGAAATCCATTTAATAAAAACCATCCTCAGTACATCCGATTGGGATTCGAGCCCTGATCTCACTGTCCATAATAGTTTAGTGCAATGGTTCTCAATTACTTCTCACCAACGGCCAAAATTATAATTTTTTTTTCGTGACTTGGGCCAGAGGGTGTGAAAACTTAATTCGGTAAATTTACATATAAGTTTACTCAAAACTAAAACTAAGTACCTCATATTATTATAAACATTATTTTTATTTTAGGATTTACGTATGGTGTAAAAAAGTGTTGTTGGGTATACATATTTATTTATATGAATACATATTTCAGTTTAATTATTTACCTTTTCAGTTTAAATATTAACTTTTACGGTTTAATTATCTACCTTAGGATAGACCGACATGCTTCGCGGGATGCCTATTGAGGACTACTGCTAGTCTATTGCAAGAGTGACTCTAGAGACTATTCGACCACCTAAACAAGTGCCTTCATAGTTCACACACACTTAATAACTTTTAATACTAAGGTGATAAACTTGAGCACTTAATTAATTTTTGAAATATGTATTTGCTATATTTTTTGTAGCGTGTGAATTCCCTTCCCCAGAATTTCACTACAACTTTTATTTGTTTATAAAAAACTGATTAAATTCGTTACATTGATGGTTTGGAGACCTCTTTCTCGTTTTTTTTAAATACCAGTGGACTTACACTTAATATAAAATTAGTAGGTAAATATTATTTGTTAAAGCATTTGGCCAACTTTGGCCAAGACATGATCCAAGTCATCAGTGAAAATTATGATAAGCAAACAATACGCTCTTAAAAATGAGGAATGTGCGTTTAGTTTATTGGAGTTAATGATATTACAATGAGGCAGTAAACATGTCCGAAATCGTATTTTTATTATTATTTTAGCTATCTTTATAGCATGATGTAGTTTACCAGAAAATATTAAAAATATAAAATTAAACTAGCTTGGATGATGCTATGTGTTGTCGAAATAATTCAATTAACCTAAAAGCTGAATTATTTAAAAAAACACATACCAAAGTGACCACATGGTCACAAGCACAAAATTACTTCACCCCCACCCTCCCCCCTTGAATTATTATCTTTTATAACTTCCTTATGGTAAGATCATCTCCTATGTAAATAGGCCATCAACATAATTTCAAGCTACGTACTTCGTCCTTAAACAACTCATTACATTTTTTGTTGTTGTTGAAAGCCACTTCAAAGATTGATTCTCAACATCAAATAGTTCGATTAGTTGACATTGTCGGTAGTAGATTATAACTGCATATGGCCATGTAAACGTTTTAAGCCATGAGGAAACGATTCCTCTTTTGACAACGAAAAGGTTTTATACTGTATAAGACCGCAATTCAATCTTTTGAACCTTTTTATGTAGTTTTCAGAAGTCCCCTAACATAATGGGCACTTTATCTTATTTTTTTTGTTTGTTTGTAGTACACCACTTGCCGACATGCGTTCTGTATCTAATGCGGAAGAGACGAAGTGTGACGACACACATTTCAATAGAATGGCTATTTGAAGAGGGATGCTTAAGAAAATTATGACCATGCTTTAAAAGGTTTTCTAATTCTCCCAAGTCAAGTACTTTTTCGATTCAAGTCAAACTCATAAAGGCTCGCGTTTTAAGCCGGTAAGACGTGGTTTTAATTTATGATCAAACACAAAAAAACAAAATGACTGTCTTAAATGCATATTGTGGTAATATAAATAAAATATTATTTCATAATTTATTTAAGTAGTGTCCACAATGAAAGACTATTTGCCCTCTGTATCTCGCTACCCATCCAAGATATATGAATTTTAATCGCGCCAATAGATTTAGGTGTGAGGAAGGTAGACTTTAGATAAAATGTACCCGTGTTTGAGTGGATTAAGAGTGGGAAACCCTTAAAGGAAAAACACCGTTAGTATTCCAGGTCAGGGTTCGATCCCTGTCCTTCTCGTCACCAGTAAACCAAACTAGATGAACCTTATCTATACGGGCACAGTTTCATAATAAATATAATAGGGGTATACTTGAATAATTTCGTAGAGCCTATACTCCCGCTGCCCAATGTAGTTTTTATTATTCTATTTGTAATGTGAAGTAGTGAATAGAAAAGTTTGAACTCCTGTAAATATTACTTTTGAGAATATACCCACTAGTATTCTCATAAATATTCTCATTCCCGGTAATGTCAACGGATAACTTAATGATATATCCATACTATTGTTAAATTTTCAGCTCAACGTCACAATTTAATACGACATTAGGTCATCAATCTTGTTATTGATTTGCTGTCAGCTATCCACTTTTGCCTATCCTGGACAATTTTGTTACATCTTTGTATATTCTGCCAACATAGTTAGCTATATGAGTTATGTACTCCAGTCTTGGTCTCATATCTCTTGAATTTCTCCCTAATCAAAACCGTCAACCTGGGACAATTTGCAAACAAATATGATTTAAATAATACCAGTTCACCTTGTACATGGAACAAACCTTAATCTCGTCTATTCTTGTTTGACTGTAATAAAGAGGGTGGAATTCAAATCCCGGATGGGTGTATCAACATGGTTTTTTTTAATTCAATTTTTTCCTCCTCACAAACGCGAGTACTTTTCCTTAAGAACTATACCTTTACTCATTCCTATTCCGTTAGAGCAGATAAATTTGAATAACCCGGAAGGGTTCAGATAAAAAAAAGGGTAGGTACTGTACTAATTTTCTTATCATGGTAAAATGTTATAAATTTTGACAGCAAAAATATATGCTTGTATTTTTCTAAAAGTTTTTCCAAAGGAAAACTGAACTGTGACTCAATTTGGTTCAATATTTTATGAATCGTGGGCCAATCTGTCTAGTGCAGCAAACATATTTGGCTCCAGGAAAATAAAAAAAAGTAACGTAAATAGTAATAAACAAGTAAAACTTTTAATTATTTTGTTTTTACTTATAACCAGTATACAAGTACAATATTATATTATAATGATCATAGGGGGGCTGCACAAAATGTATTTGGGGGTGGGGGTGCGTGTGTTATAGAGAAATAATTAGTGAATTTCCCAACTCTAGACGTTCTGAAATTTAAAAAAAAATCCCAAAGGACCAGATAACAAGGATGACGTTGAGAACACCGGGGGTGGAAGGGAACTGAGGTTAAAGAATACCCCTCAGGTAATAGGGGGCTATGTATTTAGCCAACTGTATTACTTAAGTTATTTTTTGATGATGGATTTTTAAAGTTACAAGTGTTTTTTTTACATTCACCATCATTGCGTGTAGAAAAACTGACAAGTTTCGACTTGTAAAAACACCAGGCCTTATAGTAGTAGTAGTAGTAGTAGTAGTAGTAGTAGTAGTAGTAGTAGTAGTAGTATCCTTAAACTAGTAGGTAGTGACAGTGGCGTTACTAGCCTAATTGATTAACTAAGCTTTACATACAATCTACTACAGAAGTTATCGCCTTTCAATGTTTGATGACATGAATTTGGAAAATTTTGAAGAGTAGGGGTAGACAGATTGAAATTTTAAAATTTGTCTGTTCAAATCTGTGGCCAATAACTTTCATAATCGAGAGTACTGTAGTACAGAGTAATTCTAGAATTTTTTAAGCCAAGATCTCGACTTTCAACAACATTCTCGACTATCAAGATTTTTCCAAAATTGGGAGAAGGGGTGACACACTACCCTAACCCTTCTCAGCACGACGCACCTGAATAACCATATTCGTATAGTTCATGTTATTTTTGATAAGATATAATGGGTTTTCACTCTTTTCTTCTTATTAAAAAAAATTGTTGAGAATGATGGGAATAAAGAAAACATCGAGAGCAGCATGTGCCCCACTATCCCTAGATTGATCAACACCATGGTGAACCATAGTAATGTCACATTTACTTCTTTTTTTTTTCAAGCTTTTGTGACAGGTAAGCTGTTGGCACAAAACACTTGGTTTTCAAAAAATATCTCAACCAAATCAAATGTAAAGTAGTTTACTCAATGAGAGTTATTACCACGCCATTGTATTGTGAGTACGACCCATTCACAAGAAGCAAGTTACTAATGTACAATTCATCACCTTGTGTTCCCCTTGAGAAACACCTTAAGCTCTGTGGGAACAAAACTAAATAACACGTGCATCTCTGTTTTACTGTTGTGGAATGGAGCACGTGTTAAGTTCCATATTTTTGCAGTTTTTACAGAAAAACATTTTAGGTCAAAATAAATAAAATATGTATTCATTTGATAAGTTTAGTTTAATTTTCCACTCATAGTAATCTCAACCACTCTTGATATCATGGCCATCACAGGATTTTAACGAAATTTTTTTTCCTCACTTAATATAGTTTTTGATCAAATGCCATTATGCTATCGACAAATATTTCAAAACTTTTTACCAAAGAATAAAAGAAAATTATAATAAACCTATCAAATGAAGCAATATTTTATATATTTTATCCAAAATCTTTTTTGCTATAAAAAACGACGAAAATATTGATATTATCTTAAGGTACAGATTTAAGCTGATGCATGTTATCATACATTGTTTTGTCGCAACAAGCCTTGACAAGGTTTATTAAAAAGGTTTTCTTAAACGTTAATGTGGGTCTATTTCCCTAAAATTATACCTTTCTCATCCCTACCCTGTTGTCGTAAATATGCATAAAGCCCGATCGCATAGTGAAAAATAAAGCACTGGAAACTTTTTCGTGCCTAACGTCTTACTACCCATCTGGCGATCAGCGTATTTACACTAATAGTATAGTTAAGAGGTAGGAAGAATTTCTAAGAAGACATGTTCTTGAATTCGTTCGGAGGGAGAGTGGAAAACCATTTAGGAAGACAAAACCATACCAACGCCTTTTTCCAAGGTTCCCAAAGGATCGAGTTGAGCTCAATAAATGGGCGGCATAGTCTAAAGGGTACAATAAAGGTCGTTTGAGAGAATATGCACCCTCATAAGCATGGGTAAATAATTGAAAAACAACCCATATAGATAGTGCATCGTAACACTTCAACAATGAAGAGGATACACAAAAACAAGTAAAAAAGTTCTTATAAACATGTTTCCCATTTGACCTTGTTTACGAGTAATAGTCAGTCATCTTTGTACCTACTCCATTAATGAGTAAATACCCAAAATGGTCATCTTTGGCCTGAATGCAAGCATTACAACGCAATGTAGTTAAATACAGAGTTCTGTATGTCATAAAAAGTGGTTGAGGGCTCTAAAAATTTTCTTAGTTTTAAAATTAAAACAAAATTTACAAAACGTTTAAATTTATGCTGGTCTTCATTGCAAACCGTGGGATTTTAACGAGCAGGAGAGTTGATTTAGGCGCTTTCTCGCCTAGGTACGACACGTGTTATTAATATTCCGTGAGAGGCAAGGTCTAAATTTGCATCTCGTCTTGTATTTATTTGCATCTTACTGTTCAATTATTTTTTACATGGACTGTTTAAATTAAAATATTCCTTTGTATAATAAATAGGGCCTCACCCAAATATTAATCGCCGCTCTCCATAATGTTGATTGATGCTGATCTACAAATTTCTCTCGTATACCGGTGGGCAAGTGTACACATTTGTTAGTTTCATCTTGTCTGGTTTACCGGTGATGGGGAGGTTGGAGTTCAAATCCAGGTAAGATTAGCAAAGATTGTTTTTCCTAACTGGTTTCCCACTATTTATCCACGAGAATAAGGTATGTTGACTTTAAATCCTGTCTTCCTCGTTCGTCATTGTAAACATGTTGACAGCCCCGGACAGGTAATAATACATACAGTAGTACAAAAAGTGCGATATTAAGCTTTTTTTTATCTAAGTTTGTGAACCTGACACTTTTTTATCGCTGACCACCAGTTTGGTTAACTAATAAACAATTTTTAAAAACGCTCAAATTTGGTATAGATAGGCCTACGTGTCTAAGGAAATATTAGAGTGTGTATCTCAGGCTTATTATCTTTATTCCTACATTATATTAATTTTGAGTTTGACTCCCTAAGCCACGTGTTTGTAGTTCTAAAACCAGAAAAAATGGTAATGGCAAGCTTACAATGTGCACTTAGGGAAGCTTGAGGATTTCCACACAGGTATTTTTTTATTTTTTACTTCTTCTTCTTGCCTTACATCTTAGATTGCGTGCTAACTGCCACGGGTACTTTAAAGCAAAGAAAAATATAAAACTGAAAATTTAATAGGCTTGCGTATGTAAAGAAACCTTAGGGTGAACTCCCTTCTTGCAAATTATTTTCTATTATATATAAAGTCAACATGGAAGAAACCCGCCTTGGTGGCCACGTGATCTGGCGTGCAACCCTGGCAGTAGACTAGACTGCTGATGACGGGGAGCTCGAGGTTCGATTCTCAATCGGGTGTACTGAGAGTGGGTTTTCCAAAATATTTTCCATCCTCCCTTCAGGCAAATTTGTACGCACTTCCTCTATATATCTCCTTCCAAATCGATAAACCACAATCGTAATTAGTACATAAGCGTATAATCCGAACGGATAGTAAAACGCAGTGCTAAAATATGAAAAAAAAAAAGAATTTAAGTTCGGAATTTTAGATCATTCAGTAGTACGTCTGTCTGTCTACTGATCTGAGAGTCCCAGGTTCGATTCCTGGTATGGCCATAAAATTTATCATTAATGAATTGTGGGTTTACCCTTTCACAGTGATAAGTTAACGGTCGGGGCTGGGTGTTGTCTCTGCTATAGATTTAAGTTAGTTTATATGTCTTGTTCTGATATAATCAGTCGGTTCAACAAGTGCACATAAACACCTCAAATAGCCTACATGGAGCAAAAAGAAGCGTGTCAGCAGTCATTATACATAACTATTTCCGGCGCGTTGTCTTAGCTACTGGATGTGTACTGTAAGTTTCGAGAAAGAGGAAGATGTGTTTCTTAAATAACTACTATGATGTGTCAATTATAATTCATTTTAAATTAAAGAATGTATCAATATGGAGTATGAAGTTATAATGAATTAAATATAATCAAAAGACGCCACCAGTGAAGTTGTGAAAGGTGGTTCCATCACGGAAACAAAAGATGGTGAAGTCGACTAAGAATAAAGTACGAAAAGAACAGGTTCTAAAGAAGGATCTAGAAAATATATTGATTAAAACAGTTTACAGTAATCATAGCATAATATAACCAACTATTTAGACGTTAATTAATAGGTTTCAATAAAAGTGATTCTGTTTGTGAAATTTATGTTTTGTTTTGTTGTCCCTCCTACCCCTCTCACTTAAAATTAAGGGGAAACAAATTTTGATTTAATTGGATTTCGGGAATTGTGACCCAAATTTCTGTCTGTAGTGGTTCATTATAAGCGGAATTTACTGTATATTTAGATATTGACACCTTGATCACCAGTGAATAAATAAAATGTACGGTGCACAGTACATACGTTCTACCACTTTTATCTTAAAATATATATTTACTCATTTACTAAAAACTCGTAAGATTTGTGAAACAAAATAATATTTTTATACATTGTTGTAGAAACACAACACAAAAGATCATAAAACTGTTACTTATATATGATATTAGGAACTAGGAACACTGTTAAAGAAAAATTGAGAAAAGAGCTTAAGAATCAATTTCATTTTCAAAGACTTGAAATAAAAATGATATATTTAATTATAGCTTAGAAATTATTGGTTTTATAAAAATATATTTTGCATAAAAGATTTTTATCATTTATATTACTACAACTATACAATAATAAGTTATCCTGTATCTCAAATAGTTAAGGAGAAATGATGAAAACTGGAAATTTCCTCTATGTAAATTACTCTCAAAAATATTTTCATGAGAAAATAAGAATTGTCATCATTTTTATTATGATAAACAATGTCTAGATATAAAATTTAATCAAAATCATTAGAGCGGATGTTGAGAATTTTTTTTTTTCTGTTTGCTCTTTTGTAAACTACACTTAATTAAATAACTCATGCTTAATTATTTTTAGGCTCAAACATGTCGAGCATAATGACCACTCAACTACCTCGGGTGGCTAAAAATCCAAATAATATAGAAAGCGGAAACATAAGGCACTAACCTAAGTTCTTAGAACACCTTCGTTTTTGCCACTACACATATTGTGAGCCTAACGTCTTAAACTGCGTGATTGCTGGTGCGTGGGGAAAGGGAGTGATGCCAAAAGAAATGACCAAGAAAATCTTGAAACATTTTATAATAACTGAGGAAAATTAGCGTGTGTGCACCTCGGGCGTTTATTTTTCTTTCAGAAATATTTCTAGACATCTTAGACTACGTGACAGCTTGTGCGGGTGACTACAAAACCAATAAACCTAAAAAAACTGAAACTTACCATAGTAATAAGGAGAAACTGAGGGTGTATAAATAAGGTCTTTTTTTAATCATTTCTATATTACAACTATGAAGAATAATTGAGGAGGCGGCAGTAGACCTAAAGTCACTAGGCTTAAAGTAATTTGATCCAACGTCATTTGACCTAAATTTATTTGGTCTAAAATAATTTATCATCAAAAAAGTTTGATCTTAAATCATTTGGACTAAATTCAATTGCCCTAAAAATTAATTTCACCGAAAGTCAGTTGGCCTACAGTAATTTGCCCTAAAATTAATTTTGAATTTAAAAATATAGTCAACGTTGCTAACTAGTTTTGTCAAAAGTCAAATGTGCCTAAAGTCATTTGGCCTTAAGTCGTTTAGCCTAAAGATTAATTTAGGAGAAACTCGGTTGCCCTTAATTTTATTTATTTGAGGTATTTAACGTGCACTGCTGGAGAGCAGTGAAAGCCTCATTTTGTGGGCAAGATTGTTAAATACAATTAATGTCCTCAATGAGTGCGAAATATTGGTTTTTTACAACTCAGATGTGATCAAAGTTTCACAGTCTTCATGTGACTATGAAATTGGGTTAAGAGTTAAAGCTACTTTAAAAAAATATGTTTCCATTTTGAAAGTTAAAAAATAAGATTCGGTATTTTTACTCAGGGTTGCTCAGGAACCGAGAATGTGATGGAAACATCTCGGAATGCTTCTGAACAACTAGAGCTTGGCCTAATAAACATTCAACCCGCCAAGCCTACAGCTAGTCTTATATGATTGCCAAACCCTTCCTTCACCCCTGACAAGACGTATATTAATCACAACTTGTGAATGTGTGGAATGCCAGGCCTCCACCGTGGTTCAGATCCCACGTTAAACTGTAGGTCCTCCATTTAATCTCACAATCACCCTACCATTACACATTAGCGTAAGTGCGTATTACCCGAGCGGGTAGTTATATGTGGTACTAATAATAATACAGCTAGTCATATACTGTTGACTGTAGCGCAGCGGTCAATAAACTTTTTGAATTGGTTACCCCCATCCATTTTCTTAACTTGGAGTACCACCAAGATACTGCAAAATATTTACTATTTCAGTACAATTTTAATGGTGCCCAGAGAAATAATAACACATACCGCGCGGCTGTAGCGGCTGTCTGAGCTTGAATTTAATGGCGCCTTATATTTTTACGATTTTAATTTGCTTGTATTTTTTAACTTCTCACGTTGTAGCACCGGGAATAAATGTACGTACCACAGTTTGGGAACCACTATTATAGAATATCCATTGCAGGAGAGGGGAGACGGGGTATTTGACAGCTAACAGAAAATTCTTTATTGCAAATATTGACTGAAAGTGATTAATGTGAACCTATTCGGAAATAACTATTTTTGACTTACTAATACTATTATCAATAAAAAGTGTTATTAAACGAGTCGATAATATTGCCCTCAAAATTACTATATAATCGGCTTTTTTGTAACTTATTGAAAGACCAAAATATATTAATACAACTAAATATTATGTTTTTTGTTTTGTGGTTGTGGCAACAAAAGCTATTAGAGCCATATATATTAGTTTCAAAATGAAACGTTTCTATTTTGTAGAGAGCGCATGAACACGACTAACAAAACGGTTTGTATGACGTCATCAACTGCCCTTGTTTGGCTGGTTTGCCATCTTAGTTTCAGAAGAGCACGCCACATTTTAGAAGCCTCTCCTTTTAAAAGTATTTTTTAAGTGAGCCACAGACGCCACTTCAACCCCCCCCCCCCAAAATACATATCCAAATGGTTATTTTCATACGTCCGTATTTCAATAATGTAAAAACTTTTAATAATTAAAAAGAGGTTGTTTGTTTGCGTGAATTTTCTGACTGCCAAAAGTAACAACAAATCAACATAAGGTATTTCAAAATATATGGTTTGGCTAATGGATGTATGGTAACTTTTCCTGTCTCTCAGATACCACCTCTCTTCATTCTGTAGATGCCCTAGGAGCAGCTCTAGTCTTTATCACTGAACCTCGATTTCTCTCCTGATAAATAGGCAACATGGTTTATTTAAATTTGCTTTCTAACAGGCAGGCTAGGGAGTGTTGAATTATTTCCAGCGTTTCATTTGATCAAAATTCGATTTAAAGCCCTTAAGCACGTTGTGACGTCACCACCGGTCGAGGTAGGATTTTCCATGTTAATTAATTTACGTTTCACTCAGCGAGTTTTAAAGATAAAACGTAGAAATGAAAACCATACATTCTTAAACAATTCTAAAAGTAATCCTACAGCGTCACAAAATTATTATTTCTAACGTTAAGTAGTTTTTTTTGTGAATGTGTTTTTTTAAACCGCTTAGGCTATTTCTCTTGGTCATGAAAATGCCCAGTTGAAATATTCCTGTCAGGATGTGGATTAAAAAAGTCCGTGGAATCATATGTCTATCTATAATAGGAAACAAAAAAAAGGTAAAATTAAAAAGCAAGGTAATGTTTTCAAGGCTCAAATGTTAAATTGACTGTAAACTCGTCAGTGGAAAAGGGAAAGGGATATCAGCATATAGACAAAAGCCCTCTCAATGGGACTTACTAATTTTCTCCATCTATTTCTTACATTGGCGTCTAAGTGTATTAGTGCTTAAACTGCTTAGGTGCGTCAAGTTAAGATGCAACCAGCTTCGCAAAATAGCTTCGCTATATATCCAAGTAGGCAACGTCGTTATACAACAAACGCACCAGCAACTTTGAGTTTCAAATAAAAGCGTGACAAAACATATCGTGGAATGAGCATGTTGAATAGTTTGGTATCTGCCTGATTAACAAGTCTCCCCACGTGCTTACGGTCGGTTTATTCCGCGCGTGTTAATATTTATAAGACCTGTATTGACCTTGGCGAGTAGAAGAGGATCATTATCATACTTCACGCATGAGTTTATTATAGAGACGTCGCGGGAACAACAAATAGCTGAGCCAAGTACACTTGAATATATATTTTATAAATAAATTAATGTATATAGTCCAGCTTTCATAGGAAGGACCTTATTTGACAGCAAGAAAAGTTACTATTTCCACTTATTCATACATAGGTAATTTAATATACAGCTATCACTTTTGATAGATATCAACGCCTAGTTTAAAAAAAACACTATTAATAAAGTAACATATGATCAAATCTGGGCGTAAAAAAATTTGTTTGTGTTTTATAAAATGCCCTTTCTGTGAAAATTGAACTGTAGAATGATTCTGGTATGAAAGAAGCTTTAAAAAATATACAAAACATAATGTTGTGCAGTTAACATTGATATTATTTTAACAATATTATATACATCATAATACTATAGATATTATCTATCAAAAATTATATTACTTGACGTAGAAATATATTAAAATTTTTTGTGGTAAATTTTTTAGCTGTCAGAAAAAATTTATTTTCATCATAATCTAACTGTAGGGTGTTCAATAAAGAAAGACACACAGCCCGCTAAGATGGACACACTGAAAATGGTGTCAGTCTCCTATAGTTGGATTTTTCTGTGAATGCGAAGGTCGGGACTCAAATCCCGACCTGGTGTATTATTATTATTATTATTATTATTATTATTATTATCATCATCATCATCATCATCACCGCGTCTTACTAACCGTACGCACGCACTTACGCTAATGTGTAATGGTAGGGTGATTGTGAGATGGAATGGATGACATATAGCTTAACGTGGAATCCGAACCACGGTGTAGGCATAGCATTCCACTGACCGGGTGTAATAAGGGTTATTTTCTCCTTTAGTGTTATCTTACTCCTCCACCCAAGTGCGAGTATATTCTCTCTAAATTCTACCGTCCTCATATTCATTAATATAAATAAGCGGATATTTTGGACTGGTATAAAGACGCGTAACACCTAGAAATGTAAAAAAAACTCGTTGATCATTGGTACTTTTTGTTTTTATCACCGAGTCGTAATACCTGTACAGGCTATACGCATATATGATGACTACTCTAATGGGTAGGGATGTGAAAGGAAGCATTTGAGGTAATCAACCCGAATTTTCGTGGAAGTTGAAAGGGAAAAAAATTAGGAAAAACTATTCTCAATAGACCCATCCAGGATTCGAACCCCGATTTCCCCGTCATCAACAAGCCTCCCTAACGAGAGAGTGACGCCTTAGCCCATTCGGCTACTGAAAAGGGTATTGGTAAGTATTACTTTCCGTAATCTTTGCCCAAACACCACTGAGAAAATGTGGATTAAATCCAGGAGCGGTTTAAGATTCTAGCCTATTAACAGGAATATTAGATACAAAATTATGCTCGAACCAGAAATTGTATTGGAGTGCACTATTATGATTTCTTCCTTCGACAACAGTAAAATCGAGATTAGATTCAAAATTTTATTGTTTTAAAATAATTAATTTTTTATTTTCTTGTTTATTTTTAAAAAAATGGTTAAACTGTTTCTTTCTCATCCGTATCTTACTAAAGTAATCTCTATGCGAATAACTCAAATAGGTTGAGACGCGGTGTGAAAATAAAAAGGATATTCCTTGTCTTGAAAGAGTGCTATGGTATATGTGATGCAGGAGTGATTACAATAACACTCTAAAAATTTAGGCCAAGGTGCTGATGACCTTTTATTAGGTATTAATTTTCTAACAATTGTAATAGTAGGCCTAACATAAAGCTTTATTTGCATACCATTTTATCTTCTCTTATATTTACTATTTATAGCTCTATCTTACGTTTTGACTGATAAGAAACATGATAGGTTTGACATTATTATCCGACAGTTATATAAGTTAGTTGTATACGCTAACGGTGCAGTGGTTCCCAACCTTATTGAGCTGACGCCCCTTTTGGTAGTTCCTCAAATTCCTACGCCGCCCTCCCCTGAGACAGTTATAAAAAATATTTAAAAAAAAATATTGTTAGTTTCTTCTTTATTTTATACAAAAACCAATGTAACACTGGCAGCGAAGTGGTACAAATAAAATGGCTTAAAATTAGTGTGATGGTTAGCACTCTTTTGTTTTAATCAATTCTTAAATATTGGGTTTTACGACTAGTAGGCAGTGTTTCAATTACTCAAGAAAAAATTATCTTTTTTTTTGGAAAAGGGAAGAATGTCTTAAATTCTTAGCTGATTTTTAACGTTATTTCCTAATTGTTCCACGCCCCCAGGTTGAGAACCCTTGCGACTAACAATTAATAAGACAATAAAAGTATCATATAAAAGGTAATTCGATACCACATTATTGGTTGCGTTTCGTAACGCATAACTCTTGTGTTGGGCTGGATAGCCGGTGAGGGGGAGATCAGGGTTCTAGCCTCGGTTAGGTATACTGAGGGTGTTTTTCCTTAAATGGTTTCCCACTCTCTCTCCACGCAAATTTGGGAACATTGCCTATCAAATTCTATCGTCCTCATCTCTTTTAAACTAGTGCAATTATTGTAAGTTCTATGCATATAACCAAAACAGTTACTAAAGACTCAGTAAAAAATAGTTAATTTTATAAAGTTTATCAATTGTGACAAATATAAAGATGAATGTAGTAAGATTTATAAAAAGAATATTACATTTATGAATTAGGTTTGAGTGAAGTATAATTTAGAGGAAATCTACTCTTATTTGTGTGGAGGCAGAGTGGAAATCATTGAGGAATAAACACAGTGGTGAGCTGTGAACATTTTAACAATGGGCTAGGAGGTGTTTTTTCAATCTTTTAGTTTATTTTTAATATAGGCCTAAAAATATTAATAACGTGCCAAAGGAAAATATTTTAACATTATTTATTTTAAAAAGTATTAAAACTTTAAGGATATTATTCTAATTAAGTTTTAAAAAATGTAGATCTATGAAAATAAAATACTATTTCAAATATATTCTGGCTTATTAATTAATATAACGGTATGATGCTATATACCAGCTGCATGTAGGAACAAAAAATCACTAGCTTATTATTTTGAACAATATCATAAAGAATATTATATAATAATAGCTAGTTATCAAAAATTAGAAGAATATGCAAAAAATTGCCATGTTGATTTTTAGTGTAAGTAAATAAATGAATGAAAGTGTTAAAAATTGGCTTGTAAATTTCAAGAAAATTAAACAATGGGCTTGCCGAGCCTATGGGAGCCTACTACAGTTCACCACTGGGTCCACTTAGTCGGGATTTGAGCCCCGACCTCCCATTTGTCAGCAATTAGATGAGTGTGAGGATAAATCTTCAGCTTGTAGGTACACCGATGTGGGTATATATACTTACTACACATAATTGTTTTTCGTATAAATATATGGTAGAGATTTTTTTTGTCGTATGGTACATATGATCGGGAGGGACTTTGACGTCCAACAGTAGAGATGAGATAAAATATCAAGGTGTAACCGCATTCACGTAGATGGAGAGTGTAAAGTATTTTTTTTTTTAAATCCCAGTTCACCCGAAGAGGATTCAGAAAACCTGATTATGTCAGAATAACGCCTTTGTCCGCCTTTCTACCTGTGCGTAACTTCAAGGTTCTTTTTATGATTATCTAACTATAGTAAAATCTTTTCTTTGACACAAGTCCATATATGTTGGAGACGTCCACCCATTTATGGCACAAGATGGCGTATTAATTATATGGTCGCCATGACGTTATGACTTAAAAACATATTAATTGGACATTTATCAGTGTTCCGTAGTTGGTCTGTCAAGGTGGAACGTAGGAGTGCTACACTCAACTAACATAATATGTAGTAGGATTTATGATTAAGTTGGCATCGATATAACCAAACATCCGCTTTGGTGGCAGCATGGTCTAACGCACTACTCTCATGTTATACTAGATTGCCGATGACAGGAGACCGGGGTTAGAATCTCGATCGGGTGCTTTGAGGGGTTTTCAAAATGATTTTCCCCTCTCCTCCACACAAATGCGGGTACACTTCCTCTACGATATATCTTTCCTAATCCTTAAGACAATTAAAGTAATTAGTACACAAGCGTATAACCCAGGCGATTAGTAAGACGCGGTGCTAATTTTTTTTTTGACCAAACAACCTACCCTCGTGATCAAGAGTAGGGTGGATTACTACAGACCCCGAATAATCTGGTTCAGTTCTTGATGGGGTAAAAAAAAAAAGTTTTTTGTACGGGCCCATAATTTTTTTCTTCTTCAAAAACTAATACCCACGACACGATTAGATTAACGTTGGCGTAACATATCGTATGGTGAAGATTAGCGTGACGTAATAACTCGAGCAAAACACAGCTAATGAATCGAGACTGCTATAAAACAAATTGTTCACTAAAGCTAGACTCGTACTTGCAAAATAAACTTTCTGGAGCTACAAAATAAAGTGTAAGAAAAGGCCGCGACGTCTTGGTGTTCGCGAGACTCTGACAAACGAACTAAAGTGAATAAGGCGTCTGCACACCATAAACAAACAAATGAAGTACTAAATAGCTGTGTTGTCGTTGTTAATAATAATAATAATAATAATAGCACCACGTCTTACTACCCGTTCGGGTTATACGCTTTAAGTACTAATTACGCTATTGGATTAGGAATTGGGAAGGTCGAATAAGAGGAAGTGAACCCGCATTTGCGTGGAGTAAGATTGTAAAACCATTTAGGACCCCCCCCCCCCCCCCAGTTCACCCCACCGAGATTCGAATCTCGATCTCCCCGTCCTCAGCAGTCGAGCTCTACACGTCTAGCGCGTTAGCTAACTACGCCACCGAGGCGGGTTGTTGTCGTTGTTCGCAACATGATTGATTTACAGAAACACTTCACGTACCGTGGACAACTCTCACGTTAAGTGATCATCATGTCAAAGTGTAGTTAAGTGCATCTTAATGGCATTTGTTTAGGTTGGGGATGTAGGGGACGTGAGAAAAGGTAAGTGTGTTTGCAGTTTTTGTAGCAAAACTATTTTGGTCAAAATAAATTAAAAATTGATTCAGTACAAACATATATTTAAATTTACTACACATGGTGATATCAACAGTTGTTGAATATTTTACAAGGGCATTGCAACATTAGATGACAAACTTTTTAAGTGAAGATAAGAAGTTGTCATTAAATTCCAGGACATCCTTGACAGATATTCAAGAAATGTTGATATAAAGAAAATTAAACTCTATGTTTGTACTAAAGTAATATTTGTTTTATTTTGACAAAAATAAAAATTTGGTTACAAAAACTGCAAAAATACTTCAATTTTTTCGCGTCACCTATACTCCCACCTTAAAAACAAGAGGAAAAACTTTATGTTATGTTACGTGAATGTTGCGTGAACATTAACTAAACGATAAGTTGATCAAGGTCCTGGCATGAAACTTATTGAAGTTTGGTATTAAATTTTAGGCATGATCTTAAAGGTTGAGTTTGTTTGTAAAGGTAATGTTGATATTATATTTTTTGTTGTGTACAAGGGTATATTTAAAGCTATACATTTTATTCGGATCGCCATATCGTAGTAGGAAAATCTGAAATTTCAAATACGTGTCGCGTGCAATCTGCACGTAACTTGCTGTCAACATTTGATGACAAATATTTGTCTGGCGTTGGAAACCAAGTCATCTAACTTTTATTTATGTGATACAGACAACATAAAGTCTGAGTGCAGCTTACAAACGTTAAGGACTAGTTTGTATTCCAGCAGAAACAAATTCTATTATCCACAGAAATTAATTCAAAATCAAGATTATAGTCTTGATTTTGGGTGCTAATCAGTGGCGCAGGAACGTTTTTATTTGGGAGGGTAAATATAATCATGGGCTCTTATAGGGAATAACATTTTTTAGATTTAAAAAAGACCAATAAAATGTAATATTTAACAGTCCAAATGTGTTTTTCTCTCATTAATTATGGGCATGCCAAACATTAGAATGAATACACACAAAACTAATTAATAAAAAATATATCTGATGCTGCTCAACTCAAAATGATTAAAAACAACAAAATTAAAGTACGTTTCCAAACACCTTTGCCCTATATTCGCACTGTCGCGCCTAGCAGAAGGGCGTGGTGGAGACTGATGATTGCTGTCAAGCACTAAGCAGTACCTACGATAGGTCAGGACTCGCCAATAAAACCACTCGAAACAGGATTATATTTTAATTTTAATATGTTACCTTAGAGTGAACTGTGTATCTTGCCTCAACAAGATCTTTCTAGTATCTAAAAGTTTTATTATATTTGTTTGAGAGCGGAGGGGTAAAAATGATACTTTATACCCCCCCTCCATTTCTTGGGGGGGTAAAATTTACCCCCGTACCCCTAGTTCCTGCGCCACTGGTGCTAATTTACACCTCTTACCATAGTGTATAACCTTGATACTTCCAATCTAATTGTCATTGGGTTGAATAATGGTTGACTTCGTTGATTTGAGAGCAATTGGGATTCAGACACCCTCAAAGTGGTATATTTCTACTATAACTGCTAGGCTCGATTAAATCTGTTCACCATAACTTTTTACCTGAATTACAGTTGAAAACTCAAATGTTTAGGTTTTGAGCTGCCAACACTAATTGTAAAAGAACACGGTTTCGTTATATATGATACATTTTTAATTACGTGTTATATTTTACATTAAAAATAACTTAAACTTAAGTTTTCTCCTATTATTTCATTACTTTTAATCATGACTTTTTATCTTATCCAAAACAATATTTTAAACATAATTAAAACTACTTATTCTTCGTTTTAGAATGTTATCAATATTATGTAATAGGCCTTTATTGCAAACATTAATACTTTTTAATAAAGGCATCGTATTTATTTGGAAAAGAGAAAATACTTGTCTTCTTTTTTATATATAGTAAATTATTTTATGAATATTTTATCATATTTCGATATATTTAATTGAATAAAATATTTTTATCAAATACGTGGGTGCACCATTGTAAAGAACTTGTTTGCGTCATTATCAATCACATGGTTTAAGTTCGTCGATCTCCATTTTGAAGCTTTTAAGCTATATTTGTTAGAACTTTTGCGTAAGTGCTGTGAATAATTATTTTTTTAAGTGCAATAAGACGATAAATAAGCTTTGTGCCTGAACTCAAATAAATATAAATAATATTGGCTTTAATTACTGTGATTAACTATCACATTTATACATTACCATTTGTTTTCATTACAGTTATCCAAATTTACAGATGTTAGTTGTTGGTGTAGGGATACATCAAGGACTATTTTAGTAACCTTTTGAGATGTCATCAAGTAAAATCGTGTGGTGAATGTACTCTGCGTACTCTTCAGGAAAACAATAGAAGCATGTGGCCAGGGTTGGACTGGATCGCCGACACACCGGGAGATTTCCCGGTGTGTCGGTTCGAGTTGGGCTGCCGCAACAATTTTAAACTAAAATAAATATAGCAATTTAATTATATATTACTGTTTTAATAAATTTTAATCAAAAGTTTCATTGAGTAAATCTGAGCTGCCCGGAACACATCATTTGTGAACAATACATGAAGGCATTAAATTTAAAGCCAATTCCATTGGTTGTTTCTTGGTGTTGTCAATAAACAAACGTAAACTCAAATGTTAAGTTACTTACACAAGTAGTGAGAGGAGGATAATTTTTAAAAACTTAAATATATCAATAAAGACAACTAGCTATTGTCTAAGAATTCAGAAACATTTTTTTCTCATGTCAGTACACACTGATCCTCAAAAATGTAGCTGAAATGTCCTCGGGATTAAATTAGCTAATAATAAATATATAAAGACCTCCCCTCAACACTTCAGCTCACTCTGAAACATAGGTTAGGTGGTAGGTATTAATATATGTTAAGGGATATCATATTTGAAGTCCCAAGCCGCTTGTAATCTGCCAGTCCACTCCTGGATGTGGCTCAGTGCCATAGACTTATGTCTTATAAGTCCCTTTCTTGTATTCATTTTTGAGCAGTAACTCACAAAAAGTTTTGTAACAATTTTAAAATAAAAATTCATGAAAAAATTGGAAAGTGAATAAAACGAAAACGAAAATAAAATATATACCTCTATGGCCATTAAAAATCGGCGTATTCTCTGGGTATGCTAGTCCTGCGCCACATACCCAAAATGATATGGACGAGTTTTTTGTTTAATTCAAAGCTGTCAGTGTGAACTGTGTAAACACTAATGTTTAAATTGTTAATAATTATACATGCAATGAATTATTAATTTTAAAACTAATATTAGTTCATATTCCAAGAATACTGTGTTTTAAGTAGTTCTTCTTCCAAAAGGTTCTATTTGGCACAATAGGAAACCTAGGGCTTGCTACTTGAAAAACGCAAGGCAAGCTAGGGAGGCTCTAATGTCTAAGGGGTGTCAACACATTCCTTTCCGCTCGCCCATAAGTAATTGGCCAATGAGCTCGGGTTTTCACAACCCAGGTCATGCTGTTCCTATGAAGCAAACTAAGCATTGTGCCAACTATTGAAAAAATGGGTGTGTGTACTTATGTACGCGCGTGAGAAGTTATACTTCTTTGGCATCATTAAAAAATAAAAAATAAATTAATAATATTTAGTATTAATTATGTTAAATAATAATATTTTAATTTATATCAATAAATAATACATACGGATAGTTAACCTCAATTACATTGGAGCACTTGAAAAAGTCTATAAGCACAATTTTCTCACTAATATTTACGAATAGTAAATAATATTAATCAAAATATTCAATTTAAATCACTACTGGGCCTGGATTCACCAAAGGGAGCAAATAGTTGCGCCAGCGCAAGTTTGAAATATGTTCCAAATCCCTATTCACTAAAAGGAGCAGGCGCAATTTGAGAGCAAAGTTGCGCCTTTTATTTGCCACCACTCAAGAGTAGGCGCAACTATTAAATCATGATTGTAACTTCAATAAATTTAATGGTGGCATATTATTGTATTGGCTTAAAATACAATTAGTTACATAACTGTAGTCATATTAATAATTAATTAATTAAAATAACAAAACGTATGTCAAGCACAAAATTTGTTTCAATTTAGACAGTGGTAACAAAACAATTACGTACCTTTAATTGTTGGATTTTTACATTCAAACAACGCAATGGCATTTCTTGCAGTATTACAAAACCAAATAATAACTGTGTAATCTTCGTCTAGATCCAAAGAGGTTTGTATTCCTCCAAGTCCAAAGACATATCGTCACTAAATATGGCAGTTAGTATAACTTTAAAATAAGTTTTAAAGTTTCTATAAACATTAATGTTTTATTAATGGAACTTAAACTTTAAACTAATAATATAAATAAATACAATTTTTTTTTTATTTATATCAATAAATAATATATACGGATAGTTAACCTCAATTATATTGTAGCACTTGAAAAAGTCTATAAGCACAATTTTTTTCACTAATATTTACGAATAGTAAATAATATTAATCAAAATATTCAATTTAAATCACTACTGAATATAATTTATTAGCACATATATAATTCGCACTTGTATGAAACTAAAACACGTGTTGTGAATGTAGAAACTAGAAACATGTGGATAAATATTATATATATGAAAACAGTGATCAGAGGCGACGAGCGTACCAACATGCGCGACTAACAGAGGTTCTATTTCTATTTTGTTGGTAGCTTTTTTTTTTCGAGACTTAATGAGCGGTTTAACTTCAACCTGTTACTTTTGTGTTACAGTGATGCGCGCGCATCTTAAAATTTCACTCTCATCATTTTTTCATAACGCGCCTAAAGAAGTATAACTTCAAAAGGATTCAATATAACAATGTTTATTTATTAAGCTAATTTAGTAAAGTTTAAGTAGAAATACATAAAAAATATATAATTAATTGTAAAATAATAGTATACTTAACAAGCTTTAAATTATACACTAATTAAATAAATTGATTTTTGTTCAGGTATTCTAGTCACATGTATTATATATTTGGCAAACACATTTAACCATTCTTTCAAATTTAGGCATTTCAGCGCTGATAGAGAGGGGAGGGGAGGGGAAAGGGAAGGTGGGTGACGAGGTTACTTTAACCCTAGTTGACGGTAATTCTTGTTTTTCTTTAGTAGAAAGGATCGTGGAGTTTTACTAGTGTTCTTTTAGTTTTTGTTTTACATTAACGACTTATTAGTCATTGTGATTTTATATAATTATGCATCAGAGAATCCCAAAAGTAAGGAGTGTGAGTTCACCATTTCAAGATAATTTAGAAGGAAAAGGTAAATTAAAATATATTTTCTTATAATTTACTTAATCAGTGGCACACCCAGCCATTTACTTTGGGGGGAGGCATTCAATCAAGGTTGTAGCAAGAATTACATTTTGATGGAGGGAGCGTGTTTGGGGTTACACAGCCTTCTAAGCCCTGAAGGCCGAGAATATTTATGAATATTAAATGCTTTTATAAATAATTTTGAGTAGTTTTATAGAAATTAAGTAATTTAAATAATACAAATGATATCAAAGCTATTATTTGTATGTTTTTTTCAATTGTTAATTTTGCGTGTAACGGTAAACATTTTGAATACTAGGCTTAAGCCGTAAGCGTGGTCTTAAAATGTAGCATATACATTCGACACATCTTCAATGTTAGTTATACCTAATATTATTTAAATTGGTGCGTATAGCCCGAATGGGTAGTAAGACGCGGTGCTAATAATAATAATAATAATAATAATAATAATAATAATAATAATAATAATATTTAAATTTCTATTAAAATTATTTGTGGTGTTGAGGAAAGAGGGGGAAGGGTTTGCCCCTCTCCCCCTTGGGTGCACCAATTCTTATAGCAAAAGATATGTGTAAATATCTTAGCAATAAATCAATGACGTAGCGATAGAGTATTAATAGTCCGAGATAATCTCCCCTATGTTAGTCAGAGTTTACGCATCTAAATAGCTTCTGGAGCATAAATTCTCAAGTTGGGAGACTCGTTTATTTCCAAACAACGTTGTGTGATATAAGTTAGGCTTTGTCAAATAGTTTTAATTGCAACGTGAGTTGGACAATCCACCTGATTCCCTCTCACCAAGATCTGATGGACGCTTGATCGATGTATCACTTCATTTTACTCTTATTATGATTGTTTGCTTTGAGTATTTCTAACCGTGTGCTTTTAATAACATTAGGCTAATTGAATAGGATCTGTCTCTCTTATGCATTCAGAAATGTGCCCATACCACTCTTAGCCCCGACATTAATATTTACTTAAATGTATAACCATGTAGATATCACAATTTGAGGACCGCCTATGTGGTCTAGTGGTCATAGGTTCTAGTTACGGACCCAGAGGTCCCGGGTTTGATTCCCGGCGCGTCCAGATTATCAGGGAAGCAGTGGGTCTGGAACGGGTTAGATTCAGCCTAGAGTGGATAATTAAGGAGCTACTCGAATAAGGTAGTAGTGGCTCCGGTATAGAAAGCCGAGATTAATGGCTGGAGTCATCGTTGTGCTGACCACATGACACCCTCTATCTGCAAGAGTTGGCAATAATTTGCCAATCAGTTTGGTAGCCACTCAGTAGGTATATCCTGAATGCGGGCTGACACCATGGTGTTACTTTTATTACATTTTGAATGGATGGTAATCATCGTTATGGATAAATAAAAGAAGAGAGAATATGGTAGTGGAAGAGGGGGGCTCAAAATTTCCTAAGATATCATACAGTTAAAGGAAAATAATAAATGTTCGAAAACCACTGTTTTATCTAGACACATCTTCAAATATATTCCTTTAAATAATCCCTTGACGTTCTTGGACAACGGGGGTTGAGGGTCCTCGGCCCCCAAATCTCCGTTGCAATTTTTAGAGTACAGCATACCTATTAATTTTTCTCAGAATACGCCACTGGAAGAGTCGTGGAAGTTTTTCTTTATAAAATTTGGGTCGAGGTTCGAGAAAGTTTGGAAAGCACTGCTTTAGAGAATTTTCACAGTCCACATTTCATTGGAAGGGCCCCTTAGAAAATATAAACACTTTTTTTTTTGCGGTCAAAATTTATAACATTTTACTTATACATTGATTTTATTTTATAGGTTTTTATAATATCTATAAAAAGTGACAGCTTCAGTTCATCTGACTTGACTTTTTTAGTTGTCAGATAAGGTTCTTTCTATGAATATTTGACTGTACATAGGTGTTTGTGGCTTGGTTAAGACATCCAAGTATCAGATGGATTTGAGGGATTCGAAGTCCACTAAAATAAGAAAATTCTGAATGATAGTAGCTCCAATGCAACGATTTCTATAAAATACTTTATAAATAATATTTGGAAATTGATACATCCAGTATCATAACTATGTCTACTCAGAAACCATTTGGATGCAATTTTTTTTATATATAGTTTGGATAGTGGTTATTTCTAGTTATGACCCTTTCTCAAAAAGTAAGAACGTAAAAAGTACATTTCCGAAGATTAATTTTAATTTAAGTTTAGCACCACGTCTTACTACCCGTTCGGGTTATCCCCTTAAGTACTATTTACTCTAATGGATTAGGAATATTTAATCTAGAGGAAGTGAACCCGCATTTTCGCAAAGGGAAATTGGAAAACCATTTAGGGAAAACCAACCCCAGTTCACCCGATCGTGATTTGCACCTCGATCGCTCCATCCTCGGCAGTATAGCTCAACATGAAACAACCGCGTTAGCTAACTACGCCACCGAGGCGGGTTTCCGAAGAGTAGTTAAGCGTTTGACGTACTTTACTTTTTTTTTTTAAAAAGAATGACCTCTCTAAGATGCAAGAAGTGCGATGCGGGGAAGGGTAGAGGAGGGAAGTTGATGTATTTTACGACATCCATGTGAACGGCTTTTATAATGCCTCTTTGATATGTGAGCTATTTAGTTGACCTAGTTACAGACCTTACTGTACTCTCTTACTGTTGCCAGGCATCCTATGGCGTACTTTCTCTAAGCCCGTTTCAACCCTTGATTAAAGCTTGATTCACACTTACACTGAAAATTAATTGAGACCAGAATCTGCTTGAGGGTGCAACAATTCATACGTTATTTAAGCCCCATGATTCTTTATAACACAAAGTAGAAACAGCTGTATATCGACATATTTTACTTTTACTGGATAAACAGACCTTTTGAATTAACATCAAGAAGGTACCCGCTTCGGTGTCCCCATGATCTAACGCGCTACTCTCGCAGTAGACTAGACTGCCAATGACGGGGATATATATATATATATAATCGCGTCTTACTACCCGTTCGAGTTATATGCTTAAGTACTAATTACGCTAATGGATTAGGAATTGGGAAGGTTGAATTTTAGAGGAAGTGAACCCATATTTGCGTGGAGGGATAGTGGAAAACCATGAAGGAAAATCCATCCCCAGTTCACCCGACCGAGATTCGAACCTCGATCTCCCCATCCTCGGCAGTCGAGCTCAATACGACTAACGACTAGCGCGTTAGCTAACAACGCCACCGAGGTGGGTTGACGTGCAGATAGAGGTTCGAATTTCGGTCGGGTGTATTGAGTGGTTTTTTTCAAAATGGTTTTCTACTCTCCCTATACGCAAATCTGAGTACACATTCTATAAATATTACCTCCATAATCCCTTAAACCACTAGCGTAATTGGTACATAAGCGTATACCCTAACGGGTAGTAATAAATGGAGCTAATAAAAATAAATATCAAGATATATATTTTTTCAAATAATTGTGTTGAGTCATGAAACAAATCAAATCAAATCAAAACAAAACAAAAACTACACAAGCACTTTTCATTTAACGATTTATTTCAAATCATTTCACAACTGTAGATGGTTGCAAATAGTCTATAAGTGTACCTCGCTGATAGTCGCGCAGAAAAAGAAAAGCGTAGGTGGGGATTTAGGGGAAGCGGGAAAAGGTAAATGTTTTTGTAGTTTTTATATCAAAACATGTTTTTGGCCAAAATAATTAAAATATTGCTTCAGTACAAACATAGTTAAATTTTATTCCCTTGGTGATATCAACAGTTGTTGAATCTCTGTCATGAGAATAGCTGCAGAGTTCTATACAAACAGGTTGATTACGTCTCACCTCAATTTTAAAATAACAAATTATTTCTTAAGGTGGTTGTGTATTGGACGCGAGAAAAAGCCAATGTTTTTGCAGTTTTCATAGCAACACTTTTTTGTCCAAAATAAATAAAATATTGCTCTAGTAGAAACATAGAATTTAATATTTTTTAATTTTAATTTAAGTCGTTGAATTTATGTCAAACTTTTAAAATGAAAATAAAAAAAGTTGTCATTTAATTCCAACACACCTTTGACAGATATTCAAGAACTATGAAGAAAATTAAACTATAAGTTTCTACTGGAACAATTTTTTTTAGCACTGCATCTTACTACTTGTTCAGGTTATACGCATGAAGAAATGTTTGAATTCTTTTAACAAAAAAAAAAGGTTTTGGTGTAAAAATTGCAAAAACACTGCCTTTGACTCTCGTTCCCTAAAATCCCACCTTAAATAACGTGGGATTTCTGAACGTCTGCAATACTTCTCGGCACTCCAGTAGGCAGACCCCCTGTTAACTTTGGAGTAAGCCAGGCTCCTTCGGAACTGTTGTCTACCTCCCAACCACTATGCCACGGGGTCGGGCGAAGGCCGTAACAAATTGAGCCCTAGGGGTGTCCCTAAAGACGAAGAAAGGGAAGCGAACTGGTGACATCACGCCGGGATGCCTCAAGCCAAACAATCGACGATCAGCTAGCCAGACAAATGGAACAGCTCGATCATGTCGAAACACACTATAAATAAATATTAATGGCAGCTGAGGAATGTCTTGTCTTTTATTGTCTTCTTCCTCGTCCCCCTCCCCCGGGTCGTGGCTATGGGCGTTCGATCAATGCATGTGAATATGTGATTATGTCACACATGAGGCCAGAGAGAAGGAATCCAGAACTTGGCAAGCGTCTAACGACAACCCATGGTCGTAAAATGACAGCAGCGCACCCAGAGGGAAAGAGGGGTTAATTTACCTCCCTCCTCTTGAACACCCCAAGAGAGCAAATTAATATGAGTAGGATCCAGTGATCTCTATTTTATACTGGATGGACATAAACATACGTATTGCCAAGGACCAAAGCGTGACGCCCAAGTGTATCGTCTGCTTCATTGTGCGGGGCCGATTTAATGGTTTCTTTCAATTTTCTTATGCGAAAAAATGTATCTAATGAATAAAAGTGTTATTGTTTGAAAATAGTAAAGTATTATACCACACTTTCCTGAAGATACATTTACATTAAAGGATTTACAATTCAGTTTTACAGGTAATATTGTACAAATACGAATAAAATCTTTAATATATTTAAATAGGTAGCTATCATCGATGTTGTTTATAGTCTGCCAAAACTACACTTATATTTAAAGTTGGCTCTTATCTTGTATATTGGTTTCACAAACCATATTGTATTGAAAGTTTGATAAATATCATGAATAAGGTATCTTAAAACATGATTACATTTTTTTGAATGACAAACTTTGTGTAGTTGCCATGCGTTCAAATGATCACTTAGGTTATAGACTTGTAGAAAGAAATACTATATTACAATTTTTTTTAAAGTTGCCTCAAATCTTGTATATTGCCTTCAGAAACAATATTATGTTAAAAGTTCGATAACTATACTGAAACAAGTTAACTAAAAACAGTGTTACATTTGTTTGAATGGCATACTTCCTGTAGAAGTCTTGCGTTCAAATGATAATTTAGGTTATAGGCTTGTAGGAAGTATGGTAACTATTAAACTCTGATTTTAGTAAGAATCCCAATCTGTAAGGCTTTATTTTGTACCAGAATACTATCATATATTAGTATTTCGGTAGGATAAACGGCAGTTTAGAATGGAGGTAGTACTTTTATTCTACCTAAACACTACTATAGGGTAGGATTCTGGTAAGGGATACAGCCTTCCAAACGAGCTTCCTTCAAAAATCATCGTATATATTAGACTACATCAACTTATTTAAAGAAAAACTCACCAGTTTCGAACTTTATTATGCTCTTTAAAGCTTTTACTAACACATTTATTTCATTTAACTAATCATACATGGATGTATCTCATATATTCAATCAAATTAATGAACGATGTCAAAATAACTCATTATCTTATATGGGTGTAGGAAAGAACGAAATACCCAAAAGTTTCCTTCTCTCTTACACAAAGGTATGCAGACGACAGCTCGAAAATTTCAGCCACAGATGTCCATCCAGCTATATTATAGATATCAATGGTAGAATCTTAAATCATATGAAGTTTAATTAAAATATAGAGCACTAAAGATGTGTATAAACTATAGGTTACATTTTTTTATTTGTTTAAGGGGTGGGAGGAGGCATAGAACAAAGGTTTTTTTATAGGGATTTGCTGTCTCAGCCCTTCCAAACACACTACCCTCCCTTTCCCAATAAAGGTTTAAATATTGATGTCCTTAAGGGATATTTGGAAAGTTCCTCCCCAAATTTTGAACATTAGATTTTTATAAGTTATTTGGAGTAGTTTTACCAAGATATTTTTTGATATTTGGATGCTTCTATAAACTATTTGGAGAGGTCCTCCTTCAGCAAAATTTTGAAATGTAGGTGCTTCTAGAAGCTATTTGATAGCTCCTCACAAATTTTCTCGAAATTATATAACTCTAGAAGCTATTTTATATGGTCCTCCTCGAGGAATTTTTGAAATTTGGATGACCTTAAAAGCCATTTAAAGTGTTACTCATCTGATTTTATCTGACAAATGCCTCTAAAAAAAATATTTAAAGTTGTCAAGTCCGGAAATTTAAAAAAAAAATAAAAAAGAATAAAAATGAATGCATCTAGAAGTAATTTGGTTTTCCCGCCTCGGTGGCGTAGTTGGCTAACGCGCTTGTCGTGTTGAGCTCGACTGCTGAGGACGGGGAGATTGAGGTTCGAATCTCGGTCGGGTGAACTGGGGGTGGTTTTTCCTAAATGGTTTTCCACGCTCCCTCCACGCAAATGCGGGTTCACTTCCTCTAATTCAACCTTCCCATTTCCTAAGCCATTAGCGTAATTAGTACTTAAAGCGTATAACCTGAACGGGTAGTAAGACGTGGTGCTAAATATTATATAATATAATATAATTTGGTTTAATGCCTTATTTCAGCTTTATATTCGATAATAATAGAGGATTTGAAATTTATCTGGGGGAAACAGGGACAATTATTTCCGGGGAGGGGACTTATTTCCAGGGGACAATGCCACCTGCACACTAGGTCCCACCACCACTGGACCGTGTATAGTTTTTTTGTGTCTTTTACAAACATTTTTTACTGCCGTTTGAGTTGTATGCATTTTAATTAAACTAATGGGGTAAGTAAGATAAAGGTACAATTGAGAGGAAAGGTACCCGCAATAGTGTGGAAGGAAAGTGATAGACTATTTAGGTAAAACCACCCACAGTACAACCAACCTGGATTCGAACCCCTATCTCTTAGTTATCGACAGTGCGAAAGGGATGTCTTAACAAGTGGTATTCTACCAAGGGCTCACGCACCCCCGGGAGTACATAATACCTAATATATATGCCTATTATTTAACGATAAACACTTAATAATCACGTATAGATTTTTTCGAACCGCGTCTTAACACCCATTTGGGCTATCCCAAGGCCATCTTTAGAAATATAATAAATTTAATTGAATTACATTTTTTGAAAGCTTTTAAAAGATTTGAATCCAGGCACAGCCAATAAAATGTGACATTAGTGAAGTTGATGGACAGACGACCGACGAACTGGGTTGTACAACTTCATAATAACTATCTTCACATCATCTCACTGCGGGTATCTACCTACTACGTGTAGACAACCTCCTACTGTGTACCTTGGGCAACGCTCTGTGCCACTAACGCTTCAAATAGTCTACACTTAAGGAGACTGAACCTAGATGTCAAGTCTCTCCCGGTCATAGATACCATACAATAGAAAAACCTATCTATTCTAAGAGTTCGGTTGGCTTGCAAGCTATATTTTTGTTTTTCTAACAGTTGTACATCTACGTACTAATTACGCTAGTAAATGAGGATGAGGAAGGTTGAATTAGAAGAAGTGCACCCGCATTTGCGTGGAGAAAAAATAAGGGAAACAATTGGGAAAAACCACCCTCATTACACCCAACCGGGATTGAACTCCAATCTACCCGGCATCGGCAGTCTAGTCTATCGCGAGAGTGACGCTTTCTTAAACTATGTGGCCACTGAAGCGGGTAAGCTGTGTGTGATAAAACCAGTTGTTTGAGGAAGTGCGATGAAGGAGTCTCAACCTAAGCATCGAGCTCTCACCAATTAATGGTAAGTTATCGTTGCAGAGCATTTTAATGTCTTGTATTGTAATTGAACAACGTGGAAGGTGAAGGTTGGGTTTCGAAACCCAGAAATGGGCTCTGGGAGAGCTTTTTCCACTGCTCTTTTGTCGATGACGAGGAATGGAATGTTAAGCCACACGTGATAAGGGGCAGTTCTTAAATTACATAAGGCTTTTTTTCATAATGTTCGCCCCCCATAACCACCCCCCTACGTAAGGTATCTTAAGATTTTCCCGTCACCCTCTCCTCCCCCTTTATCTAACGTAATTTTTTTATGATTTGGTAAATTATATTATTTTAGTCGTTTGATAATTTTTAGACGAAAGGATTGATACTAAAGCGAGTGATATGAAATCTTAGAATACTTTTTTTAAGCACCGTGTCTTAATACCCATTAGGGTTATGTGCTTACCTACTAATTACGCTTATGGTTTCGGGGATGAGGAAGGTTATATTAATAGGAAGTTTACCCGCATTTGCGTGAAGGGAGAAAGGAGAACCATTTCGGAAAAGCCACCCTCAGTACACCCAACCAAAATTTGAACCCCAATCTCCCCATCATTGGCAGTCTAGTCCACTGTGAGAGTAGATCCTTAGACCATGAGGTCAATAAAGTGGGTTAGAATACTTTAATTACAGTAAAATTAGGTGTAACTAATCACAAGTAAATTAAATATAAGTACAATTTTATATTTAGTATATTTATTTTCTGACAATTTTTTTTTTTTTTTTTTTTAGATTTTATATCACCATGAACATTGATTTAAAAAAACTTCCGTAAGAAAACTAAAGAAAGTACTGAACTCCCTCTGACTTAGAAAAACCCATACGTAATCTTAAGGACGGCCCCTAAGTCTCGCTGAGGTGCACTAAGTCGAGATTAGAACCTCGACCTCCTCTTCTTCATACCCGCCTCGGTGGCGTAGTTGGCTAACGCACTATTCGTGTTGAGCTCGACTGCTGAGGACGGGTAGATCGAGGTTCGAATCTCGGTCGGGTGAACTGGGGGTGGTTTTTCCTATATGGTTTTCCACTCTCCCTCCACGCAAATGCGGGTTCATTTCCTCTAATTCAACCTTCCCAATTCCTAATCTATTAGCGTAATTAGTACTTAAAGCGTATAACCCGAACGGGTAGTAAGACGCGGTGCTAAATAATAATAATAATCATCTTCACCATCAATATAGTATATCGAGAGACCGACCCTTAGACCGGATGACTGGCTAGGCCTACAGGTCGGGAGAAAATAAGTAGCTAAAACTTAAAACAGTAATACTGCGTCTATCTTCTATGACGTTTTTTTTCTAACATAAAATTAATTTTCTAGAAATGCGAGAAAACTCACTAGTCATTACTAATGTTTGCGAGCCTTACCTTCTCTTTATAATGCCATGTTCAACCTTAAATTACAGGTAGTTTTAAATGAACAAACAGATACTTTCGAAATTTAAGATGTCTCTTGAGTAAACGCTCTCGTTCTAACTCAATCACCCCCTTACCCTTTCAACAATCCAATACAAAAGGTATATTGGGCCAATAAGGTGAATTCCCTCTCATCCTCCAGCTCATGATTAGCTAGGAGTCTCACTTGACCTTGGAAGAGAGAGAGAAAGAGTGAGAGAGAAATTCCTCCAGTGACATATCTCATTTCGCAAACTACAGCTCTGCTCCTATTAAAGAGTAATGGACTTGCAGAGGCAACCAGTAGTCTAATGTTTCCATGCATGTTCATGCAGATTAACGTTTCTTTAGTTGCATTTATTAATGATGTGACCTGAAGCTGTGGCGTGTTCGTGAACCCGTGTGAGTAAGGTTGAAATAAATCCTGTGAACAACAAATTAATGTGCATGTGTATGTGTTTGCAAATAGACGACATAAGTACTACTTATTAGTCATAATGGAGTTTAAGTCGTGATAGCTTTTTGTGTAAGAAGCGTTCAAAGCACAGAAATATTTCTTAAACTTTAGTTTCCAATTTTTCGTACACAAAACACGCACACTACAAATTAGAAATCCTCTTAACCAGTATTGGTTCTCCAGTAACATGGAGGTTGGGGTTCGAATCCTGGTTGAATGTATTGAAATAACTTTTCTTACGTGGTTCACCATTATTCCTTTTTTTTCAAATGATTTCATATATTCTCTAAATATTCTACCTTCCATCTTCATTAGAGTAAACATGTTGATAACCCGAATGGATAGTAAGACTCGGTGCCTTGGGGGAACAAAACGTAAAAAAGTAAGTAAAATATTCAAGGTATGACATGTTTAAAAAAATAAATATCCATAAACAAATGGAAAGGCAACTTGTTGAAAACACCTGCAGACAAAATTGATCTCCATTTCTCAAATTGTTGACATGTTTCAAACGCAATTATTATTTCAGTCAACTCCTAAGTCCAGAGCGCTAAAGAACCTTTCTCAACTCGCGAAACAAACAGTTCCTAGACACTAATAGGTTGGTAACATTTCACAACATTGTAGCAATTAGTCAAGTTTATTTCGTTCAACACGTTTGTATTCCAAATTGATTTATTGTCAACACCTGCAGAAATACAACGCGATAAATTTCCCACGAAACGTTTCTCATAAAAACGACTGACAACTAGTATTATAACACCAAAAGGGCGTTGCTTGCGGTAAGAACGTCGTATCATTATTTTAATAGGCTTTTGTCATAAATGCATACAGAAAAAAAATACACGCGCGTAGTAAAGATGAAATTTTTTTCAAACACTCTTTTTTTTTTACCTATCCGTCTAATAGAAAAGTAATTTTTTATTTACGATATTTTGTTAATGCCACACACAAGCACAAAAAAACACACATGATTCTGTCATCTCGCCGATTTGTAGACCACGATATAACCAGTACCATATGTGAATCATTTGAAATTAAAATGTGATGAACATTCTTAGTCTCACTACTCATTCGGGCAGTACGTATATATTATATTAATTACCTTAATGTTGACGAGAGTAAGAAGATAGATGTGGAGGAAATGTACCCGCATTGACGTGGCAGGAGATACATGTAGGATGAAACACCTTCAGAGCAACTTGCCAATATTTGTATCTCAGTCTCCTGTCACCGGCAAGTCAAACTAAATGAGCTTGATATTATCTTATACTATGTGCCCCATCAGCGTGGGCTAGAGTAAATGTACCCGTATTCACGTGGAGGGAGGGTGGGAAACAATTTAGAAAGAAACACACCCTCAAGCTAAGGATACACAGAGACGACCCGCAATGCACCACATCGAATTTTCTAGCAAGTGGCTACACGAGCCGAATGTGGCGGAAAATTCAAATTGATGCATGCGCCACTGCACTCCTGCCACCGAAACTAGTTCGTGGAAGCCATGGAAGAAAAATGTTCAACGTGTTCGAACCCGAGCTTCACTTGATCACGAATAATTACTCTGTTTGATTGAGTGGATAATCAGTTAGCATCCTTACAAATCAAATTAAACCCAAAGAAACCTAAAAAAAAAAATTAACAATAAAATCTTCCCCCAAAAAAACACAATAAAACCCAAGCTTTTAAAAAAAACATTCTTGGGCCTAACTTCATTAACGGGAGCAAATATGCTCCGGTGCAACTATTTGCGCCCGTTAGTGAAGTTGGGCCCTAATTTTATTTAACCCTGGTGTAAATGTACGTTCCCAGTACATGAACTGCTCGGTGGTAAGAATAAAAACATGGTTCGGAAGTTACTGAACATTTCCAAAGGCCCCAAAATCGTCATGCATATTCGGGGGCTGGTAGCTACACAGTCCCACGCATACCAAAGGACGCGCCGTCGAACAAACGACGTGATCGTGAAAAGCCACGACGCGGCTTAGCGCCGTGTTCCCCTGCAGGTTGATCTCGAGTTGCCACAATGGACAGTCACGAGAAATAACTGTTGATCACGAGTAAGGAAGTGGGTTCATCATTTAAATATCCAAATACCAGTTCCTGGAAGTCCTGATTCGGTTCCTTGAAAATTTCCCTCCATGCTCCTGTAATTTCCGTTCGTTACTTGTAGGCCTACTCTTCTATGTTTCCCAAAGCTCCAGTCTATTTGATACAATCCTCTATTGTCCAGGAAACAAAATATATTTAAAAATGCATGACTAAGGGCCGATACACACAGAATGCTAAGCTATGCTGTGCTGTGATTTCCTCCGCTAAGGCTTTGCCAGTTTGGTTTCACACTCATTGCTAAGATAAGCTAAGCAATGGTCCCTCTTCTCACTCCAGAATTCAGTGTTGTTTCTTTCTGGTCTGCTCCAGTGAAGTTTAGTTATGATGGCGTTCTTCAAAATGTCTTGTTTGAGCTCAGGTTATAGTACTGAGTTAAAAAAGGTTTTGGAAGATGAAGAAAATTTAGGAGGTGGAGGTTTGACTTGTTCAATTAACGCTTCCATTTTAATATAAAAACCTTTATTAAATATAAAACCTAAATAGGATATTACTTAAATACACGTGAAACAAACCGAAAACAAAACTTCAACATTCTTTAGTTATTTTCACCAAACCAGCACTGACGGAGCCAAGTTGCGTTATGCGCACGCGCAATGTAAGATGGCTCAAGATGGGAGAGGAAAAATTGTCCGGCCAGCAATCGAAAAAAATATAGCGTGGCGTGGCAAGGCATAGCTTAGCTTAGCTTTCTGTGTGACCTAACACATTTAAATACATGGTCCGCTATTTTTCTAAAGAGTTAGCAAAGCAAATCTTAGCTTAGCTTAGCTTTGCGTTCTGTGTGAATCAGCCTTAAAGCATACAACTTCTAGCCACTCCCTAGAATCTAGATCACTTTGCCCATGTTGAACTCAACTGTGGTGGCTGTGTCCGCCGGATGGCAAGTCTGAACACGTATATTTAGCGTCATGTAAGTACATTTCACGTCGTTGACGGCGAGGCACTGCCCCTTGCTGGATTGAAATGGGCGCCGCGGTGTTAACGGCGGACGCCCACGTCTTGTTCATTGTGTGTGAGGTCAACCATAAATGCCCATGGTTATTTCTAAGCACGGCGCCGTGCCGGTTGCGACAAGCCAGTCCAAATGAGCTTGTATTTAGACCCCATAGCCGGCCGGTCCAACTATTATTAAATAATGGCGATTTACCTCGTTAAATATAATTGGGTTTTCAGCCACTTTTAATGAACGAAACACCCGCTTCGGTGGCCGCATGGTCTAACGCCTACTCTCACTGTAGACTAGACTGCCAACGACAGGGAGATCGGGGTTCAACTCTTGGTCGGTGTATACTGAGGTTCCCCCCCCCCCCCCAAATGGTTTCCCACTCTCTCCAGGCAAATGCGGGTACACTTCATATAAATATAACCTTCCTCAACCCAAAAATACCTAGCGTAATTAGTACATAAACGTATAACCCTAACGGCTAGTAAGACGGGGTGCTAAAAAAATGAACGAGACGAAACTATGTACAGTACGTATGTGTAGTAATACTTTGTAAAAAAAAACACGCATCTGTCCTTACATAGTAATTTTTAGCTAAATAATCACAACAGTAAACACAAGTGAGCTTTTGGAATGTCTAATAGTCTATAAGACATTAAAAAATCCCAATGAATTAAAAGGGACGACTGCGTACACAGGCATTATATTCATTAAAAAGACGTTTCTATTAATCGTTCGAGTCTGGCGTTTTAGTAAAGCATGTATGACGTCACCGGGACGAAATGAAGATTTTGTGGAGTGCGCAAATAAAGAATAGAGGCTTTCAAACGAGTCGCTCGTGGCGACACAAAAAAAAACTTTATAGTCGTGGTCGAGAATATTTTATTAATATTATTATTATTATTACTATTATTATATAAAGTTAGACTTATTAGGAGCTAACGATCACTATTTTTTGATGGTTCATTCAACGCAAGGGCTTCTAGTAGTTCTGTGAACAGTAGAGTGAAATATAAAGAGTAGTTTTAAACCTACTTCAGTGGCCGCGTGGTCTAGGGCGTTACTCTCACAATATATTATACTGACGATGACAGGGAGATTGGGTTTCAAGTCCTAGTCGGGATTACTGCGGGTGGTTTTTCCAAAATGGTTTTCCACTCTGTCTTAATTCAAATGAGGGTACAGTTAATCTAAATGTAGCCGTCATCATCCCTAGCTTACTAGCGTAATTAGTACATATGCATATAACCTGAACAAATGATAAGATGCAGTGCTAAGAAAAAGAAATTCAAATTATGTTACGTTGAAATTCCCTAACTTAAAATTATGGAAAGAATAACATTTTTTTTGCGTGGTTTAAGATATTAGTCTTCCAATAAATGTCAAAATTATAAAAAAAAAGTAAGCCCAAGGTTGTTGATTGATTAACCTTAGAATTTTAAATTCACAATTATAAAACTAAACACTCATTTTAGTTATGTTATATTTATATATGCTACTTTAAAAAAATTACTTAATTGAACGAAGTTTTTTTTTAAAGTTGATTGTTGTAGAGTCCAACACTTTAGCCAAATCTTTCTTTTTGACTACGTACTGATCTGAGGGAACCAAATTTTATTCCCGAATCTTACCCCAAACTCATTCCATTCCTCATATCCATGACATAGTATTGTCTTTTTTTTTTAATCTGATCATATGGACACTTAGCACTTAGGAACACAATAACAGGGAACTCAAAATCCCTTCAGTTTATTACACACTAGGAAAAGATTATTTGGTTTTTTGGCCTCACCAGAATTCTAACCATGACCTTCATAGGAGTTTATCATCTTGTGAGGTACAGCGCCTTAACGCTCTCGTATATGAGCCAGTCCCTTCAAAGTGTAATCTTTAAGGGTGAATAGAAAGCGATCTCAGGCTTCATGTAATACTTATCCACGCTCTTGCAACAAGTGGCTATCAATATTTCCACCATCCTTTCTCCACACTAATTCGGGCTAGTTTTTTCAAAGATTGCCTACCCTAATCGTCTCTTAACTCTAGAATAACCTGCTTTGGTGGTCACATGGTCTAAGGCATCACTCTCGTGTTAAACTAGACTACCGATGACAGGTATATTGGGGTTCGAATCACGATAGGATGTACTGAGAGTGGCTTTAACAAAATGATACTCCAATTTCCATCCATGAAAATAAGGGTACACTTTTTCTAAATCCAACCTTTTTCACCCCTAAATCATTAGCGTAATTAGAAGACAGTGAATAACCCGAACGGTTTGTAAGATGTGGTGTTAAAAAAATATATTTACAATACATTGAAGGTTACAGGGGAAAAAGGGTGAAAGTCACATTTCTCACATTTTCTAAAACAACGATTTAAAATCTCAGATTATATTAATTTAATTGCTTTTAATATTTTTTTAATATGACAGAGACCACTTTTACCATAACCTAAAGCAGAGGTGGCCGCTAGTTTAGTCTATCGCCTGGTCGATCGATTAAAAAAGATTGAGAGAAAGAAAATAAAAGAGAGGGTTTGCAGATTTATTTCAAATCAGCATTAGAAAATTCAATATCGAAGCTGTCTGACTGATGAACATTTACAATCCTGCCTTTGTTTATGACAAAGTAATTATGAACTCTAATTCAACAAACTATACTAAGATTATGCTGTCTCTTGCAGCAACTTTAAAGTCAAGTGTTAAAGGCGATTCGCCCTTTTCATTTGGCTTGGAAATGCAAGGCCATTGGAAAAAACTGTTATCTTCAAGAATTTTTATTGATTTGCAATTATTTGTTTTCGGAAACGTTTGTTCCAAACTTAGAAGGGACCCGCCTCGGTGGCGTAGTTGGCTAACGCGCTTGTCGTGTTGAGCTCGACTGCTGAGGACTGGGAGATCGAGGTTCGAATCTCGGTCGGGTGAACTGGGAGGGGTTTTTCCTAAATGGTTTTCCACTCTCCCTCCACGCAAATGCGGGTTCATTCCTCTAATTCAACCTTCCCAATTTCTAATCCATTAGCGTAATTAATACTTAAAGCGTATAACCCGAATGGGTAGTAAGACGCGGTGCTAAATATTATATCTTAGAAGGGGTGTTGAAAATATTAATATAAAAATTTTCTGTGACCTGGCGGTCTAGGGGTAAGGTGTCAGACTTCTGTGCTGGCAGCCGGGGTTCAATCCTCGTCCCGGCACAGATTTATCTGATTGCCAAACCCTTCCTTCACCTCTGACAAGACATCTTGTGAATGTGGGGAATGCCAGGCCTCCACCGTGGTTCGGATTCCACGTTAGACTGTAGGTCCTTCATTTCATCTCACAATCACCCTACCATTACACATTAGCGTAAGTGCGTATAACCCGAACGGGTAGTAAGACGCGGTGCTAATAATAATAATAATAATAATAATAATAATAATATAAAAAATTTCATTCGTTATCGAGAAAACTGATATTTCCAAACGTATGATTTTTCCGCAAGAACTGTCCAATAACTCGCGTAATCTACGGTTTCTGTGATCCATCTGTTCTTGTTGGCGTGGAAGAATACTTTGGTCGGTTGTGAAGCCACACCACGCCTTTCAACCTCCCGCCCACCATCCCACAAAATAGGTTTTAGACTTGCACTCGACAGGGCCTTAATGAGAAAATACTTTTTTCAACGAAATTATGTATATTGTGTGGTTTGATGAAAAATTAAGTTTCAGTTCTTATATGCAATATAGTTTTACTATTAAAACAAAAAATAAGTTATTCATTTTTTACCACTAAAACAAACAATATCAGCTTATAGTTCCGTGGTAGAGCGCAAAGATTTTTCATTCTTTGGAGTAGATCCCGAGATCAAAAAGTCTGGCCACTCCTGACCTCAAGTGTATTAGAAAGGTATCATGATTGTCTTAACAGATGGCAGCACTAAATCAATTTGAGGTGAAATTGGACTTTCCCCCTTCAATTGTTTACAGCCCTTGAACTCTGTTTCTCACTTCATTTATTCACCCGTCTGGGCTCTACGTACTAATTACACCAAGGTTTGGGGAAGATTAAATTTAGAGGAAGTGTACATACATTTGTGTGGCGGGAGAGTGGAAAGCCATGAAGGAATTAACACCCCCAGTACATCCGACCAGAAATCGAGCCCTAATCTTCCCCTTCATCGGCATTCCAGCAGGCCATATATTTCGAGAGTGATGCTTTAGACAACAAATATTTGTAATCTTCGAGAACCCCAAGGGGTTGGTGAAAGTTAAAGTATTTTATGTTTATAATTAATGCCTTTTCAAATGTATTATGTGAAAAAAATAATAAAATTCCTTGTGAAAGTGAAAGACCATTTGACCACCGGTGCGGGTATTTATTTATTCAATACACTTACAGAGTATAAAGGAGTAAAGTATAATTAAGAGTAAGTATACCCACATTTGCGTAGCAAGAGAGTTGGAAACTATTTATAAAAAAAACTATCCTCAATACACCCGGCTGAGATTTGAACCCTGATCTTTCCGTCACTGGTAAACCTGAGTAGATGAGTTTGACGACAGGTCCGTACATCCACCGATGTGGATTTTAAACTAATATCGTAAGAAACAAAAATACAGTTTTGTCCATGTCCATACATATTTCATCGTTTTACATTTATTTATATTATTTTTAAAGGCTTAGAACGCTTTAAGTTATCTTCTTATGGATGCCAGCGCTCCGACATCAAAAGAAAAGTCCATGTAATGCTATTTGTCAGAAGACTTGGCTGTAATGGAGGTTTTTAACAACCAGAGGCTATTGTGCTTAGGGAAGGTAAGAGTTTGTTCGCTTTCTGGACACTCCGAAAGGGGCTTACCTTGATCAATTACATTATGGTGGCGTCTTATAAGTTACATCATAGAGGAATAAAGTAAGGTAAGCCTACTATCTTTCAGGATATACGGATTAAGGCCTTATCCATGGTAAAAATTTTAGAGAAGATTCACCAACGACTGGAGATAAAGAAAATTTATGAATTTTGAATGCTTCTAGAAGTTATTTGTAGGCTTATTCTATGGTAAATAAGGGCAGGAGTTTAAATTATTTGAATGATGCAGATGATAATTATGTTTGGTTAGTTTGGTTGGTACCAGTATTTAGATATTTAAAAAAACCTTAAATGTGCTAAATTACTACAACACTCTTTGGCTCGCGAATAAAAACTTAAGAATACGTATAAACATGCTTAAAAAGCAGTTTATTTCGAAAACTAGTAAGATTGAAAAGAAATTTGCTATTTATAAATGAGTGAATTTCTATTTTTAAATGTACCAATTAAATTTCACAGAAATGAAAGAAATAGCTCGTTATCTTTAAAATTTAATTAGTAGATATTATCAACCAAAAACTTTGGAAGCCCTTGGTCCTATCAACGAATCACTCTTATGACGTCACAATGATAATATGTCTTAACACACGTGTTCGTACCTATACCACGCATTGATCTCTTCACCTCCGCATGCATTATGAGTTTACTGTCGGCGATAATAGCTAATTTAAGTGAATCAGTGAAGAGTAGGATGTTATTCTTAGATAGACCAGACAACGCAATAAGATGCACGACCCAGGGAGAGAAAGGAGATATATATTCTAGCCTCAATAGAATATAGTGGAGACTATGAGCTCTATGCATGGACGTGGAAGATCTTTCAGAAATATTGAATTCCGTGACAATCCTCGAAGCAGAAACATATGATTTTGAATATGAAAACTTGGAATCTTTGCCTATACTAGTTTGCTGATGACGGCGAGGTCGGAGTTCTAATCCTTGCTAAATCTACTCAGTTACTTTTTTTTTCTTCATAAATTGATTAAGAGTCTCTCTCCACCAATATAGGGCACATTTATTTTAAGGTCTACCTTCCTCATCCTTACTCTATCAGCATATGGTTAAAATGTGTCTTGTACGAAAATTGAAATAAATATGAGCACTTCACTTAAAATCTAACCTAACTTTAAAAAACAGACTCGTGGAAGGATGTGTACTATCTAAGTATGAAGTCTAACATGAACAAATATTACATCATATCATGAATTAACCGGAAATGATCAGCCAGGAACCTCCAAAACCGAGAGTCTATCTTTCAAGGAATGGGCTTTATTATTACTACTATTATTATTGAGGTATATAGGCTTGCACCCCAAGACCATAAGAGCAGTGACCCTAGAAAGGATGACCCTCCCTCCTCTCCTCCCAACACTCCCTAAAGTGTCGCTTCATGTTCCCTTCACAGACACCCGTCACTGAACCTTTCATCCTTGTGAACACCCGCACTCACTTTCAATCTCCGTCTCTCTCTCATATGCTACACCCTGCTCAGCAAGTAACACGCCACTCAAGGTTAAAACTTTACGGTAATTTCTCAATCGGTATAGTTTTCATAAGATTTTATAATAAAAATTTAAGCTCATTGAATCCCAACGGTGCCTAACTAAAAACTTGTATATAGCAAACCGGTGAACTCCGATATTGGAGACCCATTTACATCCAACCACCAAGCGCTATAGCCAACTATTTTATTTCACGTCTGGACTTTGCGGAAAAATTAGCTAGTACTTTTGTGGCGTTGCCCAAAGGACGTACATCCTCTCCGTAAATGGTAAACACAGGTGTATTGGGCACTTCAACTCAAACAGAAAAAATTCCAAACAGGTAAATTGAGCACTTCATAGTAACATATTTACTTGAAATGAATACAATAAATCGCCAGCAGACTACAGTTTAGTACAAGCCATCCTCCTGAAGTAAATTGTGTCCAAGTTAAAATTAATTCTTAGTGAGAGGAGCAGAAGGGTTGAATTATATTAGGTTAGGTAAGGTCGGGTTAGTTTGGGCTTGATCCATCTTAGGAAAGAAATCGTACTGCAAGGTAGCAGTGCTTAATCCACCTTGAAAAGGAAATCATACTGCAAAGAGGCTGTGCTCAATCCACCTTGAAAAGGAAATCATACTGCAAAGAGGCTGTGCTCAATCCACCTTGAGAAGGAAATCGTACTGCAAAGAGGCTGTGCTCAATCCACCTTGAAAAGGAAATCATACTGCAAAGAGGCTGTGCTCAATCCACCTTGAAAAGGAAATCATACTGCAAGGTAGCAGTGCTCAATCCACCTTGAAAAGAAATCATACTGCAAAGAGGCTGTGCTCAATTCACCTTGAAAACGAAATCATACTGCAAAGTAGCTGTGCTCAATCCACCTTGAAAAGGAAATCATACTGCAAAGTAGCTGTGCTTAATCCACCTTGAAAACGAAATCATACTGCAAAGAGGCTGTGCTCAATCCACCTTGAAAACGAAATCATACTGCAAGGTAGCAGTGCTTAATCCACCTTGAAAAGGAAATCATACTGCAAAGAGGCTGTGCTCAATCCACCTTGAAAAGGAAATCATACTGCAAAGAGGCTGTGCTCAATCCACCTTGAAAACGAAATCATACTGCAAGGTAGCAGTGCTTAATCCACCTTGAAAAGGAAATCATACTGCAAGGTAGCTGTGCTCAATCCACCTTGAAAAGGAAATCATACTGCAAAGAGGCTGTGCTCAATCCACCTTGAAAACGAAATCATACTGCAAGGTAGCAGTGCTTAATCCACCTTGAAAACGAAATCATACTGCAAGGTAGCTGTGCTCAATCCACCTTGAAAAGGAAATCGTACTGCAAAGAGGCTGTGCTCAATCCACCTTGAAAACGAAATCATACTGCAAGGTAGCAGTGCTTAATCCACCTTGAAAAGGAAATCATACTGCAAGGTAGCTGTGCTCAATCCACCTTGAAAAGGAAATCATACTGCAAAGAGGCTGTGCTCAATCCACCTTGAAAACGAAATCATACTGCAAGGTAGCAGTGCTTAATCCACCTTGAAAAGGAAATCATACTGTAAGTAGCTGTGCTCAATCCACCTTGAAAAGGAAATCATACTGCAAAGAGGCTGTGCTCAATCCACCTTGAAAAGGAAATCATACTGCAAAGAGGCTGTGCTCAATCCACCTTGAAAAGGAAGTCATACTGCAAAGAGGCTGTGCTCAATCCACCTTGAAAAGGAGATCATACTGCAAAGAGGCTGTGCTCAATCCACCTTGAAAAGGAAATCATACTGCAAAGAGGCTGTGCTCAATCCACCTTGAAAACGAAATCATACTGCAAGGTAGCAGTGCTCAATCCACCTTGAAAAGAAATCATACTGCAAAGAAGCTGTGCTCAATTCACCTTGAAAACGAAATCATACTGCAAAGTAGCTGTGCTTAATCCACCTTGAAAACGAAATCATACTGCAAAGAGGCTGTGCTTAATTCACCTTGAAAACGAAATCATACTGCAAGGTAGCAGTGCTTAATCCACCTTGAAAAGGAAATCATACTGCAAGGTAGCTGTGCTCAATCCACCTTGAAAAGGAAATCATACTGCAAAGAGGCTGCGCTCAATCCACCTTGAAAAGGAAATCATACTGCAAAGAGGCTGTGCTCAATCCACCTTGAAAAGGAAATCATACTGCAAAGAGGCTGTGCTCAATCCACCTTGAAAAGGAAATCATACTGCCAAGAGGCTGTGCTCAATCCACCTTGAAAACGAAATCATACTGCAAGGTAGCAGTGCTCAATCCACCTTGAAAAGAAATCATACTGAAAAGAGGCTGTGCTCAATTCACCTTGAAAACGAAATCATACTGCAAAGTAGCTGTGCTCAATCCACCTTGAAAAGGAAATCGTACTGCAAAGTAGCTGTGCTTAATCCACCTTGAAAACGAAATCATACTGCAAAGAGGCTGTGCTCAATCCACCTTGAAAACGAAATCATACTGCAAGGTAGCAGTGCTTAATCCACCTTGAAAACGAAATCATACTGCAAGGTAGCAGTGCTTAATCCACCTTGAAAAGGAAATCATACTGCAAAGAGGCTGTGCTCAATCCACTTTGAAAAGGAAATCATACTGCAAAGAGGCTGTGCTCAATCCACCTTGAAAAGGAAATCATCCTGCAAAGAGGCTGTGCTCAATCCACCTTGAAAAGGAAATCATACTGCAAAGAGGCTGTGCTCAATCCACCTTGAAAAGGAAATCATACTGCAAAGAGTCTGTGCTCAATCCACCTTGAAAACGAAATCATACTGCAAGGTAGCAGTGCTCAATCCACCTTGAAAAGAAATCATACTGCAAAGAGGCTGTGCTCAATTCACCTTGAAAACGAAATCATACTGCAAAGTAGCTGTGCTCAATCCACCTTGAAAAGGAAATCGTACTGCAAAGTAGCTGTGCTTAATCCACCTTGAAAACGAAATCATACTGCAAAGAGGCTGTGCTCAATCCACCTTGAAAACGAAATCATACTGCAAGGTAGCAGTGCTTAATCCACCTTGAAAAGGAAATCATACTGCAAAGAGGCTGTGCTCAATCCACCTTGAAAAGGAAATCATACTGCAAAGAGGCTGTGCTCAATCCACCTTGAAAAGTAAATCATACTGCAAAGAGGCTGTGCTCAATCCACCTTGAAAACGAAATCATACTGCAAGGTAGCAGTGCTTAATCCACCTTGAAAAGGAAATCATACTGCAAAGAGGCTGTGCTCAATCCACCTTGAAAAGGAAATCATACTGCAAAGAGGCTGTGCTCAATCCACCTTGAAAACGAAATCATACTGCAAGGTAGCAGTGCTTAATCCACCTTGAAAAGGAAATCATACTTCAAGGTAGCTGTGCTCAATCCACCTTGAAAAGGAAATCATACTGCAAAGAGGCTGTGCTCAATCCACCTTGAAAACGAAATCATACTGCAAGGTAGCAGTGCTTAATCCACCTTGAAAAGGAAATCATACTGCAAGGTAGCTGTGCTCAATCCACCTTGAAAAGGAAATCGTACTGCAAAGAGGCTGTGCTCAATCCACTTGAAAAGGAAATCATACTGCAAAGAGGCTGTGCTCAATCCACCTTGAAAAGTAAATCATACTGCAAAGAGGCTGTGCTCAATCCACCTTGAAAACGAAATCATACTGCAAGGTAGCTGTGCTTAATCCACCTTGAAAACGAAATCATACTGCAAAGAGGCTGTGCTCAATCCACCTTGAAAACGAAATCATACTGCAAGGTAGCAGTGCCCAATCCACCTTGAAAAGAAATCATACTGCAAAGAGGCTGTGCTCAATTCACCTTGAAAACGAAATCATACTGCAAAGTAGCTGTGCTCAATCCACCTTGAAAAGGAAATCGTACTGCAAAGTAGCTGTGCTTAATCCACCTTGAAAACGAAATCATACTGCAAAAAGGCTGTGCTCAATCCACCTTGAAAAGGAAATCATACTGCAAGGTAGCAGTGCTTAATCCACCTTGAAAAGGAAATCATACTGCAAAGAGGCTGTGCTCAATCCACCTTGAAAAGGAAATCATACTGCAAAGAGGCTGTGCTCAATCCACCTTGAAAAGGAAATCATACTGCAAAGAGGCTGTGCTCAATCCACCTTGAAAACGAAATCATACTGCAAGGTAGCAGTGCTTAATCCACCTTGAAAAGTAAATCATACTGCAAAGAGGCTGTGCTCAATTCACCTTGAAAACGAAATCATACTGCAAAGTAGCTGTGCTCAATCCACCTTGAAAAGGAAATCGTACTGCAAAGAGGCTGTGCTCAATCCACCTTGAAAAGGAAATCATATTGCAAAGAGGCTGTGCTCAATCCACCTTGAAAAGGAAATCATACTGCAAAGAGGCTGTGCTCAATCCACCTTGAAAAGGAAATCATACTGCAAAGAGGCTGTGCTTAATCCACCTTGAGAAGGAAATCATACTGCAAAGTAGCAATGCCTAATCCACCTTGGGAGGGAAAGCGTACTGCAAGGTAACAGTGACCAATCCACCCTGGGGGGAAATCGTTCTGCAAAGTAGCTGTGCTCAATTCACCTTGAGAAGTAAATCGTTCTGCAAAGTAGCTGTGCTAAATCCACTTTGAAAAGGAAATCGTACTGCAAAGTAGCTGTGCTCAATCCACCTCGAGAAGAAAATCGTACCGCCAAATAATAGTACCCAATCCACTTTTAGAGGGAAATTTTACTGTTAGGTAATAGTGCCCAAACCACCTTTGGGGCTAAAATATTTGTGGCAGCCTGTAGTAAAAAAACAGTGCCCAGTACACCTACTTTCGGACGAATAGTAAGATCAGTATGTTTGTGATTTACTGATTTTTATAACAAAAATAGTTTTATGCTATAGCAAATAAAATATGTATTTATTAGAAACATTAAGTTTGATTTGCTACACAGTTTTTGAATATTTATTATAGGCATCACGGAATTTGATTAAAACATTGTCTTTTTCTTAGAAATTTTATAATCAAATGCCCCTCTGATCACGACCGATATTCAAGAACGGTTTGGATTATTATGTTTAGAAAATTAAACTGAAAGTTTCTACTGGAGAAATGCTCTAATTATTTTTGTCAGAATATTTTTAAATATAAAAACTGCAAAAATACTTACATTTACTCGCGTCCCCTTAAATCGCACCTTAAACATGTCCACATTACTCCAAAAACGGTGGGCTGCATTTGGACTTACGAAACACCATAAACCCGGAAGTGATTAAATGGATCGAATGGTATGTGTACAAGTTGGGTTTAAATCTACATTTTAATTTATGCCTTACCTCCTTGTGTGGCACGCTTAGCTACTCTCACTAATTCATGTTTTGGTTAAGCTTGGTTCACCATGAAAAAATAGTTAAAAATTAACGTAAGCGTTAAAGGTGAGTGCTTAGTAATATAATATATGCTCTCTTATCATAACAGTTTATAAAAGTTCGCATATTGTCTAGCAGTCAAATTAAGACGTTGTTCTCGTAACAGACTAGACTGCTGATGATAGGGAGGTCGTGGTTCGATCTTGGTCGGGTTTACTGAGGCTGAATTTTCCTAAATAGCTTACCACTCTCTTTATACACGCAAATGCGGGTACACTTCATTTAAATTAAACCTTCCTCATCCATAACCCGGCAGTGTAATTAGTACATAAGGGGCCGTCCATTAACTACGTCACGCTAATTTTGGTGTTTTCCCACTCCCCGTCTCATATTGTCACAATTTAGTGCATCCCCTTTCTAATATTACGTCACACTATAACAAACACCTCCCAGCCTTCCCATTTAAATAGTATTTTTTAGTTGTAGAGCCTACATAACCCTTTTATTGAAACGTGTTCGCCAAACTAGACGATTCGGGTTTATTAAGACAAACCGCTGCCCGATACGCTTAATTGTATTGCGACGTCACGCATTATTTGACTCCCTCTCCCACCCCGCGTCACATTTGGTCACGCCTAGCACTAATCCCCCTTCTCCCCATCAGATATACATACATAGTTTATGAACAACCCCTAAGCATATAACCCGAACGAGTAGTAGGGCGCAGTTATAAAATAAAATACGTTGTTTGATATGGCCGTATTTTATAATCTTGAATCAGAAAGTAGTTTATTTTAAATTGATTTTTTTAAATACTTAGTCTGGCATCCATCCTTATAATCTTGTTTATTGAATTTATTTAACTTAAATATTAAGCCTAGTTATCACCGTGGTAATAACCATACCAAGGGGAAAGGGGGAAATTTCGGGTGCTCAAACTCCTCCCGAAAGTAGGCTATTGTAATGCATTTTTGTATTCCTCCTCAATGTCTAGGATTATAACACTTGATTAAAACTTATAGATATATATTTATTTATTTTTAACTTTAAATTCACCTCAAGATGGATTTAATGTTTAAAAATTGCCTTAAATCCAAATTTGGGTGATTAAATCATGATCCACCCTCTCTACCCTTTCCACCCCAAATAGATTTATGGGTAGGGTTTAAATTGTGACTCATTAAATTAGAAAATAATTTTAAGTGTAGAGTGCAACTTGTTTACGCACTTGTCTTAACTTTTTCGATCATGAACCAGGCTTTTTTCAAGAAGATTCCTTCGGTATGTTTACGAACGTGTGTGGAAGTGTTTATTTGACTATGTTAAACATAGTCTGTCATCAAGCGGTAAATTATACTATTTATTTGAGAAAGAGAGCAAAATGTTCTTTTTTTCGCGGCCCCCTCCCTTCTCTTCATTCCAAACTTTTTAATTTATTTTTTCCTTCGAAAAACAACAAATAAAACACGCATGAAATAAGTGAATGAAGAATCCGTGGGCTATGCCAGAGCAAGAACCCCTAAAGTGACAGAACATTTAAACACATTCGTTTTTATCTATCTAGAGTCTATGTACTTAATTTAAGTTCACTCACATTACATAAAACGTGAGAAGGGGATTATTAAAATATATTTTTAAAAACACTGTAATTTTTTTTAACTTCATTTGTACATGTATTTAACATGAGGGAAATTTAGTTTGTACCTATACGCTATGACGTATGGTGAATTCCACATCTCTCTTTTTACTCTTGATCTTACATTTCTAAAGAGGAGGACGGCCATGGTCTAAATGGTCTAAGGCGTCACTCTCACTGTAGACCGTCGATGACGGGGAGATAAAGATTCGAATCTAGGTCGGATGTACTGAGAGTGATTTTTCCTAAATGTTTTTCCACTCTCCCACCATGCAAATGTGGGTACCCCTCCACTAAATATAACCGTGCTAATCCTTAAAACCATCTAGTGTAGTTAGTACATAAGTGTATAACCTCAACGGGTAGTAAGACCGGCGCTAAAAAATCAGGGCTATGAGCGATGTAGTTTAAACACGCATATTAATATCAGTTATACGTAATTTTCAGGATTTTTTTCAATTCATTATAAGTGTTTCTTTGAATTAGTCTGACATCGAACATAATGTAAGTAAATAAAACAAAACAAATCTCACAGATTAAAGATCATACGAAGCACTAGACGAAAGAAGAATTGGCTTAAAAAAAAAACTAACATAATATCAGTGTGCTACTCATGGAGCTAAAACATTCAGTCATTCTCATTTTATCGAATAAAAAATTGAAAGGTGATGTGTTGTTTGCTGCAAGCCCCTTTTGAAAGGGCTCAAACTCCATTGTAGCACGGCCCTTCGGCCCGGCAGCGCGCTAAGTTTAGCCGGCAAAACACGAGCGAGGGGAGAATGAAATGAGACATATAGGCCTATTTGTAGGCAACCGTCGAGGTAGCGTGTGTCACTGGAAAATGTTCCCGCCTGCATCTGGGGGAACAAGAGGATCAAGGTGTCAATCTCGTACTGTCTGATTTGCCTATGATGGAAAGGTCCAATGTAAAGAGAATAATAAAAGGTAGCGCAGCGCGCCAGATGAAGAAATATATCTGATTGGCTGAGCGTGTGACGTCACTCAGTACACAAGCCAGCGCATTACATAAACAAAGCTGGAGGACAAACTTAATTTGTTTAAATTAGGTCACATTTTGGAACGTTAAATAATAAATAAAGCTTTAAAATCCATACCAATATTCAATTAACGTCATTACTTTACCGATTTATATATATCAAAATATGTTTGTGTGGTTGTTTTAGTATTAAAATTAACAACAGTGTACTGGGCGACGTAAGCAATGAAATAATCAAATTCCTCCAAGTGGAACTACATTTCTATTCTCTTTACATTGGAAAGGTCGGTGTTCTAATCCCAACCGGGTGTAATTAGTTTTTATAAATGATATCTCATTCTCTCTTTCTATTAATAAACTATTCTAATAATGAACTCACATCGGTGGGCACGTGGACCAAATATTAGGTCCATCTAGTCTGGTTTTCCTGTGATGGGGAGGTATTGGTTTTAATCCCAGCCAGGTATTTTGAGGGCGGTATTTTTTTATTTGTTTCTAAATGGTTTTTGACTCTCCCTCATTTCCTCTATATTCTACTAAGTCATCTCTAGCACATTGCTGTCGTAGGGCCTATGTGGATGGTCCGGCTGGGTAGTAAGACGTGATGGTTGTAAAAAGAATTCCGTAGTTTTATGGACCAGAATAATTGGTGCTCGATGGAATTGTGAACAGCGATCATTTGGTCAATTGATCTTTATAGCGTACTGTACTTCTGTCTTTATTACCTACCATGTTGGTCTTATAATAATGCAATACATCTCATGATCAATCAGCTAATCTTTTATCCTTAGTCGAGAAGATAGATTAAATAGACTAAATTTTACATTGAACATTGAACTCTTAATCATATGTCTTATCTTTAAATAATAAATTAGTAACATTTTAAATATTGTAGTTCCTTGATCCTTAGCCTGTGGTAAAGTTGCTGACTGCAGGTCTAGGGGACCTTAGTTCAATCTCAAATTATCCCTAAAATAATTTACGTGGGTATAAGTTTGTAAAAAGTTTCTGGAACCGGCAGGGCTACAAATGTATTTATGTTAAATTGTATTTATTATCTTTCACCAAATAGTAAACACATGCACAGTGTGGGGTTCGGATTTAGAGTGTTCCTATGGTATCCAACCAGACGCATTCATTTTTGCTGTTGCTTGTCTTGAAGAACGCTCAGACTCGGCGTCAGCTGGCGTAACCTCATTCATGAACACGTGCTAAAGTGTGTAAGCTGGGAAGTACAACAGCATGGAAAAGTGTGCGAAGATAGAAAGGCAAAAAAAAAAAAAAAAGGATTTATTTTTTTAGTCAAATGGAATCGAACGTAAAGGGGATCTCTTGGGAAGCCATTTACAATTATCTCTGGCCTTGGTCTTGAGTTTCTTTGTCTTCCTGGGTCTCTGCAAACTACCAACCCACATATTTTACTCGTATTTATATTTCGCCTTCAAGCAACGGCGTATCTTGTTTTCTACGAATCACTGGAGAATAGCTTGCACCTGTGGGTGCCTGGGCAGTGGCGTCAGTCTCTTCTGAATGAATCCCGGCTTGGTGCTCTGAGCGTGGGATTCCTTAAAGTTTCTCCCTCTATCCCTCCACGAAAATGTGAGTATATTTCTTATGTTACTATTATTATTATTATTATTAGCACCGTGTCTTACTACCCGTTTGGGTTATACGTTAGGTTTATTTCTTATAGGCCTACATTCTACCTTCCTAATCCCTTCCCCATTAGTATCAATATGTGGCGAGTATGGATGGGGTACTCATAAAAAATAGAAAGAATATGAGTTTTTTTTTATCACGTCTTTTTACTCTAAAGCAACGGATCCCAACCGGTGTGCCACGAAATTTTGAAAGTGGGCCGCCAAAATTACCCAAGATTTTAACTAAACAAACCATCTTGTGATAAATCTACTACTACTACTGCTACTACTACTACTAGTAGTAGTAGTTTCCAGTTTTAAGCCTCCTAAAGTACTATAGCGATATAACGATAGCTATTTATCTTTCGGTTTCACTTGGAATAAAGATTGTGACCGACCAGTTTCTATCTGTATCTTTTTTTTAATGCTAGAGCAATGAAACAATGGTTTTGGCCAAAATGAAGCGTAATCGAACCACCAAACATCCCGGTGAATCCCCAAAACCATGATAATCATATTATTTTTAACATATTTTAAAATCACAACACAAGGCAGAAACTTCTGGAAAAAAAGGGTTTCAGTTTAAATTTGCTGAATTTAACTTAAAAAAAAGCACGAAACCACATCTTATTGGAGAGACTGTAATTGATCTACTAACTTGTCAGATCATCGTTGAAATCATGTTTACAAAAATATATAAATATGAAATTTCAATTAACTTTGATAGGTGGAGGTATTTCTGAAATGTCTGAGGATATTAGTAAAAATGTTGTCGAGAGAATTAAAGTAAAAAGGCAAATTGTTGTGAGTGGATGAGAGCACGGACAGAAGAATTCACTCTTATTCTAAACTGCATATGGATACGAATAGCTTTAATTTTTTTATCTAAATTTAATAGGAAAATATATTAAACCTTTATACAAGTGTGCCATTATCAACTAAGTGTACCTACCCTTCAGTGAAAAAGGTTGAGAATCCCTGATCTAATGTACTAGGGTTGAGAAAGTTATAGCTTGGAGTAAATATACCCTGGTTTTCATGGAGGGAGAGTTGGAAACAATTTATAAACAGTGCACCCAAACGGGATTCAAAACCCGACCTCCTGTCACCACTTAACTGTACTAGACGAGCTTACCGTTTAGTCCACATGCTGACCGATGCAAGTATGTTTTCAGTGACTTTCCAACTTTCAGAAAAGTCCCAAGCTACTGTGGCCGTACTGTGGTATTCATGTATCTCAGCCAACGAATGTGTGGTTACTCTGACAGTAAGATGAGCCGCGAATGTGAGCAGGAAACAACTTTTTTTTATTTCAGTGGTTGCAGCCGTCTGTAATTCACTTCCGGTACTGAAGGGGCACACCCTATTGCTGCTATCAGCAACTTGTTTGGATTTTTAAGCAATCGTAAATCACTCTTAAACAGAATTTCTTTAATTTAGAGGTTTAAAAAAACATATATCTAATTATACTTGTTTATTTTATTTGTTAATTTTGCTAATGTCTTGATTTAAACATGGCGATATCACTACATGTATCCATTGAAATGCCGTTTTGTTATAAATAAAGTTGTTTAATGCTATCGTATTCTACCTACCACTGTTGATTCTTTCCTAACCAAACCTACTTATACGCCACTAGTAGTGTTGGTGTGTTAGTACTTATTAGTAGAGCTAATATTGTTACTAGCTGGTATTAATCTAGGATAGCAGATAATAATACTCGTGTTATATGCAAGTTATTATTAGTAGCCGCTAGTTTTCACAAAAGGGTGTCAATTTTAATTGTTTGTTATTAATTATTATTGATTAGATTAGGCATATTATTAGTTACTAGAACTTTCTAACTGATGCTATTACTCGATAGTATATGATATTGCTTGATAGCAGCTGTTAGTATTTGATAATGGCTATTGGTATTTGCGCTTAGTTCCTATTAGTTGATTATATTTGCTATTTCTTCTAGTTTTTGTAAGTAACTGGCTATTCTTGATAGTAGGTATTACTATTTGCTCTTAGTAATTGCTTGTAACTGCTGGTATTTGCTATTAACTTCTAGTATTTACTCGTAAACAATATTTATTTATACTCATAGATTAGAAAAAGTAAATAGAACTATATACTAGTTTCAGACAAACAAAGTAACCTTCAATACCGGTAATTTACATAACCTAGCTCAACACATTAGTCCATCAAATTATTTAGCTCACATTTGTTTGCCTTTATATTTAGGTTAAATAGATAGAATTAAATAGATAATATTAAAGGTACAGTATAAGCTCACTTAAACGACCAACATACCAAATTATGTGTTAAAATAAGGTCCAGGCTTATATTTCAACAAAATTTAATAACAATAGTCATTCAAACATCCACTATTTGATCCTTCAAGAATATATATTAATAAACTAAATTTCTCATTGAACTCTTAACAATATTTGTTTTCTCTTTAAGCAATAAATAAGTAACATTTTAAATATTGTAGTTCCTTAATCCGCAACCTGTAGCAAAGTTGCTATTTACAGTTATAAGGGAACTTCAATCTCAGATGATGCCTAAAATAAGTTTGGAAAAGGTTTATGGTTTGAAGACTGGCACGGCTGAATTTTTTTAAGCAATGTAATTTACTTGTAATATTGTATTTCGCCAACATCAACAATGTGGGGTTTGGATTTAATTATAACCTATAATTCAGTTATATGACTATATAATAACCGGTACAAGTGTTGTAGGCGTAAAAGATGTAAACTAGTTTAAATGGCCAACTGGTAGTAAAGATTACTAAAAGCATAGCCGATGTAATCTAATAAAAATTTAAGAATATAATTTTTAGGGAAATGTCTGAGGGTAGAATGAAATAAACCTTGGGCATTCCATTATGGCAGAGTTGGCTCAGAGCCAGCGTGCTTGACTTTTAACCGGAAGGTCGGATTCACTGGACGATTGCTATTCTATTGATGACTATCCATCCTCCCTCCATTCGAATAATTGTCACTTCCTTAATATTCACCACCCTCATACTGTAAGGCGTCACTCTCGCTGGAGTGTCGGGTTATAAGGATCTTTGGACTCGATTCCCAGCTGGGTGTACTGGAGTTTGGTTTTCACACAATATTGTCTTCCATCCTCTCACTACACAAACACTGGTGTATTTACTATGAAATCATCCTCATATCTATCCTCTCAGATTAAGTATTTTTTTAATATTCCTTTGGACTCCGAGAGGTGACTGAGAGATAACTCAGACAATCCTTTTATCAGAACCATTGGTGCCGATCCCGGGGGGCCTGTTCGCCCTCATCGCCGCATACGCCACCCCCTACAACAGCCCCCACCAATTGTAGTGGAGCTTCTCTAGGCCCAAGTTATTGGTACCCAACCTTACAATTAACTCTATGATGCCAGGTCTCCACCGTGGTTCGGATTCCACGTTAAAGTGTAGGTCCTTCATTTCATCTCACAATCACCTACCATTACACATTAGCGTAAGTGCGTATAACCCGAACGGGTAGTAAGACGCGGTACTAATAATAATAACTCTATGATAATATAGCTCTAAAAGTTTAATTTAATTTATTCCTGAGTGCAGCGTGTTTTTTTTTTCCCCGCATCTTTTCAGTTGTTAATTTTTCTCTATGTATTATAGGTCAAAACTTACATTTTATAACTTTAATGTTGGTATTTGTATTCTCTATATCCTTGAAAATGTATATAATATGTCTCATTAACGAATAAACTAAACTGAGAGATATAAGGCAATTCACTCGAATTTCATCTGATCGCTATAAACGGATAGGTAGAGGTTTAAGTAGAGAGAAGGTGCAATGAGGGTGGTTTCACATGTGGTTTCTCCAGCCTTCCTTCTGGCTAATGTGGAGGCATTTCCTCTAATAAATCACCCTCCACATTTATTCCGCAGGTGGTAGTGTAAGGAACGTGAGTTCAAACCAGTGTGTTTGCAGTTTTTATAGCAAAACTTTTTTTTTTGCGAAAAACAAATTGCTTCATTATAAACATAGAGTTTAATTTTCTTCCCATGGTGATATCAACATTTGTTGAATATACGTCAATAGCATAGCGTCATTTGATGACAAACTTTTTAAATTAAGAGAAAAAGTTGTGAAAAAATTCCAAGACACCCTTGACAGATATTCAAGAAATGTTGAGTTCACCATGTGAAGAAAATTAAACTTTATGTTTGTACTGGAGCACTATTTGATTTATTATTGACCCCCCAAAAAAGTTTTATATTAAAATTGCAACAAAAAAAACCACTCTTAACGCTAGTTTTCTACACTCCTACTGTAACCTTGTGCGGAGATCGCAAATATAGCCCTGGTGTTAAATGTACAGCAATTAATTAAACAATAACGTACCCAGATTTTTGGGGGTAGGGAGAAAATGGATAGGGGTATTAGGTCCTACATCCCATGGTTCGGGGGATTGGAGGTGAAGTTAATTATCATGAAAGGGGGATGGAAGGGAACATGAGCATATATTTTGGCCAAAATAAATAAAATAGTTCTTCAGTAGATATGCTCAGTTTAGTTCGCTACACATAGTAATATCAATAGTTTTTGAATATTTGTCATGAATTTCATGTAATTTGAAGACTAACTTTTTAAATGAACAGAAAAGGTGATCTTCAGATTCCATTATGCTTATGACAAATATTCACTGTTAAGATCTATTTACCTCCTTCACCTCTGACAAGACACTAAATGTGTATAATGAAACAGTTTCCCACAAACATTTTTAATTCACGGTACACTTAACAAGCCTAGCATTTTTGGCAGCACACTAGGTTTTTTTGGGAGGGGGGGGGGTATTCTGCACTGTGGCAGCAGAAAATTAATTACGCACCAAGTCCAATGGTTGTGCGGTAGATCAGAATTAGGAGAGAGTGTAGAATTATTCAGGGGTTCCAGGTCCGGGAAGCCGGAGGTGCTCAAACTTCTTGTTTCAATTTTGATGAGGCTGTAACTATCTCAAGCCGCCAAATATTTCCAACATATATTCAAAACCCATGTGTAGGAATATTCCTATCACTTAAATAATTTCTAAGGGCATTCAATTTTCAAGAGGCCCACTCAAAATAACTTATAAAAGGCATTTAATTTTCAGAAACATTCCAAGAGAGAACCATTTTAAATTACTTATATTTGCTGATAGACTCTTACTCCTATCACCTTTTGGAGGCATCTAATAATAAAAAAAAGCTTACTCTAAGAGCACCCAAATTTGCAAAAAGGTTTGTTTTTTCTAATCTTCCATTCCTACTGTGTTTTAATATACATTATGACAAACAAAGGAATAAAAATATACTACCCATGAAAATTAACCTCCATAAAATAACTTCAAGAGTCAGCAAGGGCTTGAAAATTTTACCGAGAAAGAACCTCGGAACACCCTTTCAGTTGAAGCATTCTACTCCCTTCCAAAGAGCTACCGGAGCCCCTGCCAATTTTTACTAAAGTAATAATAATATTGCGATTCTGGGCTAAATCAACCGTAGCACAGTAGTGGAACGATTAGCCAGTACTAATGTACCGTTGCCTAAAGGACACCCGAATGTGCTAGTCGTACACAGGCGCGGATTCGGCGTGGGAGGAGGGGAGGGAGTGGAAAGGGGGTCAAAGGGTCAGTTGACCCCCCTGTGAAGGTTAGAAAATTAATTCAAAAAACAAAATGAAATTTCAAATTTTAAAAGTCAAATACAACAGATAAATTATAAAATTTTAAAAAAAAATCTTTTTACGCACAGACACCTCTTAAGCCGGGTCCACACGTGCGTTATTCGTCCACGATTATTCACTGCTCGATATGACTCACGCAAGCGTGGGAAAAAGTATTGGTTTTCATGTACTAATATTTGTCGTGCGTAGCGACTGACGAACATTGTTCCTCATAGAGACGGTAGACTACCAAACATCAAAGAAGACTAGACTAATAATCGCCTGAGAGCAGTTCATCCACGAATACCGAATATAGAGTATGTGTAGACAGCAGGAGTGGCGGAACTGTGGGGGACTCCGCCCCTTCTGGAAATAATGTACCTCTCCATGAAATAAATTCCCCCCTAGATATATTTCAAATCTTCCGATATTATCAAATATGAAGCTGAAAGATGGCCTTAAATCAAACTCCAAATAACTTCTAAATGCATTCTATTGTCAAAAATTTGCCAGAAAAGACCGCTTCTAATAACTACTAGACTATAGGCATCTTACTTACAGAAAAAGTCAGAGGAAGAAAGCTCTAAATAGCTTCCAAGGTCATCCAAATTTCAAAAATGTCTAGGAGAGGACAGCTCCAAATAGCTTCTAGATGCATGCCATTTTGTAAAATTTTCAGACGAGGACCACCCCAAATAGCCTAGTTTCTAAAATAATTCAATTTTCAATTTTTTTTCTGTGGAAGACCACTTAAAAGATTATCTTCTAGAGGTATCTTAAAAAATTAAGGTGACAATCACTCTGAATAGCTTTGTGGGGCATCCAAATTTCAAAAATTTCTAGGTGAGGAACACTTTAAATGGCTTATAAAAGAATTTTAAAAAAAAAAAAAGTGAAGACTATTCATAACTTCTATAGTGAACAATATTTTTTTTAATGTTAGAGCGCCACTCCGTATAGTTTATAAAAAACTGTATTATTTTAAAAATTAGAGAGGATATTCACGGTTTAAAACATACACAAGATCAAATATGAATGAGAAACTATTAAATGGCTTTAAGCATGGATCTAACATTGTAGGTAATTATGTTATTTATTTATTATGACCTCCCTGTGAAAATGATTTGAATCCGCCCCTGGTCATACATCCTTTCCGTGGAGGCTCTTCCCATGCCTAGATGAGATGAGATGACGGTGATAGTGAATACATGTGGAGCCAGTGAAAACACTTAAACCTAACTTAAGCCTAATTAACCAAACCCTGATGACCGTTGGGATCATTCCTCTTTCGGGAAAAATACCCAAGATACCAGCCGGGTATCGAACCCGGGATCCCTAGGCTCGTAGCCAGGCGCACTAACCACTATATCGTAGATCCGGTTTTTACTGAAGTAACTTTAAAAGCGCCAACGTTGACATTCTTTTTCTGTGCCTACTTCTTTAGTATTTGGAAACATTTCGTTCAAACCATTAGTAGTTTGGGTAAACCAAATAAATCCATTAGGAAATTTTAGATTTTTTCAGATGTATCTAAAATATTAATAAATACGAGAAAGTGAGAAATTCGGGAGACGCACTGCGGCCGCTCGTGACTTCATTCGTGTTATTTCTAAAAAGAGCTGTGTAACTCTCTGGGCTATGGCCACACGGCACACCGATTGCGGAACACTGTACTAAAGCACTGATTTATTGTGAGGATAACAACATGTGTGTTATAAAAGTTGTGAAGAATACTGGCTTCCATCTCACCATAGTTCCCCTTTGAAAAAATTTAAACCATAGTTGAAGTTGTGTGTTTTATTAATTTTGTTTAAGACGACAATAATCTAATAACTCAGGCATTAAGGAGGAATTAAAATATGTTATTACTACCAGGCCTAATAATACTTTCGAGGGAGGGGCATTTTTAACACCTAAGCCATCCCTCTTCAGTACGACTCTGAATTCAGAATTCAAATACCAACATGATTTAGTGGGAGGGGAGCGAATAGCTAAATTACGATATCTCGGCCTTGGGATTGAAGGGGCCCTTGAAGTAAAGAAGAGGAGGGGCTTAGGAGGGAAAGGGGGATGAGGACGACGACAAACGTCCTTCACAAATAAAAAATAAATCAAATCGTTAAAAGTGTTTTTATCTGTACGGAAGCAACGCGAGCGATAAGAAGACATGTTATTGTCAGCTGTAAATCTCGGAACATAATGGAAGTAGGGCATGGTGGAATTTAGTTCTCATACGAAACGAATTTGAAGTTAAGAGCTGTGATCGATGAAGACTTCCTTTCACCTTCTATGCAGAAGATCCAATAAAACACAATCTTCTCTTGTTATTTTTGAGAAATATGTACAGCGTACAGTCACTGTCATAAATCGAGTATGGAGAAAAATCAATGCCGGTTTGTGGGCCAGTTTTTTTTTCTAAGGATGTGATTAAATTTTTATTCATAGTTTTGCAATAGCTCTTTATTCAATCTTTGATCTTTCTCCCTACTGGGTCTTACAACATTCTAGAAAACAGTATTATAAACATATAGAGGAAAGTATCCTATTATTGGATACGTGCGTACTATCGGATATCCTGCTATTTAGTCTGATAAGTGGTGGAACCTACCTGGATAGTTATTGACTTCTTTCTCAATATGCCTCCAGTCTTCTGTGGGAAAAACTTGACTAGAAACATGTTTTGAGAGAAGTTAAAATTAAATTAAGATATTTCTTAAATCATTGTTTTGGTAATTACTCTTTCAAGGTAAATATGCTCGTGTTTTATTTTTTAGATAATTGTATCTGATAAGTAAGTTTAAGAGTGAAAAGCCCATTTTTGTAAGAATCCACCATTGTTCGTATTTTGTTGTAGATATTTCTATGGTCAGCCATTTTATTTTAGTGAGCATGCTGCCATCATATCGGATGTTAAAGTCTCTATTCAATATATTTATTTGCGCGGAAGCTTATTTTGTTTAAAGGTTCTACTAACTTTCTTTTCATTTAATTTTTATCTTGCTAGAGTATTTTTTTTAAAAAAAGGAACTAAAATATTTATATATATTAACTGTTTAAAATATATCATTATAGTATAATTTAATAATTGTTCGTGTACCTTTTACCATGATAATACTTTACAGATGGCAATAGCATTTTCAAAATTGGAAAGAAGAGATTGAGATCCCATTAATATGGCAAAAGTAGTCGAAGCAGTTTGAAAAAAAGAAATGGGATTTTTAAAAGCATCCAAAGCCTTTCTTGTCCCAAGATCTACTTTGGAAAGTTACGTTAATCATAAAAGTAAATCTATAAATGAATTTCTGGAAACAAAATTAGGGTGTGGTCCTAACTTGCCCAAGAATTTTGAAAACGAATTGGTTGACTATTGTTTGCGTATGAAAGAAAGATTCTTCGGTTTACGGTCTTCAGATATTTGCCGGCTCGCGTTTAAACTTGCTTTTAAAAATGATTTAGCTCATTCTTTCGTTAAGGATAAGGGAATGTGCTGGAAAAAAATGGCTTAGAGGTTTTATTAATCGTCACCCCCAAATTTCATTTAACAAACCCCAACCAATTTCAGCTGCTCGTGTTAAGGCTTTTAACCCCGAAAATGTAGCGATTTTCAACAATATTTTAGAGCCATAATTTGTGAAGAGAGGATAGTGACGAAACTAAAATTACGATCGTTCAACATAAGCAATCGAAAGTGATTGGCTTAAAGGGAAAGAGACAAATTGCAACTTTATCGTAAGCGGATAGAGGTGAATTAGTAACGGTAGTGACTTGTATGAGTACACGTGGTTATTACGTACCTCCACTGCTAGTGTATCCGCGGAAAAATATGAAAAATGAATTATTGGATGGGGCTTCCCCAGGCACAGTTGTTGCATGTCATATTTCAGGATTGATGCAACAACACATCTCTACTCAATGGATACAATATTTTGTACGTACACCTCAAACTATTCCAAAAAACAACACATTTGTTTTAATTTTGGATGGGCACTCTCCTCATACTCGTAATATTGAAATTATCTACATTGCACGAGACAATCGTGTCACAATAATATGTCTTCCCCCCCATTCGACCCATAAAATGCAATCATTGGATGTGTCGTTTATGAGCCCGTTTAAAACATATTATGCTCAAGAAATTGAGACTTGGCTAAAGAACCATTCAGGGCGAGCTGTCACTTCTTATCAAGTTGATAGTCTCTTTGGAAAGGCGTATTTGAGATCTGCCACAGCAGAAGCTGCCATTAATGAATTTAGAAAGACAGGGTTGTTACCTTTCAACCAATACATCTTTCGAGATACTGACTTGCCATTCATATCAGAGAGACGGCTCTTGTTGCCAAGAATGATGTAATTTTTGAAGTTGCAAATGATCGTCAAGGTGAAGGTGATTCAGAAAAGAAAAGCATTTGTTTAATTAAACCTACTGATATAAGTTCTATTCCATCTCTTCCCAAAAGAATCATTACAGAAAGATTTGACAAACGATGTGGCACTGCCATTCTTGTGACAGGAACACCACATAAGAAAACCACACAAAAATCTCAAGATGAAAAAACTAAGTATCTTGTTCAAACATCTTGAATATTAGTAAACCTTGTGATTAGAAGGAAGCAATCCATAAGAAGGCGGATTCTTGAAGATAGTTCAAGTGGAGATGAATATCCAATGTTAATTGACATGGATGATGATGATAGTGATTTTTAATCAGAAGGTATTGACGAAGATGACGAAGATGACGAAGAAGATGCAGTGTGTATTTTTTATGGGAGGGGTTATTCAAATGATCGCAAAGGGGAAGAATGGATCAGATGTACAAATTATCTTAAGTGGGGGCATGTAATTTATGTTGGGAGATGCAAAGCACTGAATTTCATTGTAGATTTTGTTTGAAAAAGTAAGCCTATGAAGCATATGAAACATTTTATTTACATGTCAAATTATTTTATTTTGATTAGAAAAAATATGTGAACTATATTTTAAATTGTTATTATATTTCATATTGTATGGATTATTTTAGTATAAGCATTTACATATTTAATTGGTTGTGTTTGCGTTTTGATATTAGTAATTTCAAATAAATTGTCAAAACTTAAGATGGCTATGTTGATCTTACCTCAATATCGGATACTGTCCTATTTGATTATGCCTGGTCACCTGGTATCGGAAATTTCCTTAAGTACAAAAGATATTAAATGTGTGTGTGTGTAGCTTTTAAAAATAAACAAATTTATAAACAAAATTGGTTTGTTGAATAAATAAAGACATTGACACAAAAAATTACTATTTAATTTAAAGGAATATATATTATTTGTGGTTTTAAAAAAAGTATCCGATAGTCGGAACCTCTCCTCTATATTTTAGTTAGGCTAATGGTAAAAGGATGAGGAAAGTATAATTTGTAGAATGTGCATCTGCATATATTAGTGGTAAATGGATGAGGAAGGTATAAATTATAGGATATCCCATTGTAAATGATGCCGGTATGCGATACGAATGCGGATGAAATGAATCTGGAAATCGACCACACACCAATCTTCTCCAAGTGGGTTGCCTTAGCATATTCATTGGCCCCTTCTGCCCATTTTTTCACCTGCTCACTATTTTGCAACAATATTACTCGAGTATCTGTGACCTGCCTCGTCGTATCTCCGACATTCTGCACTTGTTGCATCACACTTGTTGCTTGAGACCCCATAGAACCCCAACCCCAGCCCCCACCTGTATTTGCTAATAGTAAATGGATGAGGAAGGTATAATTTATAAAAAATGCACCTGAATTTTCTTAGAGGAAACGCGTGAAAACATTTAATAAAAAATACCCTTAGTACACCAAACCATAATTCGAAACTCCACCTCCCCAACATCAACAAACCAGACTAGATGATCCTGACCCTTAGTACACGTGTCCATCAATGTGGATTCGTTATTCGATTTTTTTAAATATACATAATATTTACATAAACTCAGGGTATAAGTATAAATAAAATATCTTAACCTAGGACAGCACGCCTAAACACCAAACCTGCTCTATTAGTCCCCTAAACATATTAGCTTAGGACACACATGGGTTCAAATCAGGCTCAATTAATTATACTTTTCTGTCTTCATAAACACTGTTCCTATAGTGACTGAAAGGTTAGTAGTAGTAGTAGTAGTAGTAGTAGTAGTAGTAATAATAATAATAACAATAATATAACTACAATATATTAAAATCAGTAGGGATAATCATTAAACAATTCATTAAAAAAACAATACAATTATTGTATTTATAATGTAAAACACTCTCCAGATATTCAATTTGAACAAAATCTTCAGAAAAATTTATGGAAAATTTTGAATTTTTAAAAATCAATTGTGGATAAACTCTCTTTAAATTTAGAGATATAATCAAAGTCACTTTTTGGCCTTGAGACCATTTAACGTGTAAATAAATTTAAAGTTTAAACAAAATCCATTAAACAGTATCGGGAGTAGCCCCAGATACAGACAGACGGACACAGGCATGTCAAGATCTATCATAATCTCGAGGTCGAAAAATGTTCACGATTGTATACCACGTGGAAAAGTAAAGATGATAGGGTTGCGCCTCTTCACTACAATGAAAGGAAAATAGGGGCTAAACGCAAAGTGCTGTGCATCAAAGATAAACATGATTATTTGCAAAACACGGTGAATCAAGCACAAATCAAACACTTTCATAAAATTGATATATTTTGAGAATTGTTTTTATATTTTAACGCAAATACTTGCATACATACCTAATCACGCTGTTCCCTTACGAAGTAGGAGAGTATATGTGCGTATAGCTAAAAAAAACTCCGAACTTAATCCCTTCAAATAGAGCCATACACCGAGTCATACATTCTCTTTTATTCTTAAAACTCTAATGTTTCTCTTTTTCACACATTCGTACACACAATTTAACCTGGTCTTACATAGCCTAATTATAATTTTAATTGGCAAATTAGAAATAATTCTTTAAAACAGTGGTTTTCAAACTTTTTTTAAGTCACCACCCCTTTGATTTCGTAAACTCATCCCTAACGACCCCTATTTAACCTTAGTAAAATTATTATTCAGAATATCGGGTTGAATGACCCCTAAGAAGGGAAATAACACAATAACATTCTTACTTGCTTATTCTATGGCATTAGGAACTCAAAAATTCAACGCCGCACTTACAAAAGTACACCACCTATCCCTATCCTGATCTGATTAAATCCAGTCCACCTCTTTTTCAGGTTCATTTTAAAGTTATTCTTCCATCTGCGTTTAGATCTTCCCAAAGGTCTTTCCCCATTGGGTTTGTCAGTCAATACCCTGAAAATGGATCTAGAATCCTCCATTCGAGTTGCATGTCCTGCCAAACCCTAATCTACGAGACTTAACTATTGTAACAATGTCTCGTGATGAGTACAGGCTATGTAACTCATCGTTATGATACCTAATTATATTTTTTAACTGTAAAAAGGATTACTTGAATATTGAGATGACATTGGTTGATATAATTATATTTTTTATTATTATTTAACATTCCTTTATATGAACACATTTTAGCACAATAAAAAACATGAGAGAGAGTCAGCTTATTATTTGATCAATTATTACAATACAATACAAAGCAATACCATACAATACAATTTACAGATTATTACTATTCTAGAGGCATTACAGAAAACCTGGTTAATGTGACTCTTAATGTGTGTATAGAATATAGAGCTGAAGGTGCAAAATTGTAGATAAACTAGGTAAAAATATATAAATTACTCAACTAATGATGGGCTGTTTCATAAAATAAACTGTTTACTATATAATTAAGGTGCTACTCTGACACAATTAGTATTTTTATATGAATAGTATTGTTACACCTAGACTAAAGTATACTTTTATAAATTGATCTTTTGTTGTTATTTCTATTAATACTGTTAAGACGACTAGTATTAGTATTACTATTATTATTATCATTACTAATACTAAAACTAAGACTAATGACTCACTTCTGGATCGTCAAGAATAATATAATATAAGGTTGATTTAATTTGAATTTTGATAAATATCTAATATTTTGGTTCAATGAGCTCTAAGTTTTTGCACCATTCCAACGAAAGCTTGATTCAATAAAACAGCCAGTTTTAGCTTTTGACACTTTTAGTTTTTTTGTGGTCTTATTCCTGGTCGATAAGGTTTGATTAACTATTTAAAATCCAAGCAAGTTGAAGTATTTATACCATCCAAGTATGATATCATAAATAAGTACTAACACGTTATATTTAATTAGCTGTCTCATACTTAAGAATCCAAGTAATATAAATAATGATGCACTATATGCTTTAAAATCTGAAAGAGTTATAATTCTGACCATTTTGTTCATTAACAATACTAGTGGTTGAAGATGGTTTGTGTAAGTGAAATAATTCAATACAATTATGACTTTACCTATATATTAATTTTTTCACTAACCTAGGTTAAATTATTCAAATACTAACTAGTGTACCTGTTCTTCGTACGGGAATCCATAAAGTAGCTATTATTTTTAGTATACAAGAGAAAACTTTTTTTAGTGTGTTAATTATAATACAATTTTGTCTCTTTTTTTTGTGATTTTGTTAATCTCCAAACTAAATAAGTCTAAATAATTACTTTTAACACTATTGCTTAAAATTGTTATTTGGAGTAAACGTCTTCATAATTATTGAATTATGGATACTTTTTTTTAAAGGTTTTACAAATCTCGAATCCTTCGAATATCATAAGATTCTTGATTCGAGCGTCTCATCTCTAATAATTATATCTTTTGTAGTTTTGTCTTTCTACTCATCTTGTGCTTTTTTTTTTTCAGGATCAGCTACACGTTAGCTCACCTCATTCAAAGATTGACTTCTTCATGGTTTCTTACGTGTATCGTGTGTCGACTGAGGTCTATTATTATTATTATTATTATTATTATTATTATTATTATTATTATTATTATTATTATTATTATTATTATTACTAGCACCACGTCTTACTACCTGTTTGGGTTATACGCACTTACGCTAATGTGTAATGGTAGGGTGATTGTGAGATGAAATGGAGGACCTACAGTTTAACGTGGAATCCGAACCACGGTGGCGGCCTGGCATTCCCCACATTCACAAGATTTCTTGTCAGACTGAGGTCTAGCCAGAGTGATGAAACATGTACATCGTTGAACGCCCACAAGTAAAACATATGTTTTACAACTTCAGCGGAGTTATTTTCCGTTGAATATAGCGCACGTGTGTTTTATTTTCAGCTCGATATTAAATTTCATCTGTATAGAGGACTAGCTGTGTTGGTAAATGAACGATATTCTCCCGGAGGAGTTTAAATCCCTATATAGGTTTAATGCTAGCAGATATGTTCAACCTTCTACTAGCGTTGAGGACTTTAACCAGGGGCTCCGTAAGTTCTTCGGGAAAGGGGATAAAGGGCCGTGGGATGTAGGAACTTCTGGTGAAACATTAATTATTCGGAAAGGTAAAGGTACAAGTGATGAGGTTAAAGAATAGGTCTACAGTTTTTTCCCACACGTACACACACACACACACAGAAGAGTAAAAATGTATGAATTAAGGAAGAGGCGGAGGAAGTTTCATGAACATGGGTGTAATTGACTCACTCGTGAGCCCAAGGTTCGATTCACGACAGGATAATTTGAAGAGGTTTTATCATGACAGTCACGCAATGTGATGTCACAACTAATCCCCTGACTAATTCTGCTGTTAGTTAGTCCTTAAAATTCACCCTAGTTTTTTCTTTCTCCTGTTCTTTGCAAATTTTAGTGGTTAACCTGTAGTGGTGGTAACTTGGTTTTAATTAAAACGCAGGAGGTACCACTAGGAGCTCTCTACACCCAGCGAGAAAGAGAACGTGGTTGTGTGTGTCCGTCTACGCCTTTTTAACCAGCTTCCTGGCTGCTGTAACACATCACACACAGCAGCCACAAGCAAGCATCCACACAGTACACAGGAACAAAACAAATTACTGCTGGGGCAAGGACACGCCCTAAACAACACACACACACACACTCAACTAGTGTTGTTATTGTCTGCTACAATAGGCCAGCTGGATCGGGGAGACAAGTCTTTGACTTATTAAAACCAGTCCAATTCATTGTAGCCCGGCTTATACCAACGGGTGCTTGGACTGAGCTCTTAGAATGATGATAATAACAGGGCCTTACCGATCAGGGGGGGGGGGGGTGATGTTTATGGTGTTAACACCACCACCACCACCTTCAAATTATTATTAATTATCTAGTTTTATATTCTTACACATTGTATAAGCTGGTAGCGGATGGAGTCTTATAAGAAAAAAAATATCTACAACACCAATAGTGTTTAAAACTTTGAATTTCTTCAAGAAGTGCTTAATGTATAACAAACTCTTTGCCATCTCATGTTGGGGGTCTCCTCCACGACCCATCCCACCGCTTATACACCCCAAATCTCAACCCACAAAAGAAAAATCTGGGTAAGGGCCTAGATAAACATAATTGACTAGTAAGATATTTGACCAGCCCCTAATAGCATCTGATTATATAATTTAAATCGCTACTTAGAGGATCCATTTATCCACCACCTTTTTTTTGTACCGTATATTCCTACTCGTTCGTATACTCGCACATTTACACTAAGAGGATAGCTGTTAGTAAGGGAGAATTTAGAATTTATACACCCACATTAGCGTGGAAGAGTGAGTATATTCCGTTCACGATAGGTTTTTTACCTTGATGACAGTTCGAAAATCATATATTTAGGTTTTGGGTTGCCAACACTTGTAAAATATCACAGTTTTGTTATAAATATAAGGATCTTTAACTACCTGTTATATATTACATTTAAAATAACGTAAACTTAAGTTTTCTCACACTATTTCATTTTTTTAAATAATTTCTTTTCATCCAACTCGAAACAATATTTTAAACATAATTAAAAGTACTTATGTTTCGTTTCGGAACGTTACTGATTTTGTGTAATATAGTGCACACATCAATATCTTTTAATACAGGCATCGTATTTACTTGGAAAAGAGAAAATTGTTGTCAATTTTTTACATACAATAAATGATTTTATGATTATTTTATCGTATTTTGAAATATTTAACTGAATAAAATATTTTCATAAACTGCGTGTCTGCATAATTGTAAAAAACTTGTTTACCGTTATGTTCAATCATATGGTTTAGATTCGTCAGTCGCCATTTTGAAGCTATGTTCGTTAGAAGTTTTTGTGAAAGTGGTGTTAATATTTTTTTAAGGGGAATAAAACTATAAATAAACTTTGTGTCCGACCTCAAATAAATAATATTGGCCTAAATTATTGTGGTTAACTATAACATGAATATATTATCATCTGTTTTCATTACAGAGATCCAAAGTGATAGATGTCAGCTGTTGGCATAGTGATATATTAGGGATTACTTCTAGTTACATTTCGAGCTGTCATCCAGGTAAACTTAGCTCGTGAATGACTTATAGCTATTTACGAACAAATACTTCAGTGCACTTCCCCCTCTGGAACTGAAACGTCAACCTTCCTGTCAATGGAAAACCAGACTCAACTAGAGTGACGATTTCGTCCAGATGCTCACCCGTGTGGAGTATAACAAATCCTTGATTATTTTAGTTAAGATAAACCTGGTTTATTTTTTACTAGTAAATATAAGATTGTCTCTAAACAAAAAAGTTACGTACAAAATTGGCAAGTACCATGCACTGAAGTTGCTGGCATAAAAATAAATGGTAAGGGACAATCGTACTTTCTTCTTAAGTCTAGTGCAGGGTGGCCAACCTTTTTAGAGCAAGAGAAATTACACTGTCATTAATTATTTAACGGAATCATTGTAACCAGTTCTCCCCACCTTCCCCTCCATCCACCTGCCAAATATATTTCGATGGAACACATTTGATATCAAGCTAAGAAAATAATATTTATCGCTCTTTTATTCATCAACAGTAATTATTATGGGCGTATAACACTTGGACTACTTATACCTGTTATGGCCTGCGTTTAAAAGGGCATCATAAAGCCCACAGTACAGTTGGGCTACGAGTTTCTTCTTGGGAATTGTAAACAAGGCGTACTAGTGTACTAACTTGGCCACGGTAGTTGTGACACTCCATTTAGGATGGTTGTAAATGCTTTCTTAACATCAAGTGTTGTATAGTAAGACACAACAAAATGCTAATCTAATCTAACCTAGCCTAACCTAAACTAGTATAACCTAACTTAACTTAAACAAGCCTAAACTAATATAGGGCAAACAGTTTGGTAATGCTGAATTCAGATCTATCCGCGGGTCTATTATCTATCTATTACCTCGTATTATAATCCTTCTGGTTAGTGAACATAGCCCAACTAAACTATGATGATAATCATCCTGATAAGTGATTGTAGTCCAACTAAGCTATGACGATAATCCTCCTGGTCAGTGATTGTAGCCCAACTAAGCTATGAGGATAATTATTCTGGTCAGTGATTGTAGCCCAACTAAGCTATGAGGATAATCCTCCTGGTCAGTGATTGTAGCCCAACTAAGCTATGAGATAATCCTCCTGGTCAGTGATTGTAGCCCAACTAAGCTATGAGGATAATCCTCCTGGTCAGTGATTGTAGCCCAACTAAGCTATGAGGATAATCCTCCTGGTCAGTGATTGTAGCCCAACTAAGCTATGACGATAATCCTCCTGGTCAGTGATTGTAGCCCAACTAAGCTATGAGGATAATTATTCTGGTCAGTGATCGTGGCCCAACTAAGCATGAACTTTTGGGACAAGAGGTTTGTAGCCCAGCCGTTATCTGCCGACTATTATAAACTGGAATATAAAGTTATTTACGGGATTCTCTGAAATAATAAAACCCATCAAGATTCTTTAATCATTATTTTTTTAATTATATTGAAGAAAATAAAGTTAAATGTTAAAGAAAAAAACAAGTTCTTCATAAAAAATTAAAACAAAATTAAAGTGAACCTATCATATCTATATAATACCAACGTGATTTTTGAATCTACTTTTCACTTAACAATATCTCTTTATTAGATTCGATAAATTAAGTACGGAGTTGTTTTTTGAGCTGTGTGCACAGTTTATTGCCAGCCCCGCAAGGGGACGGTGGGATTATATACTCGTATATAGGTTCGATATAGAAATGTACTGTACATGTCATAATTTAACGAATTTACTTTTTTATAACATTAATGGAAGAAAATGTTTGGTCACTTATAAATGTGGAGCCGAATCTACACACAAAAGCAAAATCGTGAAGATTAGGAAACTGTTCTTTAAGAAAGTATTTTAAAAATCCGATCAGATTAGGAGCACTGTGTGATCAACAATGTTTTTTAAACTTATCACAAAATCCAGGGGGTTTTAGATCTCCTTTATTTCAATCTATACGAATGTGGACTATTTATGTTTATCACACTGTTTATGGTAAAATGGATTTATGAATAAGTCTATGATACTCTTTTCAGATACAAAAAGAACAAAGCCCAATTAAAATCACTCACATAAAGATGTAAATTCTGTTTGATTTTGTATTATTCAGGGTAAAGTTACTGTATTTACTTACAAGTTGCTGAATAATTGTTGGAAAAAGATCAATTATACCCTAATCTAGGCTGTTACAAAACAGTTTTAACTTTAATGTGAAACTATTGACGTAATTAAACATTATTGGAAATACATTAGAGACAGCTGGCGGGCCATCAAAATGTCCTGGTGGGTCACTGTTTGGCCCTTGGACCGATATTACCAAAATAACCTTAAAACATATTTACAAACATGAAAACATTTTCTTATTTATTATGTAAAACACTCCTCAAATAGGTAGCCGCTTTGAACAAAATTGTTCATGTTATTGACAAAAAAAAAAATCAACATATATCCATTTTAAACAAATTCGTTGGAATAAATTTCAAAAAATTTAAAAATTTATAAAAATTAGTATTTTACAAAGTACCCTTAATTTTAAGGCTTGAATAAAAATCTCAATTTAGCTTCAAGGCATGACCATAATTATGATATCTAAATATCAAGTTTAAAAAAAAATCTTCTATTACTAAACCGTTTTGGGTATAGCCCAGGTCAGACAGATAGGCACACATGAGGACAGTTAGAATAGTAAAACCCACTGTTTGAGTTAGAGGGTGCAGAAATCAGATCCATCATAATATTAAGGTCGAAAATTTCTAACGATCACTTTATTTTTATAAAGTGAATTCAAGTGCTAGAAATAATTTAGAGATTGATCACCATTAATGAGAATGAATCATGTGCAATGTGACTTGCTATTAAAGATTTGCACAGCGCGCGATGATTGGACGACCGTGTCTGCAGCACTATCGTGCCGACCTTGTCGCGGCCATTGTGTTGTCCCAGATAAAGCACTATCGCGCCCCGGAAATGATGAGATCCGGGACACTTCATTGACGGAAGGGTTCGCTCCCCCACCCTACCACACATACCTCCCTTTCCCCACCCCTCCCTTCTCTCCACGAAACTTTCCAGTGGCACTGGGTCAACCGTTACAGCCGTCGCTAATAAATGAACTGATTTGAACCACCGGGAGGGTTTGGCAGCAAAAATAGCGGGTCTTTTTCTTCAGTGAGGACACAGGGGGCTCTACCCTGACTGACCATAATGAGGATTAGGGGAGGGGGTGCACCTAAGCGCTGTTGAGAATACTCCTAAGAGGGGCGAGGGAACTAGCTGGTTACTGGAGATCCACAGTGAAGTACCCTTAAGACGAAACTGACAGTACACCGGAGAGCCAATATGGAGGCTTCTTGAAGGCTGCTTAGGTAGCCGAGATATTGCCAGTCAGATGTTGCGCTTAGGTTAAGTGTTGACCAAATTTTAATGGTACAAGAGTTTAGTGTTTACTGGAATGAGCACAAAACTATTTTATATGAGCCTATATATAGATGGACTTATAAACTTAGTTTAGAAGTTGGAATTGGCCATTCTGAAAAGTCTCGAAACCCGCGTATTTTGGTTGATCACAAATTCCAGGGAAACTAAAGGTAATGGAGACAAGCGGATCTCCCAACTCTAACTAAAGACAAGTGCAGGTTGCTGACATGACGGTCTCCCTTCTAACCAATATATTTGTGCGTTGAAAAGAGATAGCCTGATATATTAATGTTTGTACACCACCATTAGGGTGACATTTGATATAACGATTGAATCGGATCCAAGTTTGCTGTTCTGTATTATAATAATTAAAAAGGGATGATGTCTTATTCTCTAAATTAAAAGTTCTGGTGTTTTATAGTGTTTATTTTTTATTTTTAGTAGACAAACAGTTTTTTGCTAGATATTTCACACGTTGTAATTTTAATAAAAGTCCCGACTATTACGTTATATGCATGATAATTCCCGACAGTGAAATTTAGAACACAGATTAAATGTCATATGACTCCACCTACACGGCTCCTCGTCAGGAAGGAAAGTGAAGAGATGCGTAACCTAAGGGGTATATCAAGCGACATTTCCTTCTTGAATCTTCCCAAAAGAAAAAAGGTGTGGTCATCCAGGTGCGTTTTTGTTCACAAAACTGCTTGTTTTTTTAAATAGAGACGTAGAAGGATGTCACCACACCTTTCAATTTTGCAACTTAACACAAATAAATCTTACTACCCACTTTCATTTAAAATATCGTAATTTTGAATATAGATGTGAATAATAAATTATTGGGATGTATATTTCCTTATCATTACATCTTGAACCAGACATGACTATTATCACATTTTTGTACTTTTTGCTACATTATCTATTCGCGTACTTTTCCAATAAACCCTCATAAACCAGTTTCAATTTACTTATCTCAGTCGCAAGTTTCTTCCCCTTAGCCCGCTAGCATCCTGACAAAATGCGGAATAGTAGCATAAATTGTATTTGCAATTTGCATTTTCCTTCCTCCCTGTGTGTTCTCTTACTCCCGGTTGGTCTCTGAAGTTAATGAATTTCTTTTCGATTATTCTAGCATCTGACGGGATAATGGAGAGCCGTATGATAGATTCTTAAGAGCTGACTAACATGTCATTGGATATACTGCTAAGGGTGCTTAGTGGTACATCAACGTTGCAGTTTCACCGATTTTGAAATAATTTGTTATTTAAAATACCACCAGGAAAAATAGTCATGCAAAAGTGTTTGGAATATTGTTGCCTAAAATTAAAATATTATAATAGCAAACAAAAAGTTGAAATGTAAAAGAAAATACCGAAAATAGTGTTTCAAAAGAAAATATTTAATCGGTAGCCTTTTATTATAATCAGTATTATATGGAACTTTTGAAATTAAGTTGTATTAGTTAAATTAAATGAAAATTAATCTTATCTATTAAAGCGTGGGTGACCTGGTGGTCTAGGGGTAAGATGTCAAACTTCTGTGCTGGGGGCCCGGGGTTCAAACCTCAGTTCTGGTACAGGTTTATTTATCTGCCAAACTCTTCCTTCACCTCTGACAAGAGGTGTATTAATCACAACTTGTGAATGTGTGGAATTCCAGGCCTCCACCGTGGTTCGGATCCCACGTTAAATTGAACCTCCTACATTTCATCTCACAATCACCCTACCATTACACATTAGGGTGACCTGGCGGTCTAGGGGTAAGGTGTCGGACTTCTATGCTGGCGGCCGGGGTTCAATCCTCGGTCCCGGCAAAGATTTATCTGATTACCAAACCCTTCCTTCACCTCTGACAAGACATCTTGTGAATGTGGGGAATGCCAGGCCTCCACCGTGGTTCGGATTCCACGTTAAACTGTAGGTCCTTCATTTCATCTCACAATCACCTTACCATTACACATTAGCGTAAGTGCGTATAACCCGAACGGGTAGTAAGACGCGGTGCTAATAATAATAATAAACATTACACATTAGTGTAAATGCGTATAGCCCGAATGGGTAGTAAGACGTGGTGCTAATAATAATAATAATAATAATAATATAATAATAAATAATATGAGAATAATAATAATAATAATAATAGCGTGCCTTAAAATTGGACTATCATTTAAGTGGAGAGTAAATATACAGATTCTTTAAAAGTGCACTAGATTATGTAACAAATATACATATCCGCCTTTTTTTACTAAATTTGGTATTCAGGACTTTTATAAGGCTTCTCCGAGAAGTTTTTGGCTAGTTTGCTGAAGGGCAAAATGATAAAATATTGATTTTCTCAAAATCCACTATAACGATTTCGAATAAATTTTGTTTCTATGCATTATCTAACATTACATACAAAATAGCAACCCTCATTTTCTCATGAAAATGACTTTGAGGGTAATTTACAAGAGGAAATTTCCAATGTTTATCATATCTCGACAATCACTGTAACTTAAATACGAAGTAACTTATTATAAAGTTGTAGTACTATTTGGAATAAAAACTTGTACTTGAAATATATTTTTATAAAAGCAACAGTTTCCGAAATATTGGCAATGGCAAATATATTTTTTTAATTGAGGTCTTTTAATCGGCAGTTGATTGTTATGAACTTTAGTTGAATAAAGATGTTACTTTTTTTCCCTCAGTATTTTTCTGTAAAGGTCTATATTAATTCTTTATGCTCTTTGGTGGAATGTGATTTCCCTTTTAATTTCTCGCTATCTTACAGGTAGAGAAATTATTGTGATCGTAAAAAAAATTGAATTCAAGATTTTTATGAATGTCGACGTTTCATAACCCCCGAATCCGAAAATGATGTTTTTAAATTTCCGTCCGTCTGTTTGTCTGTCAGTACCTCCAATTATAGCCTAAACTATTTTACCGATCAGGCTAAAACGTGGTATCTAGGATTTTCATAGGGTTGCCACGAGGATTTTTTGGAATTTGATATCCAACCCTAAAATTAAGGGTAGTTTACTGAAGGGCAAAAATAGAAAAAGTCGATTTTCTCAATATCGGCTCTAAAGATTTTGATTAAATTTCATTTATAAACATTTATAAATATTACAAACAAAATGGCTACTCTCAAAATTTCGGTAAAATGGATTTAAGGGCTTCGGTCTTATGCGTAAATGATATTTTTTTTTTATAATATCGCCTGAACTATTTGAGATATGAAATTACGTATCATTACAAATATGTAGGTATATTTATAATACAAATATTTTATTTGAAGCATATTTTTATAAAACCAATAACTTTCAAGCTATAAGCAAATATATATATTTTTTAACTTTTCCAACACAAAAGGTAAAGTATTGCGACCGTAAAAAAAATCTAACCTGAAAATTTGATGGATGTCGACGTCTCATGACCCCCCGAACCCTAAAAAGTGGTCTTTGCAATTCTGTCTTTCTATGTGTCTGTTAAACTTAAAATTAAAGTAGTTTTATAAAGAGAGAAAAGAGATAAAATCGATTTTCTCAAAATCGGCTCAAAAAGTTTTGATTAAAATTCGTATCTAGGCGTTTATTAAGATTATAAATAAACTGTCTATTTTCATTTTCCCGTGAAAATGACTTTAAGGGTACTTAACAGAAGCAGAAACCTCCGTATCTCCGCAACTATTTGAGATACTAAATAACTTTTCATTGCCAAATTGTACTACTATTAAAAATAAAATACTTTTATATGTAATATATTTTTATAAAACCAACAGTTTCTGAGATATTGGCAAATATATTAATACAATTTTATGAGCTTTAGTTGTAGAAGAGATACTACTTAAATTTTAAAGCAATAATTCTCTAATGCCATAGAGTAAAGTAAGTCTCTCAAAAAGTTTATATTGTTTTCCATTAAACCTCTTAGGAGAAATGTTTGTACAACAATAAGCTATTTCCAATTTACACTCAATAGTCAATATTTACATTTTTTATTGGTCAACATTTATAAATGAGGAATTTAATAGCAATTCGATGGCATGAAGATTTGCAACACCTAATAAAATGTCGAAAATTTTAACCGGAAGTTGAAATTTGAATACGAAGTGTTGACCCTTGTGGAGCCATTATTGATCTTTTTTATTGGTCCTAACATACGAATGAGGACATTAATTATTTAAAAATAAAATTTTATAAGTTTTCAGTAAATGTCTTCATTTTTAGGGTAGACTAAGTTTGTTCGGTGTAGTATTTATTTTTTTACAAATTGAGTATTATTTTACGCAAATACTGATGTTTAGTTTTTGCTTTTGAGAAAATAGTTAAGAGTTTCAAATGTTTATTAAAAGTGTATACTATCATTCGATAATATTATCTTAACACATTGGCAAGATCAATCTGAGTAAATAAAAGGGTATGTGCTAACATTCTTTCTGTGGCCCAGTGTTTCCATGTTGTAATAAAGGACCACTACAAGGAAGTAATAAAGTAGCTCGCTAATCACTGAATTGACTTGTTAAACTAATGTCAACACGAAACAATTGAATTTTATTTGTTTCCCTTTTAAAATACTGTTGCTAGGTGTGTGTGTGTTTAGTGTGAGTATCGCAATCTAAGAAAGTTAGTCTGTAAATCACGTACTCAGTGCTGATATAGCATTGTGTTTGTGAAGTTCAGTCCAATTTTCATATAAAGAACCTAATCTGACAGCTAAAAAAAACACTAGATTTATTTCACGTATTAATACGTCAGTTTATGTAATCCACAGGTGACACTTTTAATAGATAATAACTACCTATAAAATAATACTAACGATTTATTAAAATATTTTCAATGTTGACTACAAAAATTATGTTTGTACTTTATAAAAGTTTCATCCTACCACAGTCTTACCATAAAAATAATCTCCATGAGTGATTTAGTCAAAAACAAAAAAGGCCGACCTGCCAACAAGCTAAGAGAATGGTTTCTGTTTATGATAAATTTGTTATTTTGCTTTTGAGTCATATCAACTGTCACGTGGAATAAACGTCAATCTCGACTAGTCTGGTTTTTTTTCTGCTACAGGGAGGCCAGGGATCGAATCCCAGCTTGTGTATTGAGAGTTTTTTTTTTTTTAATATTTCCCATTTTTCCTACACCCAAAGATGAAAGCACGTCTTCTGAATTCTTCTACCTTCTTCATACAAATGTCAATATGCAGATAGCCAGGTCGAGTAGGCCTATAGTTCTGATTTTCATAGGAAGAGCTTTATTTGAAAATGGGAACTCATGTTAATACAATGGCATGAATACAAATATTACAGTTGTATTTATACTAGTAGTTTATTTAATCAATAATTGTTAATAATAGATTATGGTGGGCGGGACAATCAGCGCGAATGGGAGACTCTAGAACCTTGTTCAGGGTATTGAATGGCAAACCCAATGGGAAGACCTAGACGCAGATGGGAGGATAACATTAGAATGGACCGGAAAGAGATGGGTTCAATGAGGTGGACTGGACAGAGCTAGCTCAAGATAGGGGTAGGGTGTAACGAGGTGGACTGCAGAGAGCTAGCTCAAGATAGGGATAGCGGGCGTACTTTTGAAATTGTGGCAGTTAACTTTCGAGTTAATAATGCCATTTAGTAAGTAGTTTAGTAAAGCAAAGATAAATTACACCGTATTTATTTGATTAATTTAACGTTCACTTTCTGAATCGACTGGTTATAACAGCACACGACTTTATAAATTTACTTAGGCCTAAATCTAGAGCAGAACACAACATCCATTCATTGCTGCGAAAGGGGAAACCCTTATTTCATCTGAGATAATTTTTTCGGCCATGCCCGGAATCAAACCCGAGACCTTTAGTTCAGTAGACACTCGTGTTACCGACTGAGTTTTGGTGTTGGACCATTTTACAGTAATCCATAGGGAAGTATTCTTGGAAGATTTTGATAGCTTTATAACTAATAAAGCAAATAAAACATACTTATAGCACGCCAATTTTTAGTGACTTTCAATCAATGTTGTTGGTTTATAGTAGGCTTACAATAAAAATCAGCGTTTAGTAAAACGCGAAGCATATAAAATGAAAAGGCAAGGTTCGTTCAGTCACGGTCGGACAGTGCTTTACTCTCAAATACAACACTTTGTTGACTTTAATACACACGAGCATTTTTATGACTCAGTTCCCGCAAACAATAGCCAATAATTCAGGTCTCACTTTTCTACGAAATAACGAGAGCAATGGTGAGATTTATTTAAGGTGTTTTTTTATAACCTTCTGTCCAAAGCTCTCATTTCCGGGTCGCTACGCACGTTGAACGGGGCAACGGACACATAAACTAGGTACTGCGAGTGGTAACCACCAATAATACATCCGTGAAACATACGTGTCGTAATATTTTATTATACTACCACTTCCACGATTTATGACAACTTCGAAAAAAATATATAATATGTGATTTATAGTGCGCTACTGAATACACGTTTACCGAGTTTTTATGTTTATTGCTTAGTGCTACACACATCTACAGTCCAATTATCATAGAAAGTACCTTTTAGAAAATAAAAACTTTTTTATGGTCAAAATTGATAACATCATTGGACTACAAAATTTTTTTATTTCTTGTACTCTTTTATATCTATCTCCTATATTCTTGTGTGTGTATATATATGTATATATATATATATATATATATGTATATATATACATGTATATGTATATATTTACAGGCTGTATTTTAAAGCACACACACGAGTATACGAAAGTATTTTCATATAATAATACTCATATATATACAGGGTGTATTTTAATTGCTGTCAAATATTCAAGGGGCGTATTCCCATTGACCAAACATATATATTATATATATATATATATATAGGTGTATTTTAATATATATATATACACGAATATATGAAAGTATTTTCATGTACTCATTACCCATATATATATATATATATATATAATATATATACACACACGATTATATGAAAGAAATTTTGTATCTTTTTTAACTATCAGGTATATATATATATATATATATATATATATATATTATATATATATATATATATATATATATATATAGGCATATTATATATTTATATAAAAGCCAATATCTGACAGTCACAAAAGCTAAAAAAAAACTAGTTTACTTTCATTTACTCCTGTACATATATACATGAGTCTATGAAAGTATTATACATGTATAGGCTTATATGTCCTCTCAGTGCTGACATAACCACGAGATGACATTGAATTTAAATTCATAATTTAAATATATCTCAATCTCTCATCGGGAGTTGTATGTATACCATAGCAACAAGTTACACAACAGGTAATAATAACGTAATCAAGGCGTAACAACTGCCCGAGATTGTATTTTGCATACTATGAATAGTGTCTGTTTAGCATTCTGCTTCACGCCATGCCAAAAGTACGCACGTCACACGCACGACGCATGCGTAATGAAATCCGTAAGCCAGGGGTGATCACAATTTGTTTATACATAACTGAGCTACTTTAAGGTGGGGCGGACGAGAGCAAGAATAAAGCGAAGTTATTTTTCAGTTCTTATAAAAAAAAACCTTTACGGTTGAAAATAAATATAATATTGCTTCAATAGATCTATTTAGTTTAATTTTACTCCCCTATTAATCCCAATATGAACAGTTCGTGGTTATTCGTCATAGGCATTGCGTAATTTGACCAAGACATTAGATTTCTTCTTTAAAAAAAATGTATTTGGTAAATTCCACTATTTGTTTTAAATCCCCACATCGTACTACCTGTTCAGGTTTTACACCTATATTAAAATTATTCTAATGGGGTAGGGATGAGGATGAAAGTATTTTAGAGGTAATCTACTCGCATATGTGTGGAAGGAGAGTGGGAAACCATTTAGAAAAATCACCCTCGGGAATTTGAACCTCTATCTCCTTGTTATCAGCAGGCCAGTCTAATCTTAGATTGACGCCCAGACAAGGGTGGTATAAGGTGTTTTTTTAAACCCCAAGGGCCAAATCTGACTATCACTTCCAACCGATGGCCAAAGGTATATTTAGTAATCTCACTGACTTATCATAATCCTACAAACAACACTTAATAAACGATCATTTTCTATACTTATATATAAATTGTATTTTAGGATAATAGAATATTTCCAATTTCATTGTCAAAAAAGTTTATCAATCTTCCAAAAAATATATTATGAAATATGTACAGCATGGTCTAGGATGTAACTTTTGCAATAGACTAGACTGCCGATGACGGAAATATCTGGGTTCGAATCTCGGTTGGGTGTACTGAGGTTGGTGTTTCCAAAACTGTTTTCCACTCTCTATAAACGCAAATGCGAGTAAACGTCCTCCCTCTAAATATAACCTTCCTCAGCCCTGAAACCATGAGCGTAACTAGTATATAAGCGTATAAACTGAACTGGTAGTAAGATGTGGTGTTTAAATAAAATAAACAAAAAATATGCACAAACACACACTATCACAAAATATTTATACATATATGTTCTAATAAAACAAATGCATAGTAAAATGCAATTATGAAATTTTTAAGTAAACGTATTTATTTTAATAATTATCTATTTCACATCTGTCACCGAGGGGCTTGCCTTTAATTTTCCTCCAATAGGTATAAATTACTGTGAGGGTGGGCCACATTAGGCCGCGGTCCGCCAGTCATATCACACTGCTTCATAATTCGGCCACTGAAGCGGTTAATTCCACTATGCCAATGAAAAATATTCGAGAACTGATCATATTAATATGTTTAAAAAATTAAACTAAACGCATGATCTACTAAATCAAATCATTTTGTCCAAAAAGAGGTTGTTGCTATAAGAAAATGCAAAAAATACTGACCTTCACTTTCAACCCACCTTAAGACTTAAGGTCATTGCTCACCGATACTGATATTGTTTATCATTCTCATCCGCAGTGGTGGACATGTGGATTAAGGAGTAAATCTGGTCTATTCTGATTTGCCGGGAAAGGTGAGGTCAGAGTTTTGAATCTTCACCGTGTGCATAAAATGCTTTTTTCATAAATACTTTCTCCCCTCGAACTCACTCAACGCAAATGAAGGTACTTTCCTCGAATCCTATCTTTATCGTCACTATACCATTTGTGTAAATAAATGCGAATAGCCCAAACGGGTAAATGGTTGTAAAAAAAACACCTTTATTAGCCTGTTCATTTAGGTTCGAGAGTTTGTCACCGATACTAAGTATTGGACCTAATAACCCTACTCATACAGTCCTATTAGGTTAATGTCACTAGCTGGCAGCCGAATTGAAGAAATTAGAAACTTAAATTTTGTGTAGATAATTTTTTTCCTGTCAAAAAATTTCGGAAATGTTGGCTAATATATATTTTTGTTTTTCTATTTATTTAAATATGTATGCAAATTATAATGACTACAAAATCTTTTCACAAAATAGTTTCAATTTAAAGAGAGTAGGGAGTTGGGTTGTTCTTGCTTATTAGCACACTGATATTATTATTGACCATCGATGACTTACTAGGATGAATAAAATGAATCATAAATGGACGGAGAGTATAAGTAAAACATCAATATATAAATAAACACCAACAGTGCAGCTGGTTAGGAATCAAACCCTAACCCCTGGAGTCGGCGTCCGACTAATTGTTAATGTTGGCCACCCCTGTGTGGTAAACGGTCGACAAGGCGCAGCGCCTTAGTCTAGTTTCCACATATAGACATACATACCATGTGTGGTAGGATGGGTATCCTTGAGAAGACAACGCTTCACACAGAAACTGCGTCCGATGAGCACGTGGTTACAGAATGGACAGAGTAACAAGCACGTGGATATAGAATGAACAAGGTATCAAGCACGTGGTTACAAAAAATACAGGGAAAAATCACTTGGATGCAGAATAAACAAGGTAACAAGCATGCGGTTACAAAAAGGACAGGGAAAAAATCACTTGGATGAAGAATATACAAGGTAACAAGCACGTGGTTACAAAAAGGACAGGGAAAAATCACTTGGATGCAGAATAAACAAGGTAACAAGCATGCGGTTACAAAAAGGACAGGGAAAAATCACTTGGATGCAGAATAAACAAGGTAATAAGCATGTGAATGCAGAAAGGACAAAGTAACAATCACGTGGATATAGAATGAACAAGGTAACAAGCACGTGGTTATAAAAAGTACAGGGAAAAATCACTTGGAATCAGACTACAGGGCGTCGCGCCAGAGGGGGTGGGGTGAGATTTGAGATCTGGAGTTAAGAAATTCTAGGCGTATTCTGTACTCCATTACTTTCTATTATGAAAGTCCTTAACTACAGACATGTACAGACAAATTTAGAATTTCCCAACTGTTGATCCCTACTCTACAAAAAATCTCAATTTCAAAAATCATCAAACATTGAAAGGAGATTCATTCTGTTATAGATTGCAGAAGTTTGGTTAATCAAGTAGTCTAGTAGCGCCGTTGTCAGTAGGCAGAGACAACGGTCAATGAGTGTATGCCGAATGCGGTATAGAAACGAATCATAAGGGAACATTAGCTGCCTATTAACGAAATTTCACTCGGCCAGCAATGCTTGTAGTGGCAGAATTGTCAGCCAATGTTTTGTTTATGGTTTAATGTTTATATTTGTGACTTTCATGGCTGCTAGACTGTAGCAGTTTTATGATTCAAATTATAATATGTTGTACAGCCAATGCCTTAATTAGTGCTTTATTAAATTTTGAAGTTATTAATGCAGTGAATGTTATGCAACGTTTTATTGTTTTCTTATCGAAAACTATGACTGATGAAATGAGAACATTGAGGTTAGTGCTAATGTTTGACTTCTGAAATACACACTATTTTTTCTAGCAAGTATCCATACTAGTTTGAATTTCACTAGAAACGTTGAAAGACTAAAAAATAGTCATTTCTAGTGGTTTTGATCAGACCAAAACAAATTCATCGAAATATTTTAAAAAAATACACTTAAAGAGGATTTTACTGATTTTTGACTAACTTTACTGATTTGGAGCACTTTCGAGTATCAAAACGTCAAACTAAGCTATTTTTGACCAACTTGTGACCAAATTTCACTAGAAACGTCGAAAAACTAAAAAATATTTATTTCTAGTGGTTCAGACCAAACTAATCCAAATATTAAAAATGCACTTTAATAAGGATTTTAATAATTTAGAGCACTTTTGAGTATAAAACGTCAAATGAAGCTATTTTGAATAAATTGTGAACAAATTTCACTAGAAACGTCGAAAGACTAAAAAATAGTCATTTCTAATGGTTTCGATCAGCTCAAAGCTCAAAGCAACAATGAAGGAAGAGGAGTAATAGGGCTGTGTTACATTGTTACAACTCTTATAATTTTTCATTTGATTAAGTAGACTACATATAAACAAACAAAACAAAAAAAAAAAATTTTCTTCCTTGACATTTTCAAATTTTGGATACATTTTTAAATTCGTTATTTAGTCTTCAATTTGCATGAAATCTCGTATAACTATGTTGTTTAGAGTGCTTATTTCGAATTTGCCAAAAGTTATTTAATAAAATTTCAAGGGAAGCCCATTTAACCTCACGCACTAAATTACAATATGTTTTGAATAGTTTATTGACGTACCAGTATTAACATTTTAGGGCATTGGACATTGGTAGACAGGTATCAAGGTACTGTAGAAATATTGATAAATTCCATTTTTTATTGCTTTATTTTACAATTGAAAATGTTTTTAAATAAACATAGTCAAATTGCTAAATTTTTGGTAAAGTGACGAGCGAGTTCTTCTTCTCAGGGAGCTAAATAGTTAAATATTGCTTTCAAGTGTGTCATAATAAAGCAGTAGTTTCCAATCTGAGGGTCGCAGCGTGTTTTGGGTGGGGTCACAAAATATATGTTTTAGCTTTATATTTACTTTTTCAAGGATTTTAATGATTATAGGAAGATGCGTAATTCTAATAGAAATGTAAGTTGTTAAAGTGCTAAAAACGACATAGTTTCTGATTAGGTTCCTTTTGGCTATTCCATTCTGATAGATTCTTGCTGACTTGGTTTACTGTGGCAGCCTTGTAATGTTGCTAGCATAATATAAAATCATCTCCCAACCCCGGGCTTGTTGATTCTCTTTTACTACTTATTAGTGGACATGCGGGTTTAATGTCACGCTCTTTTGGCTTGCTTTGTTAGTGAAGGTGAAGTAAAGATTTTAATTCTGGCCAAGAGTATATTATTCTAATGTTCCTCCAAGAAAATTAGAGTATATATCCTCTCAATTTTACCTAGCCCACTGGTGTAGTTAACTGTATATATTCCGGGCTGGTAGTAAAAACTTGAAAATTAGGATTTGAACGCTTTTAAGTTATCAAAGGGTCGCGATGGCCGCAGAGAGAAAAGTTGTCATAAACTACAAAATTTTGGAAACCACTGTGATAAAGTCAGTTAAATTTTTTAATCTATAATACACTACTTGAACGATATATGCGAATTTAAATAGATAATATATTTAAGCTCAATTGAATATTTAGCCTAGATGCAGGTAAACTGAAATAAATAATAATTCAAGTTATTTCTTTATGCGCTGAAAAAGCCTTGTAGCTTTATGAACAAATAAATAAATAAACCAATTAAAAACACAGTTGCCTAAAAGCTCGGTTCCATGCTTGATTATCACCCCAAATCTAAAATAAAATCTGTGAACCTCCTTGCCCCCCCCCCTCCCCACCCCCTTCGTTAAAAACATTGCCCTTTTTGTACTCTCCTTTGCTACTTGGGAATCTTTCTAGTTTCAAAAGGCTTAGGGTTGGGAAAAACACTGTTTCAACCCCCCCCCTCTCAAATATATTTTATGCATAGCCCCTGGCAGACTTAACAAGTCAATAAGCATGCGGGCACAGAATGGGTAAGGTAACAAGCACGTGGCTACAGAATGCCCAAAGTAACAATCACATGGATATATAATTAACGTGGTAACAAGCACATGGATGTAAAATGGTCAGAGAACAATAACTTGGAAGCAGACTAAACAAGACAACAAGCACGTGGACACAGAATGGGCAAGGTAACAAGCACGTGGCTACAGAATGCCAAGGCAACAATCACATGGATATAGAATGAGCGCGGTAACAAGCACGTGGATGCAGTAAGGACAAAGTAACAATCACGTGGATACAGATTGAACAAGGTAACAATCATGTGGAAACAAAATTTACAAGAAAACAATCACATGGATACAGAATGGGCAAGGAAACAAACACGTGGATACAAAATGGAAAAACAACAAGCACAGGAAAATAAATTGGGCATTAGGTAAAAACTTTATGCCTCGAGACAGGGTAACCTTGTTGGTTCGAATTTTGGTGGGGTAGCTTAGTCTTCATATAGTGTGAAAGTTGGTTAAGGAGGGTGAAAAAGCATTCTGTCAAGAACCTGTGAAATACAATATTTTGTTGAATCCCACTTAGAACGATCAAAAAGATTGTAGAGGAAGTTGTAATACGAGGGATACGAGGAACTCACTGAATTCAGGAGAAACCTTCAATTTTTGGCCCCACGTCTTACCACCCTAGATATCCTGAATTAATTCCACTAGCGGGTTAAGGATGAGCAGGGTATAATTTAGAGTAAATGTACCCTCACTTGCGTGGAGGAAAATGAGATGCAATTTTTTTTTATCGGTAAGCCCGCGTGGTGTTCGGACCTTGACCTCTCCATTACCTGCAAACCACATCAAATGAGCTTGACATTCAGACCGCGTGCCCACCAGCGTAGGTCGTTAAGCAATTAGCAGCTCACCAGTTTGTGTCTAGAATTATACGAGCTCTAATTAATTGATCACAAGTGCGTTTCCTACCAGTCGTCATGAGATCTAAGGCTTTTAACTCACCTTGGACTTAGCCTTCATTAAAGGGGAATTCTTGGCTCGAATCCCGACAGGGTACGTTGGGGTGTTCACATGCGACTTACCCCTAAACGAGTACACTTCTCTAAGATACCCTCCTTATACCCACCCCTTAAATTAATCCTTGAATAACACACGTGTTAAACGTAGGTACTTATTAATTAAAAAGATGCAGTCAACTTTAATCCTTCTTTCCTTTCTCAGAGGAAAGGATTAATTGTGTGTTAGGCCAAATGTATATATACATTATTATATTGCCGTTAAGATGTCCACTTATTTTGAGAAATTTGGTGAACATAAATATTCCTATATTAGGACATCGATATAGCATGGTTTTATTCCTACGGTAAGGGGTGCCCAGTTTTTTGAAAATGGTTTAGCCTATAATGCTTGGCAGTCAAATTATAATATTAAGCATTAAGATAAACTTTAAAATGGCCAGCCTTTTGAAAGAGGTGAAAAAACATTGAAAATATATTTGAAATTAGAATATATATAACTCACCGCATCTCTCTACCCTAATGTGCTAAATGCATAATCTTATATGTTATCTACACCAATGTTGTAGAAGTGCACAAAATAGAGTTTATAAAAAAATAGATCTCCATTTGTGTTTAGGAATAGTGAAAAAACATTTAGGAAAAAACATTCTCGGTACACCATTAAAGGGTTCAAATTCTGACACCCCGTTATCACCGAATCAGATTAAATTACGTTACCACGAGTGCGGGGGGGATTATTATTATACTACTATAAAGCCACATGGTTGACTCACGCACTTACATTAATGTTTATCCACTTCCATATGAGCTAGAAACTTGAAATTTAGCAAACTTATAGCTTTTATCCTGTAACCGACGGGAAAATTCCTAAAAAGTTAAACATTTTAATTTTTAACCCTCCATAAGAAATTTAAAATGTCGGAGCAACTTTAAAGTTGGTGCGGACCTTTCTTTGGAGGTCTCTTGTGGCTAAACGTTAAGACCTATCAAAAAACGGCTCTGGAATCTACATCAGTTTACATCCACTTGCAAAGAAAACTTACTAGGGGAGAAAACGAGTTATTTTCGATAACCGTTCGGATGTACGCCCATGTATTAATCACGCTAATGGTTGTAAGGATTAGAAAGGCTATATTCATGAGAAGTGTACCTGCATTTGTGTGGAGGGAGAGTGGAAAACAATTTTGGAAAACCCGCTCTCAACAGACCCGACCGAGAATCGACCCTCAATATCCCCATAATCGGCAGTTTAGTCTACAGCAAATGTAACGCATTATATGACCACGCGGCCACCAAGTGAGTGCCATATTTATTGAAGTTTTAAAAATGTATCAATAAAACGTCTTTAAACTTAGAAAACACTTTAAATTTGTGTTTATAACAGTACAAATTGTAAGGTAGGTCTTCAACGAGCCGCATTTTGCGATCAAAATACACTCTTTTAAACCTATGGGTGGCTACTCTATACTCTATAGATTATTTAGAAAAGATTAAGTGCTGGCATGGAGATATCCAAACGGAACGGACTAATTACACACAATGACAGTTCCCATTCTAGTTTCTATTGACTAAGTAAATGTACTGGATGACTCAAAACTCCCATAATTATTTTTGGCAACGTATTCCTTGAGTATAATTAAATCGATTTCAATTATTGGTAAAGGAGTCAATGTTATTATTTATTATTTTTAGCACCGCGTATTACTACCCGTTCAGGTTATACGCACTTACTCTAATGTGTAATGGTAGGGTGATTGTGAGATGAAATAGATGACCTACAGTTTAATCTGGAATCCGAACCATGGTGAAGGCCTGGCATTCCACACATTCACAAGTTGTGATTAGTACACGTCTTGTCAGAGGTGAAGGAAGGGTTGAGTCAATGTTGTTTTCACAATTCCAATTTCCAATTGAACAATCACAGGACGATTACAACAAGCATCTGTGGTCGTAGATCAGTTAACACTTTGTAGTTTTTTTTTGTGCATCGCATCTTTTTCACTACCAAACCGAGCTATCCTCAAATTTACACTAATGAGGTAAGAATGAGGTAGGTAGAGTTAGGCAAAATGTACCAACATTTTCGTGGTAAGAGGGTGGGAAACCCTTTAGGAAAACCACCCCCAGTACACCCAGCCGGGATTTGAACCACAACCTCCCTGTCAGTAGAAATTAATTATATTACGAAAGTGATGCCTTAAACCGTGTAACCATAGTAATACAAGTGTCTGTAGAAAATAAATAAAGAATAGTGGGTCCTTCACGTCTTTCTACCAGTCAGAAATATCCGCAAATCTACACTAAATGGGTATAGATGATGAGGGTATAACATAGAGGAAGAGTACTCGTGTTTGCATTTAGAATTGGAAAAAACCTTCAAGAAAAACCAGCGAGTTACATAATCTGAAATAAATTGAATTGAAGTGGATGTATTAATTGAAAGAGCATATTAATTAATTATATAATAAATGTATTTGTAGCTGGTATTAATATAACTTTAATTTTTTTTTTAATTACTCTTACCAAATCCTAGAGAAGAACTCTTCAATTGAGTTTTTACCAGGTCTCCACTAATATAGGGAAGTACGAGAGTTTTTACTCACCTTGTATCTACAATGCAATTAAACACACCTTCAATTCATTGATATTACAATAGAAAGGAAATAAATTGAGAAAACCCATTACAAAATACGAACGCGATGTTGTGATAACATATTAACCATTATAAAAAGTTATTCAGCATCACGAAGTTATAAAAATATCTAGGCCTATTTATCTTAAGAATCTCCAACTAAAACCAGTTGCTTGGTTTTTGAAATTTCATTTTTAATCAACTTTAGCTATATCTATCATCCAACACAAGATCAAGGCTAAATAATGTGTGCATTAGGATAGGAATTTAAATGTTTGAAAATGTATTCCGTTTCCTCGAGATAAAAAAAAATTATATTTGAAAATTATCATAACATAAATCATAGATAATAGGCTGTAATTAATATATTACCGAAATAAATATTATAATGAAATACAATTTCTCATTTTACATTAAAAATAGCGTACTCATTGCATCTTAATACAACAATTATTTTAGAGATACGTCAACTAACCGGGTAAAGATTAGAAAGGTAGAAATTAGAGGAAATTCACAAACATTTTATTGGGGAGAGAGTGAAAAACCATTTAGTACATCCCATTTTCAGTACACCCTGTTGGTTGCATTGGCAAACCAGACTAAGCTTGACGTTCGGGTCACGTGCCTACCGATGTGGGCTATGAGGGTTGTTAATATAAAGTGCAGACGTATTAGCGTTGAAAAAGACGTAGAAGGCACAGTAATAAATTCCATTAGGAAAACCATCACCACAGTGAACCCGGACCAAGATTCGAACCTCAACCTCCCGTCACCAGTAATTTGGTATATTGCGGACCTAACGCCCTTGGTATCTTGAACACCAATGCAGTGTTTTAAGTAAAAAAAAACTTGTTTTGTGACTTGTTCAAATTTCTAATAGCCAACTTTGTTTTTCCCTTGAAGTCTATCCAAAAACGAGACATTTCATTAATTTAATAGGATCTTATTCCCACTTCGGTAACTGAATGGTCTAAGGCATTACTGTCGCAGTATACTAGACTGCCGATTACGGGGGATCGAGGTTAAAATTTTAGTCGAATGTACTGAGGGTGATTTTTCCAAAGTGGTTTTCCATTTTCCTTCAACACAAATTCTAGTATACTTCCTCTAACCATAACCTTCCTCATCCCTAAAATCGTTAGCATAATTAGAACTTAATCATATAATCCGAACGAGTAGTAAGTTGCGGTGCTAAAAAAAAAAAAAAGGAGCTTATTGCTTAGGAAGCGTTTAGTTGTAAGAGAACATACAATTGAACTCTGAGTGTAATAAAATCTTCATACTCTTAGAGTCACAAAAGTAATCGAATGACATGGTTGTCTTTCTTGCAAGAAATAAAACGTGAATCATTTCATTGTACAGTGGCACCACCAGTGCAGGGACATTTGAGTAGACCTGAATCATCAACTGTTTTATAATTTATATTTTATTTACTTGTAACTATGGTTATTCGACCTCATTGGTGGCTACACGGTTTAGGGCGTCAGTTTTGCAAGATAGTGGATTGCTGGTGACGTCTATGCCTAGGTTAGAATCACAGTTGGACGCATAGGGTGTAGTATTTCACTCTAATTCCGGTTAACTTCCTCTAAAAAAAATTCCCTAATCCTTAACGCTTAGATTATATCGTTATTAACCATTTTGCTGAACGTAATAATTAAAATAACTGTTTCTCTTTACTTTCCTCAAAAGAGAATCTTAGAGAGCTAAATTAAGACTCTTTTGTTTAATCTATGACTTACCATTGTTATCAGTAAAAATATGAACTAAGCATCTTTACGATAATTCTTTATTATATCTAGTATTTAGTGTCCGGCTTGAACTTGTTTAAAACGTAGTTAATTTATAATAATTTGATAACAAAATAATTAATGGATCTAGTCATAGATATAACTTGTATATCCCTATTTAGTTACACATGACCTATTCACCTATTGATTGTTGATGGCATGCATGGTCTTACATCAAATTAATGAGGGGATCAGGGTGAATTTTAAGGAAATATAGCCACACTCTAGAATAAAAATGCATTGTGAATAAATATACACGAGTAGAATTAATAAAGACTTAATTTCGATTTTATGATATTTGAAATAGGCGCGCTAGCTGCTCGCTTAAACCCATACTTGATTTTAATCACTGAATTATAAAGATTACACTCGGAACTTGATTTTGAACTTGCCTAACGGCAGTAGTGCAAGAATAGGGGGTGTACATGTGTAAAAATAGCATGCACCCACGTCAAAATTCTAAGATGAAATTTCTACCTATAGCTTGAGGGGAAAGTAGGTTTTTACAAGTTATATATTTCGGTAAAGGTATATTTTTAATTGCGTAAAAATACTTTATTTTAGCTTTGAGAAAATTCCTCTAGTTACCCTGAAACATTCTCTAAATATAGTAGGATTCTTGTAAGAAAAAACTTTTAGAAAATACAAACAAATGTATTTTGTGATCAACGTTAACATTTACTTTATTGGTACATTTAATAGTTACTATACTATCTATCAAAAGTGACAACTACAGCTCACGTGGCTTGGCGTATAAATATATGAACACTTTTTTACTAACTTTTATAATTACTGTCAAGACTGTTCCTTCCCATGTAAATCAAACTGTAGCTCCAAAAAACACCCGATGTTAAAAAAAAAAACTTACATTAAGTGGGTCCCCGGAACTAGCTTTCATATGAATATCCATATAATTTCAGCAGAAATTTCACACATGTGCTCTCCCGAACCAAAACATTCTTGCGTATTTTCTGATACATGAAGTAGAACCGAACGTAATACAAAAATGAAGAAATAAAAGTGACTTACCCGCCGACAGGCACGGAATGGATGGAGTTCTCCACGTCAGATCCATAGGGGTGGTTGGGTGGGGTGGCGGCGACGCTAGGTTGGGACACACGACGGCCGCGAGTACCAATACACGCAAACAGTCCCTAAAAGTCACCATCTTCCCAACTTCCACCCTTTTCTTCGACAGGAACAAAGCTGTAGGCAGTTTTTTTTCCTCTCCGTTCGCGCACTTTTTCGACTTAGAACTAATCAATTCGTCACAAAACCAATATCGTCCAAGTTGAAACTATTAAATGAGTGTCTAAAGTCCTTCGTAGTAATACTCGTGAGAATAATCTATCGTTAGTGTTCGTATATTTCATAACTATTTTTTGCTATGAAAGTTTTGTTTCTTTAAGCAAATCGTTTCATTCATGTCTTACCTCGAGGGAATGGTGTTTGACACCTTATCAAACTCGGAACAAAGTGATTGTTCTTTTAGGTTGCGTTGAACATTCCTGATCGAGCTAAAACATTGTCTAAAATAACATCATTTAATTAAAAAAAAAATTAAACACTTAGAAAAACCGTTTACTTCAAATGTTAAAACAAATCTACATTAACCTATGTATTTACCACGTTGCTAAAAAAGTGTAACTTAAAAAGTGTGTGGACGTACTCATAAAAATAAACATGCTATATTTTTTAAACAGTTGGACAGAATACACGACGAATGAAAAAAAAATTCAAACAAATTCAAATGTAGTTTATATTGTTTAAATCCGAGTTATTTGCAAAAAACAAAAATAATTTTTTGCTTGTTTGAAGGGTAAGTTTTTTCCTTGTGATAAATAATTATCTCTCTTAAAATAGCTCAATATTTACTTAATCTGTTCATGGAGAAAGCTTTTTTTAAAAGATAATAGCTTCATTTTCCATTAGGAGTGAATTCTGGTTTACAATTACTTGACTGAGTTCTTATGTGCTTATTAGAAACTCAGAAAATTTTGTTTGAGCAAAAAATTAATTTATTCTAAAATACAAAAAGAATAATTTTGCGATTAGTTCACGTGGACAAAATTTACATTTCACTATTTCTACTAGATTCAACAATTAAGTAATTTAAAAAACTCATTTAAAAAAAAAACTTTGGTGTTCAAAGGAGCAAAATACACCACACAATTTAATAAGCTTTCATAATAAAATCACAATAAGATAGAAAAATAATTGACAAATTTATTTAAAAGTTATAAAAGATTACTTTCATAGCAATTGCACCGATTAGTCTTACTTTTAAAAAAAGTATGGTAAAAAGTTTAAAAAAAATATTAGTAAAACTTTTAAGAAACTTTTTATACTAAACGCATAATTTTACAAATAAGATTTTTTTAAATCATTTAAAATGACTACAAGGTGAGACCGTGTACTTTAGTAAATGACGGTAAAAAAAACCCAGCTAACAGAAAAACCACCCAACAGTCCAATAAGTAGCTACCGAATCGTCGGAAGAACGAGAAGGAAGATGATGTTCTTTACAGCAGCACTGCCCGCCGACTGCGAACGACTAGTATCAAGGATTGAACCTCTTCTTCTCCCGTCTCAGCTCCTTTGACACCCAGCATCCCATTCCCTCCCCTATTACCCCTACTTCTCCCTTCCCCACAAATCGAAACAACACACTCCTTCGCGCGCTTCGAAATAATTTACCAAAGCACTACCACACTTAGGATTATTTTTATTGTCCTGTACTTTGGCTTAGATAAAAATAATTTAGACACGTTACAAAATACTGGGCCACTTGATTAATGCAGGCGGGATACGAACTAAATACACTCGTTAGAGGAACCTATGTCCGCAACCAAATGATACTTTATATTCATAACTGTTGTTAACTTTTTTTATCTTTAAAGTAAACGCGTAAAAAGTTCGCGAATTAAGTATCTTATTACTCGTATTGATGAGAATATGGACTTTACGTTAAGCTAGTCTAGCTAGACTGATTTGCCATTGTTAGGGCTCGAATCCCGGCTGAGTGTTCTGAGGGTGATTAGTCCAAAATGCTTTCCCATTCTTCTCACTCGCAATAGCGAGTACACTTTCTCTTAATCCTACCGTCCTCATTCCTACCATATAAGTGTAATTTAATGAGGATAGCCCAGATGATCAGTAATAAACAGAAGAAAAAAGAGAAAATGTCCTATTCGCTGTTCATATAAGCATATTATCCGTGCTAATCCCCTTGAGGTTAGGTGAGAATGTATGGGTACTAGTTAAGGTGGGATGGAAGGGGATGCGAGGGAAAGCAAGTGTTTTTGCATTTTTTTTGTGGCAAAACATTTTTTGTCCTAAATAAATAAAATGTTGCTCCAGTACAATCATAGGGTTTAATTCTTTTACCATGGTGATACTAACAGTTCTCCAATATCTGTCAAGGATGTTCTGGAATTTAATGACAACTTTTTCTCTTCATTGAAGAAGTTTGTCATCTAATGCCATAATGCTCATGACAGATATTCAACAACTGTTGATGTCACCATGGGAAGAGAATTAAATTCTATTTTTCTACACATTTTCACATTTAATTATAATAATAATTCAGGAAGGAGGAAGGTACATTTTAGAGGGATCGTACCTGAATTTTAATGGAGGAATATAAGGAGATCGGTTAGAAAACAATCTTATCAGACACAAAACCAAGATTCAAATCCCAATCTCCTGTCACCAGTAAACCAGTCTAGTGCTGGTGTGACTCCTTGGTCAATGCAACAACCAATGCAGGTTGTTATTTCACCAAGCTACAAAATATGCACTGTATCAGTTTGCATTTGGTTTATTAGTATGTTTAACAATAAAGTTTAATCTACGGATTAAGGATCAGGAGAATAGTTTATAAAAGTTCATCCACGTTAGCTTGATGAGGGAATAAGAAGACTACCCTAGTGTACCCGGCCGGGATTTGAACCTCAGCCTTCTCGTCATCCGTAACCCAATTCATTGCGATTCTGACGCAATCGACAGTATAACAACTAATGTGGCTCAAATGAGTGTATCTGTTTACTTTCTAAAGCTACTGTCTTGTGTTTAGCAGATTAGATCTTGAGGAATCATGAGTTAATCCAAATTCCAGTTGCTTCAAATAATTATTAAATTGTATTTTAAGATTTGTCCTATTATTAAAATAGTACAACTATTGTTGTTGTTTATTCAGGGATAAAGGTCGCTGGCTTAGGTTAAGGTGAGGTTGAAGAGGACGAGAGAAAAGACGATTGTTTTTGCAGTTCTTATAGCAACACTTTTTTGTCACAACTAAATAAAATATTGCAACAGTAGAAACAATAGCGTTTAATTTTCTTCACATTATGGTACCAAAAGTTCTTTAATATCTGTCAAGGGTGTCCTGGAATTGCATTACCACTTTTTATCTTCATTTAAAAAGTTTGTCATCTAATTCCGCTATGCTCATGAGTGATATTCAACAACTGTTAATATCACCATGTGAAGAAAGTTAAACTCTATGTTTCTACTGGAGAAATATTTTACTTATTTTGGCCAAAAAAGTTTTGCCATAAAAAAGGTAAAATCACTGGCCTTTTTTTCGCGTTCCCTTCCATCCCACCTTAAGTTGACTAATAAGTCATAGATTTTTTTTTTAAATGTTTTTGTAGTCGAATGGTCTAAGACGTCCCTCTCATATTAGACTGTACTACCAGTGATGGGGAGATCAAGGTTCGAAAACTGGTTGGATGTACAGAGGATGGATTTCCGAAATGGTTTTACACTCTTAGTCCACACAAGTTTGGGTACACTTCCTAGAGATTCTACCTTTCTCAATCCTACTTTATTTTTTTAACTCCGCGTTTTACTACCTGTTCAGGTTAAACACATATGTATTAATTACGCCGGTAAGTTAAAGATTTGAAAGGTTGGATTTAAAGGAAGTGTGTCCACATTTGCTTATGGAGGGAGTAAAAACCCATTTAGGTAAAACCATCCTCAGTACGCCCGACTTGGATTCGAACCACAATCTCCCTTTCATCGGCAGTCTAGTCTACTAAGAGAGTAACTCGTTAGACAACGTGGCCACCCCGGAGCAGGTATTAGCTTAATTAACTTATATGAGTATAACCCGAACGGTTATACTAGAACATGGTTGAATGAAAAAAAAAAGCCTATGAGATCCTAGCAAAATTATAATGAATTAAAGTTTTTCATAGGGTCCACGTTTTGGCTGAAAATGTAGTTTCTATATACTTAAGAACGTAGTAAATTGTATCACATTAACTTTCCGTCAAGATTTCTACGGGTATGGTAGTCGAAACTTTCAAACTGAATGACGTGGCCGAAACTCGAGAAAAATCTTTCATTCACGGATTGGTCGTGGAAGCCTCCATAAAAAAAAAGTTTAACTTGTGAGGACTTGAATACAATAGGTATTCTTTATATTGTAAGATAGTTGTACTTGTGACAAATGCAGTGTAAGCTATGTCCCTAAACCGTCAGGATAGTTGAACTGCTCATTACTGCAGTAAAAGGTATACTCCTGATAATGTAGGAAGATTGATCTTGTTGCAACTGAAGTATAATGAATATTCCTGATCCAATAGGAAGGCTTATCTTGTTGCAACTGCAGTAAATGTATACTCCTGATCCTGTAGGAAGGCTTATCTTGTTGAAACTGCAGTATAATGAATATCCCTGATCCAATAAGAAGGCCTATTTTGTTGTAACTGAAGTATAATGAATATTCCTGATCCAATAGGAAGGCCTATTTTGTTGTAACTGTAGTATAATGAATATCCCTGATCCAATAGGAAGGTTTATCTTGTTGCAACTGTAGTATAATGAATATTCCTGATCCAATAGGAAGGCTTATCTTGTTGCAACTGCAGTATAATGAATATCCCTGATCCAATAAGAAGGCCTATTTTGTTGTAACTGTAGTATAATGAATATCCCTGATCCAATAAGAAGGTTTATCTTGTTGCAACTGAAGTATAATGAATATCCCTGATCCAATAAGAAGGCCTATTTTGTTGTAACTGTAGTATAATGAATATCCCTGATCCAATAAGAAGGTTTATCTTGTTGCAACTGAAGTATAATGAATATCCCTGATCCAATAGGAAGGTTTATCTTGTTGCAACTACAGTATAATGTATACTCCTGATCCTGTAGGAAGGCTTATCTTGTTGAAACTGAAGTATAATGAATATCCCTGATCCAATAAGAAGGTTTATCTTGTTTCAACTGTAGTATAATGAATATCCCTGATCCTGTAGGAAGGCTTATCTTGTTGAAACTGAAGTATAATGAATATCCCTGATCCAATAAGAAGGTTTATATTGTTGCAACTGTAGTATAATGAATATTCCTGATCCAATAGGAAGGCTTATCTTGTTGCAACTACAGTATAATGTATACTCCTGATCCTGTAGGAAGGCTTATCTTGTTGAAACTGCAGTATAATGAATATCCCTGATCCAATAAGAAGGTTTATATTGTTGCAACTGAAGTATAATGAATATACCTGATCCTATAGGAAGGCTTATTTTGTTGTAACTGTAGTATAAGGAGTATCCCTGATCCGGTAAGTTGCCACTGAATAAAAAAAATTAACCAGCTGGCCGCGATCAAAACTTACAACTTTAAGAAGATCAACGATAATACTGCACTAGGAATAAAAAGATGGGATGGGGGAAAAAATAGAATGTTAACGCTTCCAGCTGTTGTATATGTACAGCCGGGTGGAAAAGTATACAACTTAGATAGTGACCTCATTCGTGTTAAAGATCGTTTTTCTTGAAATGATGACTACATCTCTATGGATTTCTTTTAGAGTGAATGCCGGATCATGTATAAATTTAATTATTATCGTAGTGCAAAAGTGGGGTGGGTTACGAGTGTTTAAGGTTCACTCTAAGGGCTTTAACTTCACCTGTGTATTAAGTGCATACATATATAATTTTTTCTAGTACGTCTTACTACCCGTTTGGGTTATACGCTTATGTACTAATTACATTGATCGTTTTAGGGATGTGAAAGGTTATATTTTTAGGAAGTGTATCTAAATTTGTATGGAGGGAGAGTCGAAAACCATTTTTGTAAAACCGCTCTCAGTACAACCGACCGAGATTCAAACATTGATCTCCCCGCCATCGGCAGTATAGTCTGCCGCAATAATAATGCCTTAGACCATGCAGCCACCAAAGTGGGTTATATGAATAAAGATTAATTGTAAATTTAAAATATTCACGTGCATATAAATTTGGGGTATTTAATGCACATTTTATAAACCAACTAATTATATCAGCACACTATTTACAAGCTAATTTAATTTTATAACAGACACAACACCCAGTTCCCAGTTCGTTAATTCATCACTGTGAAGGGAGGAGGTCCAATTTCACCAATTATACATTTTTAAGGCCATGTCTGGAATTGAAACTCTTTAAAATCTAGTGGATATAATCCAGTTTATCAATATAATCCCTTAATCCAGTTAACTAATTAAAAAATAATCAAATATTGAAATCAAAATCAAAACAATATTTTAGAGTAAGACGTTCATTTTGACTACATTATTTTTTTTATTTACCACGTCTAAGTACCCGTTTAGGTTACACGCCTATACATTACTTACGTCATTGTGATGGAATCGAGAGAGAGGTAGAATTTAGAGTAGTGGTTCCCAACCTTTTTGGGCTAACGTCCCCCTTGGTAGATCATCAAATTCCCCCTCCCACACTTCCCAATATTCTTTGAGACAGTTATAAAAAAAATATTTCAAAAATATTGTTTTCTAATCACTTATTTATATAAAAACCAATGTAATACTAGCAGTGTAACGGTACAAATAAATTGACTGAAAATGAATGTGATTGGTATAATTTGGTTTTATGAGTTCTTGAATATTGGGTCTTATAATTAGTAGGTAGTGTTACCAATATCCAATGAAAAAATATCTTACTTTGTAAAATGGATTGAAAAAAGAATGACTTCAATTCTTAGCTGATCTTAACGTTATTTCCAAATTGTTCCACGCCCCCTCGGAAAGTTCTTAACGCCTCCACATGGGGGCGAGGGGTGTGGAGGGGGGTAGCCAGGTTAAGAAACACTGATTTAAGGGAATCTAGCAGCATTTTCGTTTAGGGAGGGTGGGAAAATATCTAGGGAAAACATCTCAATACACCCTGCCCGGATTCAAACCTCAACCTTACCATACAGGGAAACAAGCTTATTTGCATTCCCACTACTCTAAGTTTTCTAGAGTTAAGTTAGTTTGTAATTCTTGTGATAAATGCTCATATAATAAGCTTGTTCAGAAAGTGTAAGTTGAATACCTTTTTTCCTTTTATAATAAAATCTCAAAAATTAAGATTATCTAGTCGCTATGGGCGACTTAAATTAGTGTAGACCTATACTACTTTTTGTGGTCAACATTGATAACATTTAACTTTATTATTGGAATATTTCACAAGTATTAATACTATCTATCAAAAGTTATAGCTACAGATCACATGATTTGGTTTATAAATGTTTGATATTTTTATTTTATCCTCGCGTCTTAGCTCATGTCCAAGTTGTACGCATGTAATTATTCTAATTACTCTAAGGGGCTGGGATGAGGAAGGAAGCATTTTAGAGAAAATCTACTCGCATTTGCTTTGAATGAAGGTGAGTTTAAGAAGAAAAAAACATAGAAGACCCGATCTGAATTCGAACCCCAATTTTCCCGTCATTAGCAAGCCAATACAACATTAAAGTGACACATTGGACCATTTTGACACTAAAGCAAGCGATGGGATTTTTTTTTATCACTACGTCTTACTACCCACTCAGGCTAAACTCTGAAAATTGATCTAGTAGACTAAATTTTTGTAAGTGTAAAAAATTGTGTATTCCTATCTAAATACGACTATATGTTAATGTAGCAGACTTAGGTACAAAATGTCGGATCTAGGTTCGAGTGTAAAACGAGTAACCCGCTGGTGGTTTCTCACCATTTGCACAAGCAAATGTATCTTTATAAAATCAACACCTTGTATTATTTTCTTTAGTCCCAAAGTGAAGTTCGTTGACTGCTTGTTTCGAAGCTATTGTTTGGTTATTAAATTTAAAAGACAGCCACATTTGATCGGCAGATTACTTTTTGTCATGCCTGTACTCTTGGGTTCGTGACAAACAGAAGCCGGAGAAAAGGCCCTAAGTATCTCAAGTACCCACATACTCGGGCCCATCACCGCCAGCACATTGTGGCTGTCACTCACTCTTCCAACAGCAGTTGTGCGTTCTTCAAATACTGCAACAAACAGAGGGCGCCAATATGTAACCGGACAGTACTAGAGAATGAGATTTGTTGTGTCAACACGAAGCATGATAGTTCTAGATTTGTTTTATGTCAACACTTAGCATAATAGTTCTAGAGATGTGTTATGTCAACATGTAGCATGATCTTGATATATGTTATGTCAACACGTACCATGATAGTTCTAGATTTTTGGTATGTCAACACGTAGCATGATAGTTCTAGAGATTTGTTATGTCAACACGTAGCATTATAACTCTAGAAATTTGTTATGTTAGCACGTAGCATGATAGTTCTAGAGATTTTTTATTTCAACACGTTGCAAGATAGTTCTAGATGTTTGTTATGTCAACATGTAGCATGATAATTCTAGATATATGTTTTATGTCAACACGTACCATGATAGTTCTAGATGTTTGGTATGTCAACACGTATCGTGATAGTTCTAGATTTTTGGTATGTCAACACGTAGCATGATAGTTCTAGATGTTTGGTATGTCAACGCGTAGCATGATAGTATTAGAGATTTGTTATGTCAACACGTAGCATTATAATTCTAGAGATTTGTTATGTTAGCATGTAGCATGATAGTTCTAGAGATTTAAAATGTTAACATGTAGCATGACAGTTCTAGAGATTTATGTCAACACGTAGCATGATAATTTTAGAGATTTGCTACGTTAGCACGTAGCATGATAGTTCCAGAGATTTGTTCTATCAACACATAACACAATGGTTTCTTATATATATATATTTTTTTCCTATCAACATATAACAGAATAGTTCTAAAAATATGTTACGTTGATGGATAGTAGAATAGTTCCAGATATGTGAGACACATAACTGAATAGTTCCTTAGACTTGTTGTGTTTAGGATTTCATCACTCTCATGGTCGAATAGAAATTCTAATGCTATCATATTTAATAGATCAAAATTCTCAGTCCCTGTGAATATTGGTGATAAATTTCTTAGAATTTAAAAAACGTAGCCCCGTCGGTGGACAGACAAACTAAGGTGTCAGCCTTGTACATTCTGGTTTGCCGGTGACGGAAAGGTTGAGGTACGAATCCTGATCGGGTGTACTGAGGTGACTTTACCTAAACAATTTACCACACTCCCGTTACGTGAATTTGGGTAAATTTCTTCTAATTAATTTTTTTAACGAATGCCACCAGGGTTTGTTTGCTAGACATTCCTGGTCTTATAGTGACAGTGGAGGATATGTAACCATCTTTTTGGGTTGGGCCACCATGTAGGTGCGGTTACGTCTACCCGATGAGATGAAGTAATGATGATGATGATGATGATAATTGGGGGCCAGACAAAGTCATTAACCAAGATTAGGTCTAATTAACCACACCATGGTAAACCATAGTACCAATTCACCTCCGGGAAAAATACATATATTACCGCCGGGAATCGAACCCGGGAACTCTACATTAGTAACTAGGAATGTTGACCACAATACCAAAAGGCTGGAATTTATTTCAAGTGTCATCTCCCTATAGCCCTTAATCCATGAGTGTAATTAAATGTGGATGTCCCGGAAGGGTGCGGTGCCAATAAAAAAAAAAAGCATCACGAATCAATTCAGAATTTAGGGATACAGTTTTTTTTAAGTGTCAACATTTGACTCATCATTGGACGGGAAGGCAATGCCCTAGTTGAGTTAAACCACAGGTTACACAACTGTCGACCACTCTTCATAAAACCGGGTAGTATCTGATTCCAATACGAGTCTGCTACTTCTCTATTTCCACCGAGTCAACAAATCATTGTACAGTTGCACAGCCGTACAAGTCACCAACACACATGTAGCAGGCAATTTATTTTTAGAATTTATATCTATTTAGGTAAAGTTCATTTACCTACACCAGTGGCCACGCAGGAAGAGATGTCAGTCTGGTCTAGCCTAATTAACCGATTACCGAGAGGTCAAGGTTCGAATCCCAAACGGGCGTACCGAAAGGGATTTTCTTAATAGGTTTATCTCATTCTGCATTTAGGGAAATACAGGCACGCTCCCTCTAAATTCTAGCCTCCTGGTCCTTACTTCCATTAGTTTAGAAATACAGATTCTTAAGAACGAGGTAAAAATACAAAAGTGAGAGGTTTTGGTAGCTTTGTACTAACCAATAGGGGTACAAGCATAAAGGTTACCCGCTCCATTCCTCAAATGGTCTAAATAAGGAAGCGTTTCTCAACCGGTGTGTCGCGCTAGTTTGAGAATAAAAAAGATGCGAGGAAAAATTTGAGGTTCAAAAATATAAAGTAAATTATTAATCCATGATCGACTTTTTTTTTTTTAAGAAAACATAACACAATAATTATAATTTTAGCTATTGAACTTTTAAACATTATCTAAATACTAGCTATTTTAATAATTACAACTTTCTCCTTAAGAAACTGATGGTGTGCCAGTGCCTTTACAATATTAGCATCTTGTTCAGTGTGCCGTGATTTGAAAAAAGTTGAAAATCGCTGGTCTTAGGCGTCACTCTCGTGTTAGACTGGACTGCTTATGACTGGGAGTTCGGGGTTCAAAGCCTGGTTGGGTTTACTGGGGTGAGTTTTTCCAAATGGTTTCCCACTCTTCAGGACGATTCACACAGAACGCTAAGCTAAGATTTTCTCTGCTAACTTTTTATAAAAATATCGGACCATATATTTAAATGTGCTGGTTTACACAGAAAGCTCAGCTAAACTATGCCTTGCTACGCCGCGCTATGGTTTTTCCGATTGCTGGCCGGGCAATTTTTCCATTTCATAACTTGGTGAAAATAACTAAATAAGTATTAAAGTTTTGTTTTCAGTTCGTTTCACGTGTATTTAAGTAATATTCTATTTATGTTTTATATTTAATAAATGTTTTTATATTAAAGTGGAAGCGTTAATTGTACAAGTCAACCTCTACCTCCTAAATTCTCTTCATCTTTCAAAACAGCTGCTCACAGCAGCATCTTTTCTTCCCAGTACTATCATCTGAACTCAAACAAGACATTTTGAAGAACGCCATCATAACTAAACTTCACTGGAGCAGACCAGAAAGAAACTGAATTCTGGAATGAAAAGAAGGACCATTGATTAACTTAACTTAGCATTTTGTGTGTATCAGCCTTTATTCTATGCAAATGTGGATAGATTCTCTCTAAAATGCTTCCTTCCTCATCCCTAAACCATTAGAGTAATTATAATAAATATATGTGTATAACCTGAACAGGTAATAAGACGCGGGAATAAAAGAAAAAACACAAAAAACAACATCAAAGCCAGTAATCAAAATAAAATGTTTGAAGTATTTCAATTTTAATATATCTTAACATTCATGTTACTAACAATTTAATCTAAGTGATAAGAATAAGGAGGTATCATAGATAAAAATGCACCTGCATTAGTGCAGGGAGAGAGTAAGGAAAAACCACCCCTAATGTAGATGAGACGCGTTGCAGACGTCCAGAAATCCCACGTTATTTAATGTACGGCAGAAGGGAGCACGAGTAATTTTACAGTTTTTATAGCATTACATTTGTTTGGACAAAATAAATCAAATATCTCTCCAGTAGCAACATAAAGTTTAGTTTTATGCACATGCTAATATCAACAGATTTTGAATATATGTCAAGGGTGTACCGCAAATTTGTCAAAACTTTTTAAATAAAGAGAAAAAGTTTTGACAAAATTCCAGGACACCAATGACATATATTCAAGATATGTTGATATTAGCATATGTAGAAAACTAAACTCTATGTTGCTATTGGAGACATATTTGATTTTTTGGCCAAAATATGTCAATTCTATAAAAACTGTATAACACTTGCACTCCCGCACCTTAAGAAGACTTTGGTTATTCCAAAATATGGTTCACGCCAATCCCTATATGATTAAAAACCTTACATTTAAAATTGTATCAATAAAAAAATTAATGAAAAGATGATATTAGATCATTTTCAACAATGTTTTACCCAAATGTCACCGTTGTGAGAGATACGAGTACAAATAAATCACTGGCTCTCAAACTGTGGTCCGTGGTGGTGTGCCAGGTGGTCCGCACGCTGGACCGCAGACAATTAATGTTATGACACAATTGCTTTCTCAAATAGTATGTTATAGTTTGAGGCTAGGTTTTCAAAAAACAGTAATATAACCTCAAATAATCTTTATTATATTCTCATATAAAGACTTCTCAGATATCCATTTTAATCAAAATTATTATGCTAATTTTTTTAAAATTAACATTAAATTGTTATTTTTTTTGAGACCGGACTTCAATCAAAATCAAAACAACTCATCGAGGACCGATAGAGTTATTTTTTAGACTATGGGACACATAAAACGTGGAGATTGAACATAATATCAAGGTCAAAATTTTTGAGTTTCAACCAAATTATTTACTTTAATCAATCACAAGAGTACAATATTGACTATTAGTCCCCGCTAAATGAATTAGACTCTGTTCCGTGTGTGCATCGAACGCTTATCAAGTGGTCTGCTACTGTTAAAAGTTTGATAATACTTAATTGAATCATTAGAAACATAGATTTAGCCTTCCTCGAACAAATCAATAGTTTTTTTTTTTAAATAAGGGTCACAGCAGATCATCCAAAGAGTTTTAGTAATTGAGGATGTGACAAAGAAAACCATCCCCTTTTAATTATAATCCCTATTTACAATCATCCATACGTCACTATTCCAACAATATTACTACTTCTAAATGGTATCATCTCTTTGGCGTGTATTGGAAAGGTTCTTTTGTTTTGTTATTGGCGTGGGGTTAAAAAGGAGTGATATTAATGCCGGGATGTAAACACTTTACAATCATTAGCAAAGAAGAAAAAAGGACTTGTTCCACTACTTATTACCAGTTTAAGATTATGAAAGGATGTACACCAGGATCTTGATTACTACTTGAAGAGTTTGTGAGGACATGCATATCCTTCAGTAAACATAAAGAGATATGTACATATGATCGAGTTCTCGACTACAGATGGTCTAGGGTGAGAAGTTTCAATTTTTTTATATTATTGCGGGACTGAGGATGGTTTTAATAAAAAAAAAAGGTAAATAATAGGTGGCTGTGAGCAGTGTGGCTATTTTGTTTGACTCAAAGAAGTCTAATTGTGTTAAGGGTAAATAATAAACTTTCTGTGCCATAATTTTGTACGTGGTTGGACTTAGGTATATATGTTGGTTTTATTTGGCCTTTGAAAATGTAAGGAAAAAGGTTTTTTTTTTTTGTTATCGAATGATTTAAATTGAATTAAGATTGTGATATAATAATTATAGCTTTGACAACAAAACAAATGTTATATAAATATGTTAACCTAGATATGTGATTTACCGGAGCTCCGCAGGCAGGTTAAGTATAAGTGCCTATCTAAACCCAGAGGTCCCGAGATTAAGTTTCCTCGTGCAACTGAGCTAGATGAAATTGAACTATTTTTTTTTACATACAACAGTAGGAGAAATATATATTTAATTAAAATAAATAAATATTTCTTTTTCTTACCTTTTTTTTATTTTTTTTTCACAGTGGCGCCTTAACGCGGGGCTTTCGATAAGGTTAGGATAGAGCAACCTAGTATTTTCAAATGTGGTTTAGGTTATGAGCCAGGAAGGGTATTTTCTTAGAAGTAGGGACAGAGGACAGTCTAAGATAAACATTAGGTATGAGGCTGAGGTTTTACCCACAATAATGGATGGACAATCAATTGATGTAGGGTTGGAGGATGATGCAGCTACCACGACACCACAGCAGGAAAAGGTAGTTAGGGACCAAGTAGTGGTTGAGGATTTGAGCGACGACTCATCCCAAACTTATTTTGAGGGTCCGTCACCAGACGGGGACAAAATCCCTCCTTTCCCTATGGAAGTTCCCCATAGTACCCCTTCGTTGGACCTTATGGCGGGTATCCAACAGTTGTTAATGGAGATGAGGGAAGGGCAGTTAGTCCTCGAGAGAAAGCTCGTTTCTACTCAGGAGGAAACCCGCAGTGAGATTATGCGTCACATCGGGTCATTAATGGTCAGTATGAGGGAAGAGTTTTCAGCGGCAATAGGCAAGACCAGGGCCGACTTTGAGGTTAGAGTTGAGGCCACTGAAGAGCGGTTTAGGCAGGAGCTGGCCAGTGTTAAGAAAGAGATCCTGGAGTCAAGGAATGAGCTTAGCCTGACCTTGGAGTCAAACCAAAGGTTGACGGCACAGAAGCAAGAACAGCAGGTCGCACAGCTAGAGGAAGGATTGAATAGACTAAGCCTAGAGGTGCGCACAGGAAACGAGAGTCAGACAAATACACTGGGGATTCTGAACTCTACTGTTGGCTCACTGAAGGACAAGAACCGGGATTTAGCCAAAACCCAGGTGGTGTTGGATCAGAGGTTGACTGATACAGCCGAGGAGGTAAAAATGGTAAAGAACCAGCTTGAGGGATTGTCAGACCAGGTCAGGTTAGGAGGGCTGGGCGACTTAAGCCCATTTTCTTCATCTTTGTGTACCCTTTTAGGAGACCGGGCTCTTGGGGATAGACTCCCTAAATTCAATCGTAGGAGTGGGCAGGATCCCGTTAGCCACCTCAACACTCTGGAGGAATTTTTGAAGGGCGTCGACTAAATGATAAGGAAAAAATAAGGTTAGGGAGCAGTTCCCTCACTGGTGACGCTTTTCCTTGGTGGTCGGTAGTGCGCGAAAGCATCACAGGCTGGGAGGAGTTTCGAACCCGATTCCTAGCAATGTTTTGGAGTGTGGAGATCCAGGGCCAAATGAGGGCTAAATTACATACGTCAAGGTACCATGAGAACGGAGGTACTCTGGAGGGTTACCTTGCCGACATGTATAGTAAAAGTAGGAATTTCGAGTCGAACATCAGTGACTCTGAGTTGATATATATGGTCACGCATCAACTACCCATACGGTACCGCGAGATGTTGGTAGGGATTACCTACAACACTTTGGAGGAGTATAGGGCCGGACTGCAGCGCTTGGACACTTTGGAACAGGATAGGCGTAGGGACAAAGTAGGACAGTTTAGTTCCCACTTCATAGGAGGCCGAACGTGGAACAGTGGGTAGGACCTACTCCACAGTTTCAACTGGGAGCACGTCCACAGGAAGCGTGGAGGAGAGATAGACCTCCTCGCGACCATTCAGGCCGTAGTTTAGTTTGGGGTGCCCAGACAGAGCACCAATATCCTGGTAGAGGTCGGGAAAACCCCCATCATAACCTTGAGGTAAGAGACAAGAGGTCAGTCAACGGACCTTTTCCCCAACCTAGGAACCACCTTTATGGGAACAAACGACAGGGACTTTAGGTCTAGGAGTAACTCCCATACCCCATTTAAACCGTCCCAGACGAACCCTCACATAGGGTACCAGCTAACATAGGTCCAGTTTATCAAGGGCAAGTATCCCGTGGTTCTAGTCATCATCCTCAACCAGTTGATGTAAATGTAATTGTCAAAGAGGGGAAACTGTTGACCTGCGATGTAGGCAGCCCAGACCGGTCGCAGGTTCCACACACTCTGGGAGCATTTTTAGTATGTCAAGAAAAAGTTAACACCCTTGGTGTAGATCTTAGGGAAGAATTACTGAATGAAGAGGAAGAAATGGAGATGTCAGGAAATCTGACGTGCCCATAGCCTATGTTAGAAGTTGAAGGATTATCTCTGAGTTGTCTATTAGATTCAAGAGCACCATAGGACAAGATTGGTTAAATTCGCTGGCTGTTTGTTCTATACTTAAGGATGTAAATGTTGAATTTCTAAACTTCAACAACAGAGTCATCGATGTGTTTGTCAGTCAGAAGAACAGAAGTAGCCAACTTTTGTACAAATAATTAAATAGTATCATCACTTGACTTCAAATTTGAGCATGGGAAGACAATATTGATATCAATATCTTAAAAAGGCGATTATAGACTTGTATTAGTAAAACATTCAATTATTTTAAAAGCAAATTAAATGTTAACATTAAGGGCTGGTCAACCTTTCGTGATCCGCCTCTCCGGTGAAATTAGGTACATGGTTCTACGAGTTTCCAGCACTGCATAGGTGGCGGCCTGGAAAGACACAACAATGTGGATTACAGTTGATATCTAAAGCCGGCTACACAATTAAAACACTTAAAACTACAAAAAAAAAAATAGAGAAGAATTTAAAAACTCTAGGAAGGATTGGTGAAAAATTCTCAGCATCCAACAAATAGCCTGCGGCATTTTTTTTCTCAAGGTTGGAAGGTACACACCGTATTATACAAGTCAGGTATCAATCTAAGGAAAGATAAGAAAGATAAAACAAAAGTGTGAAGAAATTTTTTTTTGTATTGTGGAAAGGGTAATTTATCCCACAATTATTACTTAAGAATTATAATGGATAATTTCGACAATCAGTAATAGATTATTTGTTATTGTTAAAGTATCTACGTCAAAGAAGTTAAGAAACACCCATGTGAAGAGAAGATGCACCCGAAGACCTACACGATAAGAATGTGCCTACAAAATGAGAGAGAGAAAATCCTGTGAGTATTTAAAATATATGTATAATGGTTATAACTAGCGTCAACATTAAGGCTAGTCCTCTGTGCCGGTACCTGTTAGACTGGGCAGACTTGTGATAGTCACATGAATATTAAAACTTGTGAAAGGGCAGGAACCCACACAACTTTTATTGGAAATGAATAGCATCGAGAATTATTAAATGTTTTATGGTGAAACTTTGAAGGTTATTTATTTATTTTTTGTATATGTCAGAAGAAAATATAGTTAGAGGAAGAGAGAAGAGAATGGGATTTTCTGAGAGTAACGTAACATCACAACCAAGGTCATTCTTTGTTCATGTATGGAAGCAGACAAGTAACATGACGAGGTCTAAGAAGTTTAAGCATTTTCAGTTTAAGTATAATGAAGTTATTTTAAGAAAAAGAAGTTAAATCCATGAACTTTATCTGCAATTGTTACCCTATGATAGGGCTTGTGTGTTTACAAGTATGTACTGTATACTTGAGATGTGTAGCCCCAACAGCTGAGAAGAGACGCACCGGAACTTTTGATTTCACCAATTAGTCGCCATAAGCAGGCCCCAGAAAGTGTGGTACCTGGTTTCCGTCATTACGCTCCTTGCAGTCAGGAACGAGGAAAGTTATTTCCATTATCTTATAACAGACAACATTGTGTAAATGTCCTTTTTTATTATTTCGCTTAGTATTTATTTTAAACACCCTATGAAGTTATAAATTATTCATACGTGTAGAACCTTATGATAAGTGTTTGATATTTATGTGAAAAAGGCCCAGTATTTCCATGGTAGGCTTATACTTATGATAGGGCACGTTATAACATTTTGTATGTCTATTTCTAAACAACCTATAATTTCATTGAATAGTTATGTCAAACTACTATATTATTTAATATATTGTGTCATTATAGTCTATGTTTATCTAAGGGTTTGAAAAAGGTTTTTTTTTCTTCATATAATCAACTAATGTTTGTAATTATTATTTTTAACTTGTTTAATTTTCTCATATGGTGTATGTAAATCACCTGGCAGAGGATTGTTATGATAATCTCACTTTAAGAAGTTGAAATTCATATTATGAGAGTCAGCATTCGCGACCAGTGGTGTAATAAGAAGCCTAGGGGCTGTAGGTACCCAAACAGTTGGGTGAGTTTAGTGGGTCAATTGAAGATGATTGGGGGCACAGTACATTTCAGGAAACACCAATTTGGCATGAGTTCACGAGTTGTTGTTTTTTTGTTTGGAACAATTGTCTCATAAGTTGCAAGAGGAGAGTCTCATATTGTAACACGACTATGTTTCTATCTAACCTTTGCCATCCACTTAGCTATTTAATATTTAAGAATTTTGGTTTAGTTAAAGAGTGTGTAAACTAATAATTTTAATATGTCCAGTCTATTGCTAAAGTGTGGTTTTGTTTCAATGTAATGAGGGTAGTTTTGTTTTGTGTTAGTAATTCAATTGTATGTAGGTCTAGAGAATGCTAACAGCTTATACTATATAAGGCAAGCATTAGCCATGTAACATATTTGTGTAAATGTTTGTAAAAAAAAAAGTTATGTAAAACCCAAGGTAGTAGACAAATGTTTCACCTGGAGGACAACTAGAGTGCCATTTTGAATTTGCTCAAATAGCTGGTGTAGTGCGGTTGAAACCCAGGAGCAGGTGTTTTAATTTGTCGCTTTGGTTGCGAGGACACCGACATAAGTCAAGTGCGCGTCTTCAAAACATATAAACCAATATGTAAAGGGTTAAATGAATGTACATTTCCGAGCAACCTTACCTGCTAGGATCTCAACGGTGCCAAGTTTAGAAGAAGGAAAAGTCGTTAGACAATGGACCTTAACTCCTACCACTTTAAGTGCACCAATGGCTGGTAATGTTCCAGTAGCAGTTTTCAATACTAAAACTAACTTCTGAAACATTAGGGGGCAAATCTGTGACAAAGAAAACCATCCCCTTTTAATTATAATCCCTATTTACAATCATCCATACGTCACTATTCCAACAATATTACTACTTCTAAATGTTATCATCTCTTTGGCGTGTATTGGAAAGGTTCTTTTGTTTTGTTAAAAAGGAGTGATATTAATGCCGGGATGTAAACACTTTACAATCATTAGCAAAGAAGAAAAAAGGACTTGTTCCACTACTTATTACCAGTTTAAGATTATGAAAGGATGTACACCAGGATCTTGATTACTACTTGAAGAGTTTGTGAGGACATGCATATCCTTCAGTAAACATAAAGAGATATGTACATATGATCGAGTTCTCGACTACAGATGGTCTAGGGTGAGAAGTTTCAATTTTTTTATATTATTGCGGGACTGAGGATGGTTTTAATAAAAAAAAAGGTAAATAATAGGTGGCTGTGAGCAGTGTGGCTATTTTGTTTGACTCAAAGAAGTCTAATTGTGTTAAGGGTAAAATAATAAACTTTCTGTGCCATAATTTTGTACGTGGTTGGACTTAGGTATATATGTTGGTTTTATTTGGCCTTTGAAAATGTAAGGAAAAAGGTTTTTTTTTTTTTTGTTATCGAATGATTTAAATTGAATTAAGATTGTGATATAATAATTATAGCTTTGACAACAAAACAAATGTTATATAAATATGTTAACCTAGATATGTGATTTACCGGAGCTCCGCAGGCAGGTTAAGTATAAGTGCCTATCTAAACCCAGAGGTCCCGAGATTAAGTTTCCTCGTGCAACTGAGCTAGATGAAATTGAACTATTTTTTTTTTACATACAACAGTAGGAGAAATATATTTAATTAAAATAAATAAATATTTCTTTTTCTTACCTTTTTTTTATTTTTTTTTCACAGTGGCGCCTTAACGCGGGGCTTTTCGATAAGGTTAGGATAGAGAAACCTAGTATTTTCAAATGTGGTTTAGGTTATGAGCCAGGAAGGGTATTTTCTTAGAAGTAGGGACAGAGGACAGTCTAAGATAAACATTAGGTATGAGGCTGAGGTTTTACCCACAATAATGGATGGACAATCAATTGATGTAGGGTTGGAGGATGATGCAGCTACCACGACACCACAGCAGGAAAAGGTAGTTAGGGACCAAGTAGTGGTTGAGGATTTGAGCGACGACTCATCCCAAACTTATTTTGAGGGTCCGTCACCAGACGGGGACAAAATCCCTCCTTTCCCTATGGAAGTTCCCCATAGTACCCCTTCGTTGGACCTTATGGCGGGTATCCAACAGTTGTTAATGGAGATGAGGGAAGGGCAGTTAGTCCTCGAGAGAAAGCTCGTTTCTACTCAGGAGGAAACCCGCAGTGAGATTATGCGTCACATCGGGTCATTAACGGTCAGTATGAGGGAAGAGTTTTCAGCGGCAATAGGCAAGACCAGGGCCGACTTTGAGGTTAGAGTTGAGGCCACTGAAGAGCGGTTTAGGCAGGAGCTGGCCAGTGTTAAGAAAGAGATCCTGGAGTCAAGGGATGAGCTTAGCCTGACCTTGGAGTCAAACCAAAGGTTGACGGCACAGAAGCAAGAACAGCAGGTCGCACAGCTAGAGGAAGGATTGAATAGACTAAGCCTAGAGGTGCGCACAGGAAACGAGAGTCAGACAAATACACTGGGGATTCTGAACTCTACTGTTGGCTCACTGAAGGACAAGAACCGGGATTTAGCCAAAACCCAGGTGGTGTTGGATCAGAGGTTGACTGATACAGCCGAGGAGGTAAAAATGGTAAAGAACCAGCTTGAGGGATTGTCAGACCAGGTCAGGTTAGGAGGGCTGGGCGACTTAAGCCCATTTTCTTCATCTTTGTGTACCCTTTTAGGAGACCGGGCTCTTGGGGATAGACTCCCTAAATTCAATCGTAGGAGTGGGCAGGATCCCGTTAGCCACCTCAACACTCTGGAGGAACTTTTTGAAGGGCGTCGACTAAATGATAAGGAAAAAATAAGGTTAGGGAGCAGTTCCCTCACTGGTGACGCTTTTCCTTGGTGGTCGGTAGTGCGCGAAAGCATCACAGGCTGGGAGGAGTTTCGAACCCGATTCCTAGCAATGTTTTGGAGTGTGGAGATCCAGGGCCAAATGAGGGCTAAATTACATACGTCAAGGTACCATGAGAACGGAGGTACTCTGGAGGGTTACCTTGCCGACATGTATAGTAAAAGTAGGAATTTCGAGTCGAACATCAGTGACTCTGAGTTGATATATATGGTCACGCATCAACTACCCATACGGTACCGCGAGATGTTGGTAGGGATTACCTACAACACTTTGGAGGAGTATAGGGCCGGACTGCAGCGCTTGGACACTTTGGAACAGGATAGGCGTAGGGACAAAGTAGGACAGTTTAGTTCCCCACTTCATAGGAGGCCGAACGTGGAACAGTGGGTAGGACCTACTCCACAGTTTCAACTGGGAGCACGTCCACAGGAAGCGTGGAGGAGAGATAGACCTCCTCGCGACCATTCAGGCCGTAGTTTAGTTTGGGGTGCCCAGACAGAGCACCAATATCCTGGTAGAGGTCGGGAAAACCCCCATCATAACCTTGAGGTAAGAGACAAGAGGTCAGTCAACGGACCTTTTCCCCAACCTAGGAACCACCTTTATGGGAACAACGACAGGGACTTTAGGTCTAGGAGTAACTCCCATACCCCATTTAAACCGTCCCAGACGAACCCTCAACATAGGGTACCAGCTAACATAGGTCCAGTTTATCAAGGGCAAGTATCCGTGGTTCTAGTCATCATCCTCAACCAGTTGATGTAAATGTAATTGTCAAAGAGGGAAACTGTTGACCTGCGATGTAGGCAGCCCAGACCGGTCGCAGGTTCCACACACTCTGGGAGCATTTTTAGTATGTCAAGAAAAAGTTAACACCCTTGGTGTAGATCTTAGGGAAGAATTACTGAATGAAGAGGAAGAAATGGAGATGTCAGGAAATCTGACGTGCCCATAGCCTATGTTAGAAGTTGAAGGATTATCTCTGAGTTGTCTATTAGATTCAAGAGCACCATAGGACAAGATTGGTTAAATTCGCTGGCTGTTTGTTCTATACTTAAGGATGTAAATGTTGAATTTCTAAACTTCAACAACAGAGTCATCGATGTGTTTGTCAGTCAGAAGAACAGAAGTAGCCAACTTTTGTACAAATAATTAAATAGTATCATCACTTGACTTCAAATTTGAGCATGGGAAGACAATATTGATATCAATATCTTAAAAAGGCGATTATAGACTTGTATTAGTAAAACATTCAATTATTTTAAAAGCAAATTAAATGTTAACATTAAGGCTGGTCAACCCTTTCGTGATCCGCCTCTCCGGTGAAATTAGGTACATGGTTCTACGAGTTTCCAGCACTGCATAGGTGGCGGCCTGGAAAGACACAACAATGTGGATTACAGTTGATATCTAAAGCCGGCTACACAATTAAAACACTTAAAACTACAAAAAAAAAATAGAGAAGAATTTAAAAACTCTAGGAAGGATTGGTGAAAAATTCTCAGCATCCAACAAATAGCCTGCGGCATTTTTTTTCTCAAGGTTGGAAGGTACACACCGTATTATACAAGTCAGGTATCAATCTAAGGAAAGATAAGAAAGATAAAACAAAAGTGTGAAGAAATTTTTTTTTTGTATTGTGGAAAGGGTAATTTATCCCACAATTATTACTTAAGAATTATAATGGATAATTTCGACAATCAGTAATAGATTATTTGTTATTGTTAAAGTATCTACGTCAAAGAAGTTAAGAAACACCCCATGTGAAGAGAAGATGCACCCGAAGACCTACACGATAAGAATGTGCCTACAAAATGAGAGAGAGAAAATCCTGTGAGTATTTAAAATATATGTATAATGGTTATAACTAGCGTCAACATTAAGGCTAGTCCCTCTGTGCCGGTACCTGTTAGACTGGGCAGACTTGTGATAGTCACATGAATATTAAAACTTGTGAAAGGGCAGGAACCCACACAACTTTTATTGGAAATGAATAGCATCGAGAATTATTAAATGTTTTATGGTGAAACTTTGAAGGTTATTTATTTATTTTTTGTATATGTCAGAAGAAAATATAGTTAGAGGAAGAGAGAAGAGAATGGGATTTTCTGAGAGTAACGTAACATCACAACCAAGGTCATTCTTTGTTCATGTATGGGAAGCAGACAAGTAACATGACGAGGTCTAAGAAGTTTAAGCATTTTCAGTTTAAGTATAATGAAGTTATTTTAAGAAAAAGAAGTTAAATCCATGAACTTTATCTGCAATTGTTACCCTATGATAGGGCTTGTGTGTTTACAAGTATGTACTGTATACTTGAGATGTGTAGCCCCAACAGCTGAGAAGAGACGCACCGGAACTTTTGATTTCACCAATTAGTCGCCATAAGCAGGCCCCAGAAAAGTGTGGTACCTGGTTTCCGTCATTACGCTCCTTGCAGTCAGGAACGAGGAAAGTTATTTCCATTATCTTATAACAGACAACATTGTGTAAATGTCCTTTTTTATTATTTCGCTTAGTATTTATTTTAAAACACCTATGAAGTTATAAATTATTCATACGTGTAGAACCTTATGATAAGTGCTTGATATTTATGTGAAAAAGGCCAGTATTTCCATGGTAGGCTTATACTTATGATAGGGCACGTTATAACATTTTGTATGTCTATTTCTAAACAACCTATAATTTCATTGAATAGTTATGTCAAACTACTATATTATTTAATATATTGTGTCATTATAGTCTATGTTTATCTAAGGGTTTGAAAAAGGTTTTTTTTTCTTCATATAATCAACTAATGTTTGTAATTATTATTTTTAACTTGTTTAATTTTTCTCATATGGTGTATGTAAATCACCTGGCAGAGGATTGTTATGATAATCTCACTTTAAGAAGTTGAAATTCATATTATGAGAGTCAGCATTCGCGACCAGTGGTGTAATAAGAAGCCTAGGGGGCTGTAGGTACCCAAACAGTTGGGGTGAGTTTAGTGGGTCAATTGAAGATGATTGGGGGCACAGTACATTTCAGGAAACACCAATTTGGCATGAGTTCACGAGTTGTTGTTTTTTTGTTTGGAACAATTGTCTCATAAGTTGCAAGAGGAGAGTCTCATATTGTAACACGACTATGTTTCTATCTAACCTTTGCCATCCACTTAGCTATTTAATATTTAAGAATTTTGGTTTTAGTTAAAGAGTGTGTAAACTAATAATTTTAATATGTCCAGTCTATTGCTAAAGTGTGGTTTTGTTTCAATGTAATGAGGGTAGTTTTGTTTTGTGTTAGTAATTCAATTGTATGTAGGTCTAGAGAATGCTAACAGCTTATACTATATAAGGCAAGCATTAGCCATGTAACATATTTGTGTAAATGTTTGTAAAAAAAAAAGTTATGTAAAACCCAAGGTAGTAGACAAATGTTTCACCTGGAGGACAACTAGAGTGCCATTTTGAATTTGCTCAAATAGCTGGTGTAGTGCGGTTGAAACCCAGGAGCAGGTGTTTTAATTTGTCGCTTTGGTTGCGAGGACACCGACATAAGTCAAGTGCGCGTCTTCAAAACATATAAACCAATATGTAAAGGGTTAAATGAATGTACATTTCCGAGCAACCTTACCTGCTAGGATCTCAACGGTGCCAAGTTTAGAAGAAAGGAAAAGTCGTTAGACAATGGACCTTAACTCCTACCACTTTAAGTGCACCAATGGCTGGTAATGTTCCAGTAGCAGTTTTCAATACTAAACCTAATGTTGAACGCTTGGGCAAATCACTTATTAAGAGAGAAAGCACATACTTTTAATTATAATTACATTTTTTACAATCATCAAATACTCTCCAGTTCAACAATAAAATTTATTTCTATGAATGCTAATATCAACAATTTTGAATGTATATGGTCAAGGTGTACTTTGTATTTTTAAAAAGGAAAGTTTGACAAATTCCAGGATGAAAACAAGATTTTACATCATTAGCAATGTAGAAAACAAGACTATGTTGCATTAACATATTTATTTATTTTAAAATATGTCAATTTAAAATCTTTTATTGACTACTTGAAGAGCTTTGGGTTATCAATGCATAATCCTTAGTAAACACATTAAAATTGTATCAATAAAAATTATGAACAGATGGATATTAGATTTTCAAATGTTTTTATCATTAATGTCACTGTGAGGATGAGTTATTAAATCACTGCTCAAAATGGTGATATGGTGGGTCGTGGTCGCACGCTGGAGCGCATTTGTTTGACACAATGATTCTAATAGTTGTTGTTTAAGGGGTTAAAAAATAATATAACTTTCTGTATTATATTCTGTCAGTTGGACTTCTCAGATATCATTTATCATTTTATCTAATTTTTGAAAATTAACATAAATTGTTATTTTTTTTGTACCGGACTTAATCATATAAAACTATGGAATAGAGATTTTTTGACTATACACATAAATAGCTTGAACAAATACAACAAAGTTTTTGAGTTTAACCAATATTTATTTACAATCGCAAGAGTACAATATATGTACTAAATGAGTCCCGCTAAAGAATTAGACTCTGTGCACTGAGGCATAAGTGAAATGTTGCACTGATTTTTTATTTAATTGAATCATTAGAAAATAGATATTAGATTTCAAAATCAATTTTTTTTTTTTTTTATTTCAGTTTAGAAGGATTGTTTTAGCGGTTTTGGAACTTTGTAGTTGCCATTTCTATCAGGTACATCAGTATGAGAATATTTCCCTTGAGAATATACTAATGAGTCTTGGATTTTTTAGACTTTCGTTGAAGATATCTATACTCTAAAAGACCCGTTCTTATATTCCTACTTTAATCATAAAAACATATTTGTATTTTAGTTTAAGTTAGAAAGTTCTATAAGCATGAAGTTTTTATAGGGTGAAGTCACACAAGTTTATTCAAACTGAATGAATTTATGTAATGTTAATTCAAGTTAACACAAGTTGATGAATCAGATAGCCGAAGCTATCATCTATGCATTTTAGTGAGATAACACCTCTTAGATATCATATTCTGAAAATTGAAAAATGACACCTGGACCCGGGAATCGTGTTGAGTCAAGTAAATTAAAGTTAGCTCAGGTTATTTCAATTAATATGGTCAATTTATGTCCTTAGCTCAGTCGGTAGCTTGTCTTCCTACTGAGCTAACGGTTCCGGGTTCGATTCACTGCATGACCGAGAATTTATGGGTTTATTCGTTCAAATTAAGGAATTAACTGCCGGGGACTGGAATGTTGTTCCTGTCTTAGTCTTAAGTTAGATTATAAGGCATATGAAGCTACACAAGCCTAACAAGCTGGTAGTGGAAAATATATGGCTTGAATATAAATCTGACTCAGACTAAATGGTCAATTTATGTGAATTTCGATGAACTATAGTTTGTTAACTATTATGTTTAACACCATCTTTTTTAACGGCTTAATTTAAGAGGTAGGGATGTAAAAGGTAGAATTTAGGATAAAGTTTACCATCAATTGTGTTGGAAATAGACAAGGAAACCATTTAGAGATAAAAAAAAAAGTCAACACAGACTTCCTCACAACTGGAAAACCACACGGGACTGACGCTTTGTCTATGTGTCTCAGCTTTATTAATTTATTAAACTCAAAGAATATGGATGTAGTGAAGGAAAATCCATCTGTATTCTCCTTTAGAAGGGATGGAAAACCAACAAGAGGGGAAAAAAACTCGTTTACGCTTGAAAGGGATTCAAATTCAATATCTTGGACAAGAGTAGAGACGGTGGTCCCAGGCACTGATAAGCCGATCACTACCTGTATGAACCATACATTCAGCCACACCTATACCCTGATTTTGGTTGGAAGAACAGTAGAGAAAATTCAAACATATTTCTTTGCGGCCAACATTGGTAATATCTCATCATATTATTTCTGTTATTTCTTAGGTATTAATATTATATATCAAAAGTGACAACTGGAGATAGTATGACATGATGTATGAATATATTGAAATTGTTTTAGTAACTTTAGTAACTAGCTTCTACTGTTCTTTCTATCAAAATCATACTATAGATACCCCATAAGCGTAAGGTACTTATACCGCAAGAAGAGATCGACTCCACAGAATCATAACACTCCGGCCACTAAGTTCCTATTCGTAAAGTTCGTACTCGCAGAAATTGTATCGACTTTTAATTTTCTTGACGAATGTCGTTACGGACGACTGCGGAGAACCAATCACAGGTACAAAAATAAATGAAACGGGGGCCATTTTCTAAACGTATCGATTTTCATTTATCTACCTTTTTTGCATAAAGAGAAAACTTGATTTTATTAAGGTTAGGGGCCTATAGTTATTTTGACTAAAAAATCTATACGAAAAATAATATTACAAAAATTTTGATAAATTTGCTGAAATTGCCTTATTTTAAAAGTCTGACTGCACAAAGCAGTATATTTTCCCATTAGGTGACAAGATATCACGTGATTAAGGACCCTGAGTGTGTGAACATAATTTTAAAAAATCATACGGACTTAGAGACTATGAGAACACTGAGTAATGTATATAAGCCCAATGTTCATAGGAAGCGTCGTATCTGGAAGCTAGAAAAACTACTAGATACATTTCCACGTAGTCATACGTCAAGTTATGTGATATTCAGCTACAACTCTTGATTAGTTTTATCAACACCTGTCAAATAACACTAATAATGTATTAAAATGTTATCAAATTTGGGCGCAAAATATATATATGTTTGTATTTCCTAAAAATACCCTTTCTATGAAAATTGTACTATAGAGTAAACCTAATGATATATGAGTGTTTCTTTTGGGGAAACGACTGGTCTGCTACTGGGTCTACAGGCCGAGATACAAGACTGTGAATAAGACTTCCCGCCACTGTTAAGAACAATGACGTCAGAGAGTGTTTGCCTAACCAGCAACGCTCTCACACACAGGTAACCCTAAATCTGTAATGAGTTATTACAAAGCACACACACTTTTATAAGATAGTGGCGTAGCGAGTCGCAGAGCAAGAGGGGAACAAGTTACAAGACACCCAATGGAAGATCTGGAATATTCGCATGCACGGCCATATCTTCACAAACTAAAAAACCAATACTGCGAGACACGCATCATGTGGCCGAATGGTTTGCGGCAGAGGTTTCAACCTGGTGTACGCGAAGGAATCTTAGGTAGGAAGTAAAATTGAAAAAAAAAGTTATTTATTCATTATTTCTATGATAATGACAATCCGTTCCTAATTAAAGGTTTGCCATTGGAGACCTGCCTGTACGTAAGGGAATGAGAGTTGGGACCAACGTTTATTTACTCGTATTTTAGATGTTGATTATAGAATATGTATAGCTTGCATTATATACCAACAAATTTGGGGGGTACAAATCTAAATAGAAAATATATTATTAACACCCGCTTCAGTGACCAAATGGTCTAAGGCACTACTCTCGCAGAAGACTAGACCGCTGATGACGGTGAGATCGAAGTTCGAATCTCGGTCGGGTGTACTGAGGATGGTTTTTCCCCAAATGGTTTTACACTCTCCCTCCACGCGAATCCAGGTACACTTTCTCTAAATATAGCCTTCACAATTCCTCATACATTAGTGTAATTAGTACACAGACGTACAACCAGGATGGGTAGTATGACGCGGTGCTAATATATATATGAGCGTATGCGAACACAAAAGGTTGAATACCAATGGTCTAGGGCGTCACTCTAGTGTTATACTGTCCTACTGATGACGGGGAGAAGAGCGTTCGAATCCCAGTCGGGTCTACTGAGGGTGGTTGTTCCTAGAATGGTTTCCCACTCTCCTTCTACGAAAGTGCGAGTAGATTATCTCTAAAATGCTTCCTTTCTCATCCCTACCCCATTAGAGTAATTATAATAAATATTTATTTATTGCGAGGGTAGTCAGCTCCAAAGTGTTCGAATCAGACCGAGGTTCGAATCCAGACGCATTTGATTGTTTTATTTTTTCTTTATAAGTTCTATCACTCCACACTATTTTTTTTTACTGGGGTATTTAACATTCAATTTACAAATCGATTGATTATATCAGTGCAAGACTTACAAACTAACTTAAGTATAGAGCAAATAAAGCACCTAGCCCCTGTTCCCCCGGCATCAATTCACCATTGTTAAAAGATGATAACTTGATAAAAAAAATTGAGAATGCCGGGAATCGAAGTCGATATTTTTAATTTAGTAAGCAGACTCGTTACTGATCGAGTTAAGGTGTCTACTGTCGGACCCCATTAGTTAAATTTCCCCCTTTGCCCCATGCTCTTAGAGGAAGAGGGTAAGCACGTCTGACCCTCTTCGACGACCCTTTTGTTGCAAGATTTAAAAATAGGCCTTCATTACTTACAATAATTGCAAATTCGTGGCAGCCGCTTAAGATGGGTAATTTAGTTTTTGCTGTTGTATGGCACTACTTGACATTACTAATTGCCCTTTTTAGACATATTAGTAAAACAATGATTTGCAATATAATTAATTTGTTTTGAACACACAGGGAGCTATATCGGGAAGGGGGGGGGGGGGGGGTGAGACTTAAGACATCCCTATCCTCCTAAAATGAAACTAGGCTCAAGTACCCCAAGTCACCCTGGTTCCAAAGTCCCTGATATCATCAAGATGCTCAAATTCAATTCAGTAATTTGATTTCACGTATTGTTTAGTTATTGTGTTATAACAAAATGGGGTCGTAGAAATGTCCACAGCAATTGTAGAAAATATAATATGCTAGTTTAGTGAATTGTGACTACCACCTTGCTTATTTTTGCCCTGCGGATTCGAATTTTTGCAATAAGATAGCCAAAAGTCACTACTAGATTAATTGAAAGAAGGGGCCACAGATGGAGGATATTAAAGTGGTAGATATAATACAGGGTACATTAAAGAGGAGATAATACTGGCTTATAAACCTGGGAAGTGAAAGAGAATAATAAACCACAGGGCCACAAATGGGGGACATTAAAGAGAAGGATATAACACAGGACCATAGATGGAGGACATTAAAGAAGGAGGTAAATCACACGGTCACAGATGGGGGAGATATACAGGATTTCAGATGGAGTGAATTAAAGAGGAGGGACATCAAAGAGGAGTAAATAATGGTACTCATTCAAAAGGTTTTTAGTCTATAAATCAAAACAAAAATAAAACTTTGTTCATCATTACTATTTTTTTAAAGTTTTATAATATAATACAATTATTAATAGGTAGTGGCAAGATCAATCGAGTGGTTAGTATGAATGACTTTGTCCAAATGGTTGGCATGTCAAGCGCTGAACTTGGGTTAATCATTTGGTTCGCATGTCTAGATCCTACCTTGGACTATTCGAGTGGTTAGCATGTCACTCTCCGACCTTGGATTTTTCGAGTGGTTAGCATGTCACTCTTCGAACTTGGCCTGTTCGAGTGGTTAGCATGTCACTCTCAGACCTTGGACTATTCGAGTGGTTAACATGTCACTCTCCGACCTTGGACTTTTCAAGTGGTTAGCATGTCACTCTTCGAACTTGGCCTGTTCGAGTGGTTAGCATGTCACTCTCAGACCTTGGACTATTCGAGTGGTTAACATGTCACTCTCCGACCTTGGACTATTCGAGTGGTTAGCATGTCACTCTCCGACCTTGGATTTTTCGAGTGGTTAGGATGTCACTCTTCGAACTTGGCCTGTTCGAGTGGTTAGCATGTCACTCTCCAACCTTGGCCTGTTCGAGTGGTTAGAATGTCACTCTCCAACCTTGGACTATTCGAGTGGTTAGCATGTCACTCTCCAACCTTGGACTATTCGAGTGGTTAGCATGTCACTCTCCAACCTTGGACTATTCGAGTGGTTAACATGTCACTCTCCGACCTTGGACTATTCGAGTGGTTAGCATGTCACTCTCCAACCTTGGCCTGTTCGAGTGGTTAGAATGTCACTCTCCAACCTTGGCCTGTTCGAGTGGTTAGCATGTCAATCTCCAACCTTGGCCTGTTCGAGTGGTTAGCATGTCACTCTCCAACCTTGGACTATTCGAGTGGTTAGCATGTCACTCTCCAACCTTGGACTATTCGAGTGGTTAGCATGTCACTCTCCAACCTTGGACTATTCGAGTGGTTAGCATGTCACTCTCCAACCTTGGACTATTCGAGTGGTTAGCATGTCACTCTCCAACCTTGGACTATTCGAGTGGTTAACATGTCACTCTCCGACCTTGGACTATTCGAGTGGTTAGCATGTCACTCTCCAACCTTGGCCTGTTCGAGTGGTTAGAATGTCACTCTCCAACCTTGGCCTGTTCGAGTGGTTAGCATGTCACTCTCCAACCTTGGCCTGTTCGAGTGGTTAGAATGTCACTCTCCAACCTTGGCCTGTTCGAGTGGTTAGCATGTCAATCTCCAACCTTGGCCTATTCGAGTGGTTAACATGTCACTCTCCAACCTTGGACTATTCGAGTGGTTAGCATGTCACTCTCTGACCTTGGACTATTCGAGTGGTTAGAATGTCACTCTCCAACCTTGGCCTGTTCGAGTGGTTAGCATGTCAATCTCCAACCTTGGCCTATTCGAGTGGTTAACATGTCACTCTCAGACCTTGGACTATTCGAGTGGTTAACATGTCACTCCCGACCTTGGACTATTCGAGTGGTTAGCATGTCACTCTCTGACCTTGGACTATTCGAGTGGTTAGAATGTCACTCTCCAACCTTGGCCTGTTCGAGTGGTTAGCATGTCAATCTCCGACCTTGGACTATTCGAGTGGTTAGCATGTCACTCTCCGACCTTGGATTTTTCAAGTGGATAGCATGTCACTCTCGACCTTGGCCTGTTCGAGTGGTTAGCATGTCACTCTCAGACCTTGGACTATTCGAGTGGTTAACATGTCACTCTCCGACCTTGGATTATTCGAGTGGTTAGCATGTCACTCTCTGACCTTGGACTATTCGAGTGGCTAGCATGTCACTCTCCGACCTTGGACTATTCGAGTGGTTAGCATGTCACTCTCTGACCTTGGACTATTCGAGTGGTTAGAATGTCACTCTCCAACCTTGGCCTGTTCGAGTGGTTAGCATGTCAATCTCCGACCTTGGCCTTTTCGAGTGGTTAGAATGTCACTCTCCGATTTTGGACTAATCGAGTGGTTAGCATGTCTACCTCTGACCTTGGGTTGATCAAGTGGTTAGCATGTCTAACTCTGACCTTGGGTTACCCATGGGGTTTGCATATCTATCATTGACCTTGGGCCTGATTTTGACATTGTTCTATGTGAATTCACACAGTGTTATTTTATATTTTCTTTCCAAGTGGATGCTTGTGCAGTTAGTTACAAGTGTCCCTCTCCTTGTTAATTTTTTCATGCAAGCTGATATAGGTAACCGATAGACAGTACTTGCAGTAGAATATTACAAGCTATTTTTTTTTACTTCCTCTCCCCATTAGCCTATGTTTTAGTGAATCAGTACTTGGCCCTGTGTTGCACTCGGCACAAGGTCTATAGAAGATAACAGCCAAGCTCAGTGCCATCATCTCATAAAACACACTCCTGATATTTGTCCTCATTATTTACCTACAAACAGCTCGTCCTAGCAAGGATTTGCACCATGACACGCTTTACAAACCACCGTTGCCAAATTACACAATTCAAAAAATAACCCTATTAATAATATACCATTCAACTACCCCAATTCACGATAGCTCTTCTAGTTTAGTTGACGATCACACGCACAAGGGGATAAAGGTGTGAGCCTTGAGTGATCTGGTTTGCCTGTGATGGAAAGGTCAACCCTCAAATCCTAGTTGAGAGTAGAGAGGGGGTGGTTTTCCCTAAATGAATACTTCCTTCATCACTATATTATTAGTGTGAAAATGCAGATACTCTAGATGAGTATACATGATGAACAATTTTATTTTTAAATTCCTCTCTAAAAAAACACAAAATTCATTGCTTTGAATTAAAAAAGTATATTAAGAAACTGTAATTTTTTTATACATACCTCTTTTTTTGAAAATAACCTTTACATTATAGTTTAATAAACTACTCAACAGTTTAAATTAGGATTTCATTATGGTTGTTTTTTGTAGAAACGGTTTCAAATCAACATTTATAGTCTTTGATACAAAATTATATTTGAATTGAAATGCAATATACAGACCATCAACTTATACAAATATGAACATTAATTGTAATATAGATTAACATAAAGTTACTCACTTGTGACTGGTATTACAAATAAAAATTCTAAATAAAATAAATATATTTTTAAAAGGAAGTTTTTCATTGTATCGAACTAAAATTTTCAAATTTTATTTTGCTACTTAATTACTTGATTGGCGGATGCATAAAACATTGATAATTACTTTTTGCCAAAACTTAAATTACACAAGTAAACATTTTAGTGCGTGCACAGATGTAAAATAAAAAATTGACGGGAATGGAGGTGAAATTGGAAAGTCCCTAATGGAGCATTGGGTAAGGAGGGGTGGATGTTCTTGGTGCAGCCAGTTCAGAGTTGTACATAGTAGCAATGCTGCCAGTAATACATACTCTTATTGAAATACAAATGTGAGTAAAAGTGTCAACAGGGTTGGCCTGGCTGCATGGATTTTACACTGTCTGTTATTTTTACAGGTCAGGTTTCAACTCTTGACACAATGCATTTTTTTTTTTTTTTTCACATTTTGGTTGCAATATTATCTGAAGGTGAGTTCTGGTGTATCACCTCCAAATTCATTCTTCACACCCTGTTACCTTGGTTGCTATATTTTAAGTTATCTATTGGAATATAAATTATTCTTTGAAAAAAATCTTATTTTTATATATATATATATATTTTTTTTTTGTGTGTGTGAAAACAAAATTATGTCTTTTCCACAGTATTTTCTACAATCTTTTTTTACATTTTAAATACTATCGGGATTTTTTTTCATATATGCGAGCAAATAGTGAACACCCGCTATACTTTTTTTTAAACTCACATGTTTATATTCTTTAAATTAAAAAATGACACCTAGACAATAGAATCGAACCCAGGACCTTTGGCTTAGTAAGTCGTAATTATATATGTATTTGTACAGTTGTCACTGTACTAATGGCAGCATAAAGCCCTACCAAGTTGAATATTGTTGTATAATCTGATAGCTAGTGAGCTTAATTAATCACATATGTGACTGATGATTTCTGCATGTCCACCACAGACTCTGCCTTGAAATATGAATGAAGAATGACCGTGAGCACCGGACCACTCCTGGATATCTCAGTGGTTAGGGCGTTGGCGTACTAAGGCAAAGGTTGTGGATTTGATTAAAGTGTATCCCATTGTCATTTTTCAATTTAAGGAATATATTTAGATGCTGCTATAATCGTAACTAACAAATATAATAACTTGGCTATTTAATTCATAATTATATATTTATATCATAATATATTCAAAAATCAATTAAAATATTTTAAAAGAAACTACTTGTATCTTTCTCTGTCCAGGATAAGGTATAGAGCATGGCAACAAGGAACCAGTTAAGGAGACAGTCAACTAGCTCAAGAAATTACACCAGTGGCAGAGTATAGGTTACCAACTCTTTTTATTGTGCCACATGTTGATAAGAAAGAGAAGCATTGTGCTAAGGTTAGCATGGTGTTAGCTTTTCACACAGGGCACTTGTCTGACATGGGTACAGCTCTGGAAAATCTGAAGACAACACTTGGTTGATAAGCATCACCTCCAGTAAAAGTTTTGAAACCAAACATCAGTTTCGCACTAGCCATTATTAAAAAAAAATAGACTATGAATAAAAAATACATTGATTGAGATTAATATCATGACAGTAGTCAATTTAGTGTTAAAATATATTTATTTCCAAACAATTAAAATTGTCATGCCATGCATGAGCTCTTGATTGACAATCTCATTGGTCTCTTATTTTGATGACTTGATATCAATTTGTATTTGATTTGGGTCCCCTTTAATAATTATATTTTTTTAAATATCTTGTAAGTTTCAAGATAAAAATATATCTACCAACATACATAAACAAAGTATAGAAAAATATAGTAAAAATCGGTAAAACTGCTTAATTTCACAATATTTCATTATTTGAGCCCTAGTCATGTTTACTTTTGCTAGTTATTGTACAAGAATATTAGCTAACCTACTTAATACCGTTTTTATTAGTGCAAAAGTTATGGAAAAAATCTTATGAATAACATACAGATTATTTTCCTTAACATTATAATTGCAAAGTATCAAGTAATGGTATAATGGCATGAAACAATCTGTCAAATATTAATGTCAATACTTAGTTATTTTGTACCAATCATTGAATCATCAGAATTCTATGAAATTTTAAAAGTTGTGATATTTTCAAAGATACCTCAGAAATGTCAATATTTGGCAACTATAAAGTTTTGTTTGGTCAAAGGTTATGTTGTTTCCCCCATTGAGTTTCAAACCAAACTATTAAGAGGTTAAAAGTTAAGAGGTGCCATCTGCAACCTCAGCACATCTCTTGATTGTATCCTTTGTGGGGACATAATGTAGTGAGTGAGCATGCGTTCATTGTCTCATAAGCTAGGTGCAAAGGCCACTTAATTTCGACAATTTGTATCATATTAAAACAATTATTTTTTCAAACATAAATAAATGAAAAAAACTTATGTAAGAATATATTATTTAATTCAATACACCACTAGCATCGGTACTGTAACGTTTGTTGTCTGGGGGTGGGAGTGGCTGGAGGATAATAATAATAAAAATAAATAATAATAATAATAATAATAATGTTATGTTCAGGTTAAGATAGGGTGAGTAAAACACATCAGGGTAAGCGTGTATAACTTAGCACAGAACAGTAATCTAATCTCTTTCTTTTATTCGTGTAAAATATATTAAAAGATAATAATGTGATATTCCTTTTATTCCTTGCTATGATATGTGAATAATAAATAAAATTTAATTTTGCATTTATTTAATGGCAACATTGGTAAAGCGTTTTAAAACAAATAGGCTAATAAATCAACATACATTAAATAAAATTGATACATGTGTGTGATGATCAAGTCTTGAGCCATGCAAATAAAGGATGAGTCTAATCAAGCTTCTTTAATTTTATGGATCATGAGAATAATAAGAAAATTGTGGTAAAGTTTTTCCTAAACATTGTTTACTTCCTGTAAGAAAACAAGGGTTGATGCAGGATGAGAGGGCTGGAGGGGGGCTCGGGAATATTTATACCAATGTCTTCCCTAGTTCCGGTGATTATGACCCCTATTATAAAAGTTGCATTCTTTATTTATGATCACAATCATTGATAGCTATATTTTTCCAAGCTACTTTTTTAAAATATATTTTGAAAGAGTTATGAAAAAATGTCATGGAAATTGTGAAAGATTTAAAAATATAAATTTAATTATTGGTATAAGTAAAAATCTGTAGTACAATAATTATGCTACTTAATTATTTTTTAAAAGTTTTTTTTAATGATTGTTTTGTGAAAATATGATATGTAACAAAATGGATACCTTAACTCTTAATGTGCATGTGAGTGCATTCATTCTTTTCACTTTGAAAAGATAAAATATTACCAATAAATAAAAATGATCTAAATTTAATTTTGATTACTAATCAAAAAAACTTGAACGAATCATAATTAGACTTGAAATATATTTTTTAAATAAAAGTTACCTGGAAGATAAAATCACACCCAGGACCTTTGGCTTAGCACGCCAATACTTCACAACTTAACTAATGTTATTATACACCCCTTGTGTGTGTGTTGCTTCAAGTATATATATACTATTTTAATTAATAATAATTTTAGGAATAATAAGATTACTAGATTATATTATTATTATTATTAGCACCGCGTCTTACTACCCGTTCGGGTTATACGCACTTACGCTAATGTGTAATGGTAGGGTGATTGTGAGATGAAATGAAGGACCTACAGTTTAACGTGGAATCCGAACCACGGTGGTGGCCTGGCATTCCCCACATTCACAAGAAGTCTTGTCAGAGGTGAAGGAAGGGTTTGGAAATCAGATAAATCTGTGCCGGGACCGAGGATTGAACCCCGGCCGCCAGCACAGAAGTCTGACACCTTACCCCTAGACCACCAGGTCACCCTACTAGATTATGGGAATACTTTTAAATAAAAAGATGACATGTAGGAAAAAGTTCAATTTTGATTAAAAAATGTATAATTTTAATACAAAAAAATTAACAAAAAGAGTCATTGTCACAATAAAGATAATAACCATGTACATAGGCCTAAAATATTTGGGTGAAAATAAAAAATTAAGTATTTTATTAAAATAAGTGACTTGGTTTTCATACTAAAATTTAGTACCTAATTTAATTACTGCAAAGTATTAATTCTAAACAAAATAATTTGAATATTCGATTACCATTGTTGGCAAAACAGTCATCAACCTTGTTCATTTATCGAAACATCGTGATGGAGATGTAAAAATGCAAAACCTAAAAGCCACTCTACCGTAATTGTCTTATGCAGTATATAGAAGTCAGCTCTTTACAACATTAAGATATAGGTTTCAAAATGTTTGAATAAGCGGGGAAAGGGGGGTAGCGGGGTGATCCCCCCAATTTAACCCGTTCCCACCTGAATCTGCCATGGACTATGGAAGAACTTGAATAGTTCTGCAAAAGATCAATGGTAATTGATCCCAGCATCTAGATGTCATTCATAAACAAATAATTGAATTAGGATTGTGAACGCCACACTTAAAATAATTTCAAAACATCAAAATGTTGTAAAATATGTTCAATATTTGTATTATTGTACATATAATTAGTCTTTTATAGAAGTTCCACTAAGCATGAAAACTTTTTTCTTACTATTCTTATTTCCTTCAACTATTTGTGAGGTTATTATTACGTGACAAAAGGTGAGAAGGGAAATGAAGGCACATAGGAAGAGCAAGGATGTAACACAAGCTGTGCTGAGATACGTTACTACAAAGCAGTGATAAGAGAAGTGTGATAATACATAACAGCTCTGTGTGGCGGCTGTCGAGATTACATCAGTCTTACATAACACAATTTCCCCATACTGTCAGGAGAGATTATTAATAAATAGGTTCAGGGTTACCAATTAAACAACATAAATATTCTAAAAATTGATTATGTCTAAATACAAATTTAAATGACAGTTGAAATATTACAATTTAATCAAATAAACCACACATAATAAAGATGCAATACATTTGGCACTATCAACCAACACTTCAAAAGGCAAAGCTCTCAAAGTAGTAGTAGTTTAGTCTGAAAGATATATAAAGATTTAACAAATTTAATTCAACATGAAACTTTTATGTGAGAAAATAGTTATATTCAAGGATGTATAAATGAGGTCACAACCAAAGCAAGAAATGGCAAGGACATTTTTAAAAATAAAATCCCCCTTAATGAAACAATTTCAAGTTATTTTTAAACTTAAATGGGGTTGCAGATGTTATAAATTTAATAAGATTCCAATATGCTACTAGCCTAAGCATTAAGTTTAAATAAACGGCCCTGTGTTGTATTGGTCAGTGTACCTGGCTAAGAGCCTAAGGGTCCTGGGTTTAGTTCCAGGCTAGTACCTTGGGTATTTTACCCAAAAGGGGAATCACCCCAATGATCACCAGGGTTTGGTTAATTAAGCTTTAGTTAGGTTTAAGTGTTTCCAATGGTCCCACACCCTCATACTCACTATCACCATCACCTCTTCTTAGTGGGACATGGAAAGAGCCTCCACAGAACAGATGTGCGATTAGTACATCAGGGCATCCCCTGGGCAATGATACATTAGTATTAGCTAATCTTTCCATTACTGGATTATGATTGATGTCGCCCAGACAATCACCATCACATTAAGTTTGAATATAAAATTATGTTATAATACCATTAGGAGCAGAATACCATCCATCTTGGAACACTCCTGTGTACAAATTTTGTTACAGGCTGATTACAGGGCTATTTTGACTAACCAGGAGAATGTCAGCCTTTTGATTGCCAACAATGAAAAATTACTAGCACACTCAAATTGGAACATATCAGAGCCAAACAACATTTCAATTATAAATTGATTCATGATCTTGAACATTTGTTTTTATTAAGGATTGCGAAGGTCCCTTTTAAAATGCAAAGTGAAGATTTAAACATGCAAAGTAAAGTCAAAGACAAAGTTAGGGTTTTTGTTGTTGTCACATAACTCTACTTTTAGTTCTTAAGCTATCAATTAAAAATGTATCTAGGTTTAGAGAAAGGTTTAAAAAAAAAGAGAAAAAAAAAGCACACTATATTCTTTTGTTGAAATATATCTGAATTTATCCATGCTTATGTCATGTCATTTAAATAGTCAGTGTTAAAATACTGTTTAGTAGCTGTTCTAAAAATATGGTTTTATTGAAATTATGTCATCATTAGTGGGATATTTCAAATCTGTTCATAATATATATAGATTTTTTTTCTACCTTCGACGTGTTTCAAAGATGTGAAGGCAATTATGGGGTTTTTAGTATGAAGCTTTTCACACCCTACTTTTCATATGTACTTAGTAAAATACCACCTCTTTAAAAATTTAATCCAATAAATTGAATCAAAACAATATCATAATTTTTATTAAATATTATTTTTCCACATTTTATTGTGATATTTCATAAATAAATGGGGACAAAATTTGTGGAAATTTAGTTAAGAAACCGAGTTGGGTATATAAAATTATATTTCATACAAGTGAACTAATTTTTTTTTTAATAATCATAATTTGAAATGAATCCATTACTTTAGGAATATGAATATTCATTTTACCTTCAAGTCTTGAATTTAAGATTCAAATCTTGGGAAAAATGATGAACATAAAATAAAAATTAAATAAAACGGTACTATTTTCCACTTCCAATTCTAACAGCTAGAGGCTATATCAGCTAGGAAGAGGGTGGATGGAATCTATAAGGAATTTAATATAACAAAAAATAGGAACATTTGCAAGTTTAAGAAAAATTTGAATTATTTATTCAAGGTAAAACAACAGAAGTAAATAAAAAATACATGGCCTCACAAGGCAAACTGATGAGTGTTGAAAAACATATAAATATGGTAGAGACTACACTTGCACAGTACATTCGAGGATATATTTCACAATCTCAAAGTAAATTATTTATTTATAGGAATTAGTCTGGAAAAGAGCTAATAGTAATCAAAAATCGTTACTATAATAATAAAGACCCTCTTTTAAATGGTTAACAAAGTGCCTGAATCACCATTGTGAATTGCGACTAGACAAATGAATTAAACCATTAGACCTTTTAATCCTTACTATAATAATAAAGATCTTAAAGAGCCTCTTTTAAATGGTTAACAAAGCGCCTGAATCACCAATGTGAATTCCAAATAAACAAATTTAAATTTTAAGATTAAATTTAAATATCAATTCTGATAAAAATAAATTACACAAAGGTTTGACTTCCCAACATAGCTCAAACTTCTCTGGAACTATTACTTCCACCACCTTTGAAGTAATCGAGAAGATTCGGACTTGTTAATATTTAACATTATAATAGAAAACAAAGTAATACCACAAAGGAATACTGGTAATTTCTCACTAAACGAATCAGTAAAATGTTAAAGTTATAACTTAAAAAGCAACAAAAATTCATTACTTTTATAATTTCTTCAAAGAAAATATGTCTACAAAATATTACCTATAAATGAAACATTATCAAATTTTAAAGTTCAAACAATTATTGGTAACCATAAGTGTAATATCAATTTATTTTAAACTAAATACTACTGCATTTTTTGCATGTCAGAATCATTTAATTAATAAAGAATATGATAAATAAAGAAAGCTTAAAACTAACTTTCCAAGTATTTTTGCTTGTCAGTAGAATACTTTAGTACGTTGTTACATTGTAATATCACATCCCAAATAGTTAGTAGCATCTCTATCTCAACAATAAGCATCTCCATATAAAAACTCTCAAAGGATTGTTGGCATAACATTTTATAATAATATATAACCCTGCAATGGCTAGCCTAGCTCAACAACACGTGGCTCTCTTTCGAAAGAATTTCGCTTATTTCTACCACCTATGTAAACACAAACATTGTAAACAATGGAACTACACTGGCTGCACTGCAAGAAACTGTGCGGTATCTTGAGAACAAGCGATTGAGCGTGGCTACTGCACTGCTAGTTTAGTCACACATGTTGTGGAAACACTATAACAGTATAACAGAGTTTCTATGGAAGAATGTATGATTTTGGGAAGAAGATGGTGATTATAAGACAAGTAGAGAAATTGTTCAGTCAATTAGGGTTCTTAACGATGTTGCAGAGAGAGGAGTAGCACTGATGGAGGAATACAACAAATTACATAATACAAATGAGGAACAAAACAGTACTTGTTATCCTAATATTAATGTTTATTTTAAACAATGTTTAAGAATATTATTTTATTCTTAATATATAACTAATTTGTGCTCTTTTTTAAAAATTCAAAAATTTCAAGGCCTGGTAGCAGCCCCTAAAACTTATCTAAAGATTATATTTAAAAAATATATTTTTTGGGGGTCAAATAAGCAGCACCCTAGTGCGCAGCTTGTTTATTTATATTATAGTGATAAACTTTACTTTTTACCTGCCAAAGGCTATGTTCAGATTCATCAATTCTTCTAAAAACTTGTGACTCATTTTATTCACTCAAGAGTGGCTAAAGATGAACTGATGAACTGACAAACTGAATGATGCATGCGCACACACACACACTCCAGTCGGACTGCACAGTTCAAAACTGTACAGGTTTTCAGAATGGTTTTTTAATTCTGATCAGGTGGCCTGAACAATCTGTCAAAACTGCGCAGTTTTCTACCACACATGCTCCGAAAATCCCAAAGGCCAGGCCTGCGCAGTTTTTCCTCAGGGGAAAAACCTGAACGTGTGTGGGCGCCTTAATTTGCCATTATGGGGCAACCTTTACCTACTTAACAGTGGCATCAGTAAAAGAGTATAAATTGTGTTTTTTTTTTAATTCTAAAGCTATATTGTGATTGTGCCTGCATCTCTTGTTCATTCCTTACTCTTTTCTGTACCTTAATGCATATATTATATTGAAGAATTTACTAAAAATATAGGAACAAATATAAATAAAACAATGTGGATTTCAAAATGAAAATAAAAAATTTCTCACGCTGAATGTCATTATTTTTTTTCCATTTATTTAAGGTATTTATCGTGCACTTTCTGAACCGAGTGATTATATTAGCTCCTAACTTATAAGCTAACATAAGTCTAGAACATACATAACATCCAGCTCCCGGCCCTTAATTCATCACTGTGAAGGGAGAAACCCACATTTCCCCAATGATACATTTTTTGGCCATGCCAGGCTCAGTAAATAGTCCCGCTACCAGCTGAGGTAAAGCATCAGGCCACACAACATGTATGGTACATGGTGTTCAATTTAATTTGTGTGTCACGACAAAAGAAGTCATATCCACACTTGTATGTGGTCATATGTTTAAGAATTTTACTTTTTATACCTATCCCTAGTATAGTAGGATTCTGGTGGAAAGAAGTTTAAAATATATATTTTTTTTGTGGTCATGAATGGTCATGTGAAATTTTATTAAGTTATTGTCGACCTCGGTGGTCTTGGGGTAAATGTTGCCATGAGAACCTAATGTTCATGGGTTTAATTCCCAGCCAGGGTCAATAGATTTTTCTTGATCAATAAAAATCGTGTACAACTTCCTTCGTAGGGGAAGTAAAGACCATAGTCCATGTGAAAATACCTTTCCTGGCGAATTTAATAGGCCCTTTCGCTCTCGCTCATAGAAATTCTCATGTGCTGATATAATCAGTAAATTCAGAAAGTGCACGTTAAATACCTCAATTTTTTTATTTGATATCAGTATTAATTTATAATATTGTTTTTATTACTCTTTTAGCACTGCATATTACCACTTGTTAAGGTTATTCCCATATGTACTAATTATGCTAATGAGTTAGGAATAGAAAAGGATGAATTTAGAGGAAGTGTACCACATTTCCATAGAGGGAGTGTGGAAAATATTTTGAGAAACCACCTTTAGTACACCTAACAAGGATTCAAACCCCGATTTCCTTGTCATCGGCAGTCTAGTATATTGGGAGAGTGACACCTTAGACCAGTGTTCTTAACCTTTTATTACTCACAGCCCCCTAAATAACCTAAAATATTTTGCGGCTCTCTAGTTTTTACTAACATATTAATCATTAAGATTTATTCTAAAATAGTGACTTTATTTACTGGTTATAATAACAAACAAATAAAAAAACAGTAATTAACTTAGCTAAATGTATTTAATGGAACCTTTGCTGTTGAACACTTTCCACTAATTTGTACATTTTTTTTCAATTGTATTACTTAACCATGTAGCCACTGAAGCAGGTTGTATTGAAATTATCTAATAAAAGTAATAGCTGCATATAACATAGTATTAAAGTATATATTAAGGCAATTGGGTCTTTTCATTTGGCGTGGAAATGCAGAGCCATGGGAACAAACAGTTATCTCCAAGAATTTTTATTATTTTGCAATTTTCTTTTCGGAAATGGTTTGTTCAAGAATAGAAGCATGTTGATTATTTTATACTTGTTATATACACACCTCCTCTATAATTTTAACAGTGATCAAATATCAATAATTTTGACATTTTTCAATAGAAAACTGCCGGCTGCATAACAAAAAATAAGAAAATGTAACACCTAATAAACATTTATACATTATTTTAGAAAAGGCGTTGAAAATATTACTATAAGAATTGCACTCGTTCTCGAGGAAACTGATATTTCCAAAGGTATGATTTTTCTGCAAGACCTGTCCGAAAGTGAGCACCATCTACGTTTTCTGTGATCCATCAGTTCTTGTTGGTGTGGAAGGATACTTTGGTCGGTTGTGAAGCCACGCCGCACCTTTCACCCTCCTGCCCACCATCCCACAAAATAAGTTATAGACTTGCACTCGACAGGGCTGAGGGCCTTAAATTAGTTTTATAAGCTTTTGTAACATTGTCCTTTCTAACAAAACCATACTATATCAATATAATTCAAATAATACAGCCATTAACTCAGCTTAGTATTGTTACTATCACTTTAGGTTATTAGCACCTGGGTCTCAGGTTTGAAGAAAGATTTTACTTGGAAGTATCCAGAAGATGATAAGCTTTGAAACTGTGAGCTTTTTTTCCATTAATATAGTTGCATGAAAAAAAGTAAGTCTCACAGAAGTAAGCAGGGTCATGCGGAACCTTATCATTACCCATAGTCACCCACCTGAAATAAGAAAAAATAAAGAATAAAACTCCAAGGCGTCAGCCCGCGATCAAGTTTACTAACCAAGCGACCACCTTCTGTTGGCGATGATAGTGCCAACATTTGAGAATAGTTGATTTTATGTGGTCAGTATAGATGGTGTTATGGGGTCAGCACAATGAACCCTCTCCAGTGTCGGCGGAAAGTAATTTGTCTAGAGAAGGGGGGAGTGGGGCCCAAGCAAAAAAAGTTAATACAGGCACTTGCCGTGCAACACCCCCTTCTCCCTAAAACCTAGTATAATTTTTGTTAAATGGATATCCTTAAAACTATTTGAAGTGGTCATCTAAATATATATTGAATTTTACAACAAAATAAAATCATAATATCAAGTTTTTCTTTTGTTTTAAAATTTAATATATGTGATGTATGGGTATGAATGCATTATAATTAATACAAAATAAGTTTGTCAAATTAATACATGTTATATATTATCACTTTCCAAATACACTCACATGATATGTGTTAGCTTTGACAAACTCATCACACAACGCATCAATATCAAGATTGTCAAGTCGTTCGTTTAGACATGCAAAATGGTCAAGTGATTTAACCGATCTTGATCCATGGTGCTACGTAGGTATGTCTTGAGTTGCTTTAAGGCTGAGAAGGTTCTTTCAGCGCTTGCTGTTGATGATGGGACGACTAAAAGCCACTTTAAAAACTTCCAATTTACTGGAAATAATCGCCTTGTACTCTCAAGCATTGCAATGTAATGTCAACTAGATCTTTCAAACACTTAGGCTGGGTGGGAGTAATTTGTGCCAACATTTTTGCATCTAGTTCAACATCATCCCTTTTTAAACCATAGTCTCTAAGTGTGTGTTAAATTTCTTCGTCACTAGCCCAATCCTCAACTGCACTGAAAAGAACCCTTTCGAGTATGCAAAAATTCTTTGCCTCTTGATCTGTAGTGTGACTGTATCAAATATCTCGTAGTATGTTTTCCTCATTAATTCTTTTCTACTGAGAATCACTGTCGGTTCCATGGTTCCTTGTTTATGCTCTAGTTTCCTTGGAACTTGCTTGGTTCATGATAGGCGAATAGGTATAAGATTATATTTTTGTTGGGCCTCTTCCATCTCACTCCACAATGAATCAAAGTCTCTTCGGATCTGATACTCCTTAAATATTTTACAGTTGAGATAGCTGCTTCCATTCCTCCATTAACTGTTTGCTTAGGGCTCTTTAAGATTAAGGCAAGCTTTTCTATGAAGCCGAAAACTTTTGTTCCTATTAGCATTCCAAATAAACTTCACACTTTAAAAACTGATCGTAAAACCTCGTGCAGTGCTCGACACATATTCACTTGATACAGTGAGCTGTTCTAGCGCTCGAAGTACAGCTGGATATGTTTTAATGACACTTACAATAGATTAATATTGAACGGTCCACCGCGTCGTGCAGAGAGCTTTTGGAGTAGTGTTTGGAACATCTTCAAACTCACTTGTGATGTGTAGAAATTCTGATTTTCTTTTGCTTGTGCTCATATAACTATGGCCACATCATGTACCCATTGCAAACAGTCCTTCATAAGAGGGATTGCATAGGCAGTGTCTTGCAGTGCTAAATTCAAACAATGATAGTGCAATGCACATGAATTGATAACGGTTGTTTTTCTTTGATTTTAGCTTGGACACCTTTATGAACTCCTCGCATATTTGAAGCACCATCATAGCATTGGCCCCAAACATTCTCCAGGGAGAGGTTAGATCGCGTCAAGGTATCCATGATCAGACTTGTTAGGACAGAACTTGTGGTTGAACTTGTTTCAGAGAAACCTAAAAAGTACTCTTTTGATTCCATATTTTCATTTACAATTCTTATAGAGATTGAAACTTGTGTCTTGGAAATGTCTGTAGTTTCATCTACAATCAAACTAAAATGCTTTACGTTCCATATTTCATTCAATATTTCTCTTAGGACAGCGTCTGCCATCATTTTTATCATTTCATTTTGGAGGTCACATGTAGTGAAATCCTTCGATCAAAAACTAAACTGTTTGAGTTCAGGAATGTCACCAGTCCGCAAACCAAGCAATGCCTTATAGTTTCCATCATTGTTATTGTGACCTCGTATTGGAATGCCTTGTCTTCCAAGATATCTAAGAGACATCATTTGTGCATGCAATTCCTTTCAGTCTACAAATTGTTGCTTTTCCTTTTCTTAATAAATTTGTTTGGCCACTGAATCACATTTTTTCTACAGCCTCCTTGTGCATACTACTCTTTTCATGTATTTTAAATTTACTTTCAAGCTTTTTTCCAATTCTTGTAATCTTTACTAATGAACGTGGTTTCAAGTTTTGGGCTGTAGCCAAAGAGATTCTCATTCTTTGATTTCATACACTCGAAGCACAATATGCCAACTTCTTCACTTTGAAAGTGAAGCCAAGGAAATTCAGAATACCAGCGTTGAAGAAATTTATGGTCACAACGTTTGATTTTCTCATCACCTTTTGCGTTTTCAGTGTAATTTGGCACAGGGAAAGGTTGGCGCTGGATGAGACCGCAAATATTATTACTTCCGTCAAACTCCAAAGCTACATCCTCTCTTTTTGAGTGACTGGGACCATCAACTGTGTTCTTATCTTTATCCTCATTTCCTAGATTAAAAAAATGAAAAATCTTATTTACTAACAATATTTAACGATGGGAATACAAATTCATTTTTTAATAAGAAATTTGCTATTTAATTTTTATTTATGGTCATTTTGTATTAAAATTATTTAATAACATAAGGGATCTAGATTTCTGGAGGGGTGGCCGGGCCCCTCAGTCCACCCCATTTACGTCCCTAAGGCCTAGGATAATTTTATTAACGATTGTTCATAGTGTCACAAAAGTTTGTTAAACTCACAAAATAATACCATACGCTTATATTTAACTTGATTTAATTAAAAATTCAAATCATATAAAAAGTTTTTTAAATATCACATGGATTTCCCATTTTGTATTGTATTATTGTGACTCAAGTGTAATCCTTTTACTTTGTAATATATCAAGTGACTCGCTTCGGTGGCCGAATGATCTAACCTTTTTTTTCTGCCATGCCACTATTTGAGATAATCTTGGGCGTGCCAATCCACCCCAAAACCATACCCCATCATTTTTCGAAAAATTGGCAATGTTAATATATATTTTTTTTATTCCTGATTGGTATAGGAATTTTGGATGGTTTGGTTTTTTCCTATTTATAATTATAAACAAATATTTTAAGACTGAGTATAGCACAGTACACAGCTTCCGAGCACAGATAAAATAAATCAGCATGATGCTTAAAACGAAAGGTAAAATAAATAAATTTAGATGACGCTAAGATTCCAACAAAGACTTTACAAGAATGAAAACTACTAGATTTAAAAGTTAAAGGCCTAAAAATGAAGTTAATGAATTTAAATTTAAAATATATATTGCTTGCAACTTTGATTATGATTTGGACAACTTATAATTAACATCAAACCCCACACTTTCTTATAAGAAAACATTTGATAGTAATATAGAGATTAAATTAGGCCTAGGAAAGAAAAATATATTGAAGATGCTGAAGGCTATTTATTAAAATAGGCCTAAGTGATTGGAAAACAATGTACTATAAGTTTAGTACTCTCAGTATCTTGATAGTGTTAACATGATTTCTAATAAACTTAGGGAGAGATGTTGTAAAATTATATATAAATTGTTATTAAATGTCTTTGAATATTATAAATACTGGGCACTTGCGAGCCTATTACATCCATAGTGAATTTAGTGATTTTAAGAATGGTATTAACTTAACAAAATAAATAATGGCAAACTAATATAATTATATAAATAAAATGGTCGAGAGCTAAGGGCCTAAAACCCTGACCACTTTATAAGAAACAGTTACAGTTCTGTGAATAAATTTATTGAATCCCTCATATTATAAGAGAACTAACTAGAAATAATTATGTTTGTACTCACATGGCAACATGTTTGGTGCAAATGACACAAGTTTTAGAGTTCTGTATGCCCACACGACATGTCATAGGATAATCCTCGGAGCACAAAGAATCATTTTCACTTAAAAGCCTGAAATCAACAAATGCCACATGCACAAACAATTTAATCAATTACTTGAGATCAAATCAAATCATAAAATATTCATACACCTATTATAATATTTACTTAATGTATCACTAACAGTGGTGGTATGTATATGTATGAACACATATAAGTTTACGGGCCCTCAGTTATCCGCATCATCATCCCCCCCCCCCCCCCCCCCCCCCACCAACCAATTTTTGTTATTAATGTTGTTACAGTAGTTTGCACCTATAACCCAATTTTCAAAACTTGTCATGTTCATGAGACATTACCACACACACTAAGTACAACACATGACTGAAGTATATTACCACCACATTCAAAGTAAATTTTGAATGTAGCACAATAAATTGATGATTCACCTGTGCCAATTGCAACACTGACACGAACGCATTTTAAGGTTTACTATAGATAAATTACAAAGGACAACTATGGAACTGTAATTGGTAGCCTCCAAGCAAATATTTTTCCACACCAACTTGTGTTTTCCCTTTGTTGCCTAAGCAAGTGTGGAGCATCCCCAATTGTGGGAGTCTATGAGGCCGCATCGTTTGCACATGCTTAAGGGCGACCCTGTTTGCAAAAGTTTTGTTCTTTAAAATATGTAGCATGTGACAATATTACCAAAGGGCATGAAGTACCACACAATGTTGGTTGGTTGCTAAAGGCCAGCATATCGAAGTTCTTTCATTTGCCTTATTGTGACAAACAATGATGGGTTAAATAATTATTCCCCTTTAGAATGCTACAGTGCTGTAGATCAGTGTGGATATGTAGCAATTAATATTGTTTACATATATACACACACACACACACACATACATGACCCCCTCTTGTGGTCTAGTGGTAAGAGTTCCTGGCTACAGAACCAGAGCTCCCTGGCACCTCCAGATTTTCTGTGAAGAAGTGGGTATGGAACCAGGTCAACTCAGTCTCGTGAGATTAATGACCTGAGGATTCATTGACATATGATACCCGCTATCCACAAAAGTTAGCACTTTCTTCACCAACAGGTCACTCAGTCATTATGGTTCAGATTCAGGATGAAGCCATGGAGTGTTAAATATAATTTAAAACTAATTATTTAATTGGTTGTCGGATGCAGTGTATTTTATTTATTTTAGATGTAAATTATGGAATATGTATATATAGCTTACATTATGGACCAACAGTTTGGAGGTGAAGAGTTGAAGAAAAAGTATATCTGGGGGTATGCGAACAAAAAAAGGTTGGAACACTGGTCTAGATTATCTTTATACATTGTAGATATAATCGTCTTCTTTACAAAGTAGCTAAAGGTGAAGAGATGGATATAGTTTAGATCTGTAAAGGTGGGAGTACAATCAATCATGGATTGTTAAATTATGTTACACCCCAATAGTTAAAACTATCCATTTCATGAATTGGGCAAATTTCTGCTCATTCTGTGAACAGGCTTCTTCCCTTGGCCATTTCTCAAACTGGGAAAAACTTGCATTAACTCTTGCCATTGGCTTTTCATGAACTAGAACTTATTTTACTAATCCAATAAAAGCTTAACTGAAATTTGTTTTAAGATATTATATTAAACTAACCCAAACTAAGTTGTTATTATTATTAGTGTTTAGAAGCCCATCGACAGAATGAGGTCATTAGGGCCTAAGAAACTAAGTTAATACTACACAGTGTTTCATCAGAGCACATCCCTTGATATATAGAAAAGTTATATGTAATTGTATCCTAAAGATTACAATAGTCCTGTGAGGGTCTTTAAGTAATTATGCATTTTAATGGCCCTTCAATTGTAATGTTAACCAACTAAAGTTTACAGTACCTAACTTGAAGCTTGTTAATTTAAAGGTTCCAAAGAGGTAATAAGTTAATTTCCTTGAGTTGGGGTTTTAAATTTTTTTTAAATTTATAGGTGTGTGCAAAATCCACTTTTTCAATTTCAAGCCAAGATGAATTAAATTATATGAAATATTCTTAAAGCCGAATCTAAATTTGAATATTTATGCTAATGTTTCTTGTTGGGAAAAAAATTATGTATATTTTTATAACTCTAGATATTAAATATATTTTACAAAATAATTTTTTGGAATAGTGTTTAGCATATTTAGGCCTAAACTGTTAATCAAGTAGTTTAATTATCACAGCAAGTTAATCAATGAGGTAAAGAAGAATTTTGTCAAGTGAACATTAATTTGTAATTTTCATAATAGAATATAATTCCAAAAATTGAAAATAAATGTGTGATTAGGCTTTCAATATCTTTATTGGCGAGGCTTTGCAATAATAATAATAATAATAATAATAATAATAATAATTATTATTATTATTATTATTATTATTATTATTATTATGTTTATTGATGACATTGGTAAATATTTGAACTCATCTAGTTATTTACGCTTTGCTGATGATGTAAAATTATTTAAAATTACCAAATCTATTGTAGATTGTATAGAGCTACAAAATGATTTAAATGGTATTCTACAATAGTCTTTGTAAAATTGAATGTCTATTAATAAATCCAAGACCAAATCTATAACTTTTACTAGGAAAACTAATCCTTTCTTTTTTACTTATAAATTGGGCAATGAAAACATAGTTCGCACCCTTTATATTAATTATATTGGTGTTCTCCTGAATAAAACACTTTTTTTCCACAATCATGTTGACCATGTAATTTCCCAGTCATTGAAATTACTTGGACTTATTAAATTTATTACGTCATCATTTAAAAAATTGACTGATTTTTATGTCTGTACTACGCCCTGGTTAGATCTAAGTTAGAATATGCTACTGTTGCTTGGAATTCCATTACCTTAACTGACTCTCTTAGGTTGGAAATGTTCAAAGAAAATTTGTCGCTGCGTGCTATGATAAATACTTTAGTAACCGGATTTATTATGATTATGACAGAATTCGAAACCTCTTAGTGCTCCAAATTCTCTTCTCGCGTGGACTTTATTGTGATGCCCTTTTTGTTTTTAATATATTCAATATAAAAATTTATTGCAAATTTGCCCTTCATCATGTAGGCATTCATATCCCTTCTCGGGCTTCTCGTAATCCAAAATTATTTTTTCTCAATAGCTCTTATAAGGTAAGCCCTATAGGTCGTTGTGTCCATAGCGCCAATTCTAGATTTGTCGAATTCGACTTCTATCATAAAAGAAAAGCTAAACTCAGAGACAATGACCCGAAAAAACCTTATGTAATATGAATTTCGACTCCCCTCACCCTCATTAGAAAACATAATAAAATACTGACACCCCTTCCTCAAAAACCCTTGCCTAATTTAAGTATAACCCCAAACTTTGGTGGTTTCTGGGGTTTGTATCCCAACTAACCTTGCCTGTGAAAATATCATGATATGCTCGCAGTTGCCCTGATGCATGTACAAATAGGGTTCCCCTAGTGATATTTTCAGTGCAGCCAAAAGCACATCCTGCATGTTGGCCCCTTGAAAAGGACCCATGCCCCTCTTTGTACCCCAATCGCGGATAACGGCGCTATAGTCGATGCATGACTCATGTCGAGTGTCAATGTAGAATGAAGAACCAATGTAGAAAAAACCAGATTTGTAAATTTCCTAAAACAAACATATGAACAAAAGTTTTACAGGCATCTAAATACCTTAATTCCCGTTACTTGGCACCTACTAAAAATTGCTAATTTAGATCCACTTTGGACATTACCAAGTGAGGTTCTACTAAAATAGGTCTCAACTGGAGTTTTTATTATTATTTATTATTTAGCACCGCGTCTTACTACCCATTCGGGTTATACGCTTAAGTACTAATTACACTAATGGATTAGGATTTGGGAAGGTTGAATTAAAGGAAGTGAACCCGCATTTGCGTGGAGGGAGAGTGGAAAACCATTTAGGAAAAACCACCCCCAGTTCACCCAACCGAGATTCGAACCTCGATCTCCCCGTCCTCAGCAGTCGAGCTCAACACGAAAAGCGTGTTAGCCAACTACGCCACAGAGGCGGGTCTCAACTGGAGTTAATGAGAACTTTATAGTGGGATCATCTAAAATCGCAAAAAGGAACCCTCATTATCAACTTTTAAAAACTACTCAAATATATAAAGTTTTATGGTTCCTTGTAACTTTTGATCTTGTTTGAGCCTAAGCAATTAAATATAAATTTGTGTGATGGGTTTATCCTATGGGAAGATGGGAACTGGCACATCAATAAGTAACAAAGTCTATAAAACTACCCAACCTAAATATTTATCAACTATTCCATATTTAAACCCTGTTGTACCATTAAGGCCGCTTACCCACTGGTCGAAACAAAACCAACATCAAATAAAACATTATGTTTGACAAACAAGAAATCTGTTCAATGAAGAAATTTACATTACTTTTAAATTTGAGTGTCCTTAAAGACCAAAACTTTGTTTTAAAATAAGATATTTGTTTCTCGAAAATCGAACAACTGTCTAACAAAGTTGAGCTGTACAATGTTACATGGAAATGTTCGAATAACAAAGCAAACTGCGCCTGTGCAATTTCCCCCCTTTCTCTACATTTGTGAATAATCCTGCGGTCTCACAATCTTGTGTTTGCGTTTTAGTATATTTATGATTTATACCATGGCAGAGAAGACTGAAGTAGACTGTATGTCATAAATTGGCGAAACCAAAAGTTGTGTTTATTCTCAGTCTCTTCATCAGCAAGTAAAATAAGACAAACCGTAGAACAGATAACTAAATCCACATCTTCTTCCCCCGTCATCATACTGGCTACTGGAGGAAGTTTGTTTTGTTCATGAATTTCTTGTTTTGTCTGATGATGATATTCCACAGTATTGAACAACTATTCGAGGAAGTGTTAGAAACAATTTGTTTACAAATTGTTTTGACCAGTGGGTAAGTGGCCTAGCACCCCCTGATATCCATGTATAGCAATCGCAGAATCTCACAGGAATGTTTAATCAACCAGAGAAGTTTTCATCCTTCAACAACTAAGTTGGCACCACTGAAGCCAACTTCCTGTTCAGTCTACTTTTTCTGAGGAAGATGTCATGTAGCATTGAAATATTGAGGTGCTAGTATTTTTTCCTTTTATTTGTGATTTTTTTTTATCAATCTTTGTATTTATTTAATTACCTAATATAATCGTAACATGCTTAGTACACTTTATTTCATACATCCTATGTGTTTATTTAAAAGACCTGGAATTAGGATTTGTGTGTTTGGTGTGCTGACCTATGATAAGTGGGACAATATAAATGTGTGTCTAGTACAAATTTAATATATATGTTGACAAATAACACATTTTGTTATTAATAATGTATATCATAATTATATCTTTAATATTTAAAATCTAATTTTTTCATCCTCTTACCATAGATAACAATCATAAACTTAAACAGTATACTTTAAGGAAAGAGGATGAAAAAAGTATATCTTAATACTTTAAGGAAAGAGGATGAAAAAAGTATATCTTAATACTTTAAGGAAAGAGGATGAAAAAAGTATATCTTAATACTTTAAGGAAAGAGGATGAAAAAAGTATATCTTAATACTTTAAGGAAAGAGGATGAAAAAAGTATATCTTAATACTTTAAGGAAAGAGGATGAAAAAAGTATATCTTAATACTTTAAGGAAAGAGGACGAAAAAAGTATATCTTAATACTTTAAGGAAAGAGGACGAAAAAAGTATATCTTAATACTTTAAGGAAAGAGGATGAAAAAAGTATATCTTAATACTTTAAGGAAAGAGGATGAAAAAAGTATATCTTAATACTTTAAGGAAAGAGGATGAAAAAAGTATATCTTAATACTTTAAGGAAAGAGGACGAAAAAAGTATATTTTAAAGAACTTCAAAATCCCTTGAAACAAGAATGTGAAAATCAGAACATAAATAGGGGAAAAAAAACATATAGCACACCACCATTAATTTAACTCTGACCTCCCAAGATAGAATTTGCTACACAACCCATGCTGTTAATTCTGTTGGTCTCATATTATGTTCACCTTGGCCATCTTCTTGGGTATGACACGTGGGTTCTTGCTGCACTCCACACAAACCAAGCTGTCACTGCTACACTTTATCTCGTCTCGGAAATCTGCCAGAGTCATAAAGCCTATGGCTGTGATTTCCTGTGAAAATTTATTTTACATCGATCACTGTTTCCATCCTGTGGCCTATGTTAGTTTTTTATTCAAGCCATATATTTTCCAATACTGGCATCAAATACCTTAAAATCGAACTTAAGATTGGGACAGGAACAATATCCAGTCCTCAGCCATTAATTCATTACTGTGAAAGGGTAAATCTACATTTCACCAAAGATAAATTTTTCGTCCATGTTGGGAATCGAACCCAAAACACTTAACTCAGTAGACAGACATGCTACCAACCGAGATCCTGTGAAAATAATTGTAGCTATATTGTTTATGTCACTCCTTCTTGATTAGAAACTAATCCTTTTATAGTAATTATTTTTCAGATTTAATTATTCAACTTTAGATTCCCCCCCCCCTCTCCCATAATGTATAAGGCTAGGTTAGAAAGAGAAAGTTTGGATATTTTCACTATACTGAATTGTTTTAGAGACAGACTTAAGTTTCTACCCACACATAATAATTTGTGAACACCTGCTAGTTTGAGTTCTAAGAAATCACATTTTCCCCGTGCAATACTTGTAACATAGTGCAAGATACAAAAAAAAACCTGATTTGTATAAAGTGATGAGCCAGTGATATTTTGGGTTGCTGAACAAAGGGAGGCACACATCTACTGAACTGTGTTTCAGCCTAGTCCATCAAAAACTAGTATCAGAGCTATATGTAGTTGTTGACTGGTAGTAGTTCAAACTTTTTTTTAGCACCACATCTTACAACTCGCTTGAGTTATACACCTAAATACTAATTACACTAATGTGTTAAGGATTATCAAGATTAAAGTGAGAGGAAGTGTACTGGCATTAGCTTAGAGAGAGGTTGAAAAACCATTCAGGGTTATAATTTTACACATCCCAAAAGTACCTACCAGGGTTAAATAAAAAAATTATATTGTATTTTGCATATAAAGCAATTGTCTGAACGATTTAAAAAAATGGTTGACTTATTTTCCTTTTAATAATTAGATTTGATTAATTATTTTAAATAAATATGTTAAAGGTAAATTAAAAATTGAACTAATGGTCTGAACCATCCCTTCAATACTTGTTTTAGAGAATGGAGAACTCCTAGTCCCCCTCATGGTCTGAACCATCCCTTCAATACTTGTTTTAGAGAATGGAGAACTCCTAGCTTCCCTCATGGTCTGAACCATCCCTTCAATACTTGTTTTAGAGAATGGAGAACTCCTAGCTTCCCTCTTTCCTGTGGGTCTGAACCATCCCTTCAATACTTGTTTTAGAGAATGGAGAACTCCTAGTCCCCCTCATGGTCTGAACCATCCCTTCAATACTTGTTTTAGAGAATGGAGAACTCCTAGCTTCCCTCATGGTCTGAACCATCCCTTCAATACTTGTTTTAGAGAATGGAGAACTCCTAGCTTCCTTCTTTCCTGTGGGTCTGAACCATCCCTTCAATACTTGTTTTAGAGAATGGAGAACTCCTAGCTTCCCTCTTTCCTGTGGGTCTGAACCATCCCTTCAATACTTGTTTTAGAGAATGGAGAACTCCTAGTCCCCCTCATGGTCTGAACCATCCCTTCAATACTTGTTTTAGAGAATGGAGAACTCCTAGCATCCCTCATGGTCTGAACCATCCCTTCAATACTTGTTTTAGAGAATGGAGAACTCCTAGTCCCCCTCATGGTCTGAACCATCCCTTCAATACTTGTTTTAGAGAATGGAGAACTCCTAGTCCCCCTCATGGCCTGAACCATCCCTTCAATACTTGTTTTAGAGAATGGAGAACTCCTAGTCCCCCTCATGGTCTGAACCATCCCTTCAATACTTGTTTTAGAGAATGGAAAACTCCTAGCTTCCCTCTTTCCTGTGGGTCTGAACCATCCCTTCAATACTTGTTTTAGAGAATGGAGAACTCCTAGCTTCCCTCTTTCCTGTGGGTCTGAACCATCCCTTCAATACTTGTTTTAGAGAATGGAAAACTCCTAGCTTCCCTCTTTCCTGTGGGTCTGAACCATCCCTTCAATACTTGTTTTAGAGAATGGAGAACTCCTAGCTTCCCTCTTTCCTGTGGGTCTGAACCATCCCTTCAATACTTGTTTTAGAGAATGGAGAACTCCTAGTCCCCCTCATGGCCTGAACCATCCCTTCAATACTTGTTTTAGAGAATGGAGAACTCCTAGTCCCCCTCATGGCCTGAACCATCCCTTCAATACTTGTTTTAGAGAATGGAGAACTCCTAGTCCCCCTCATGGTCTGAACCATCCCTTCAATACTTGTTTTAGAGAATGGAAAACTCCTAGCTTCCCTCTTTCCTGTGGGTCTGAACCATCCCTTCAATACTTGTTTTAGAGAATGGAGAACCCCTAGCTTCCCTCATGGTCTGAACCATCCCTTCAATACTTGTTTTAGAGAATGGAGAACTCCTAGCTTCCCTCTTTCCTGTGGGTCTGAACCATCCCTTCAATACTTATCCTCACTCTACATCATAGGTTTTGACCTGGACATGGGTGCTACAACAAAATATACTTTTTAAACCCATATCCTGCTTCCTTGTCGAAATGAAAGTATGACAAGACTTGTTGATTGAGAAATAACATTTATTTGAATCACTAATCAGGAATAATAATAATAATAATAATAATATTTTTTTTTAATGTTCAAACCATATTTTTTGAACTGTTGTCAGTTAATCTATGCTTATTATTGGTTGCAAAAATATACACATATTTTTGATTATCATGTTTAAAGAAGATATTGTATTCATGAAAAAATTATACCTCGAGATTATGATGGGGTATTGATAAATTTTAATGTGCCTCCGAACCCAAAAAAGTGTATCTGGAAATTCTGTGTTACTCAGTTTGCCTGCCTGTAGATCTATCTGGTGCCACAAAAGAAGTGGTTTGATGGATTTTGTTCAAACTTTATACCAAGGCATTATATGGTATTATCTTCAGGTATTTTTAAATTAAGTTTCAATTATAGTTCTTAAAATAAAGGTTGTTTATGATTAATATTTTTGAAATTATTTTACTTTTTTGAAAATGTCTCTAAAATTTTTGTTTAAATTATGTATCTAGGGTGTATTTGAGATGAAAAATAATATTGTATATTTATTTATTGGGAGAAAATTTGCTTGATGGAGGTTTACAAATTACTAATTTTTTGAAAATTAAATGTTTCTCGAAAATTTATCTACGATTTTGTTTAAACTATATATCATAGGATTGTTTTACATTATGAACATCAATGCATACTTATTTTCCAAGAAAAATTAATCAATATCTATTATAAATGGGACTATATGTTTGAATACCCAATATTTTGAAAATGGCTTTAATGTTTTTTGTTAAAATTTGATACATTATAAATAGCAAGAGTGTAGAAAGGCCAGGTTTGGGTAAGGAGAGCCTGGACCTCTCTGAAAATGTATGTACCGCTCCCCACCACCCCACTGGAGGGTCAAATATGTACATGTAAAAACTTTTATAGGCTAAAGGTATGGTACAATTTTCTAGCGGACCCCTAGAAAAATTAGCTTTCTACACCCTTGACTACCACAGGCAAAGGTAAGAAATTTTAAAATCAGTAGCCCATGTGGATAATGTTAGTACCTTGATGCTGGAATTTTACAATTTTGACTGTTTTTTTAATTATTTAAAAACTTGACTGGACGCAATAAAAGAAGATTTTTTTTTTCTGTTTGTTTGAGGCAAAGAAAAGTGATGCCCAGAGTAGACATGCAATAAATTGCACGGTTATCCCAGGTACTTATGCTAGTCTTCTATCTTAGGTATCACAATATATATGGTAAAGAGAGGTTTGAAATTAAAAAATTAAAAGCCCCCTGTGCTTGAACATGTGCACCTCAAAGCCGGAATTTTAAAATTTGAATTTTTTTTTAATTTAAAAACTGGGCTGAAAGTAATTAGATTAAGTTTTTTTTTAATGTATGTTTGAACCAACGTCGGGTACTTCAGCTAGTTTTAAATAAAATAGGAGTAATGTTTTATGTATGTAAAACTCGGAATATAAAAACCATAACTTTAACGGTTGTTTTTCTATGGGTGTGAAAAATGCTATCTTATTTTCCATGACGAAAACCAATTTAGGGTGTTCAAAAACAAGGTGCTTAGGATGCTATTTGGTCTAAAGAGATATGAGGTTATTAGGGAGTGGAGGAGGTTATATAATGAAGAGTTACATATCCTGTACTCATCACAGAACCTTGTTCAGGGTATGGATCGGCAAACCCAATTGGAAGAGACCATTGGGAAGACCTAGAAGCAAATGGGAGGCGAACATTATAATGGACTTGAGGGACATGGGGTCTAATTAGTTTAATTGGATATAATTAACTCAAGAAAGGGATAGGTGGCATACTTTTATAACTTTCAAGTTCTTACTAATGCCATAGAGTAAGTAAGTGCTTTATATATTATATGCAGGGTATGGTATACTAAGCTAATGCTGATGTACACCAAACACTAACATAAAAATGACTGTATATAGCAAGTTATGTTAATTAAGTCAGTTTTAAGATGAAACTAGAACAAATGTTGATTTTATGACTAAATTTGATAACTTACCACCCATATAGTGCCCTTGTACTTAAGATTATGATTTAGCTTCTTGCTTCTAGCCCTATAACGAATCACAGCCTCCTTCTTTAAGCTTTCCGGCAGAAGAGGGATTTGCATGAAAAGACATGGCTTTGACTTTATTTCCATACTATGCATAATGATTGGTAATTCTTGTAGCATTAAGTTATCTGGTCTATCCAAGCCAAAAACAAAGTGATGTGTTAATAAGTTAATCACCATCTTACACAATCTTAACTTCATTACTATATGCTAGCTAAAGGCATTTTCTAAATTATACAAAAATAAAGTTAGGTACATTTGTTTATTCATTCCACACCAACATGCTAGAATGGAACAAATCAGTGGTGGCGAAACAGCACTTTTCAACCCCTTGGAAAGAATCCCTTTCAGGAATAAATTTACTCCTCTATATTTATTTCACTCTCCTCTGATATTCTAAAATCTCACTATGAAAGATCACCTTTCATCAAATCAAAGTAGCTTTTAGAGGCATTCAATTTTCAAAAATCCTTCAAAGGAGGATCAATTCAAATAACTTGTAGGGGAATCTGATTTTTTTTATGTCTGGAGTTTAACAACTCTAAATATCTTATAGGGGTATTCAATTTTCAAACATTTGCAGGGGTAGGGTTTTCAAAGGTTATATCAGCACATGAGAATGTCTATGAGCAAGAGCGAAAGGTTCTACCAATTTTGCCAAGAAAGGTATTTTCACATACCTTCCAGGGTTCTTTTACAAGACAAAATTGAGATGGTACCAACGGCTTTAGTTCCCCTCCAAAGTAAGTTGTGCTATGGATTTTTATTGCTCAATAAAAATTTGTTTGCCCTGGTTGAGTTTGAACTCATGAATATCGGGTCCTGAGGCGAGTACTTTACCCCAGACCACTGATGTCAAAAATATTTAAAGTTTTACTTTTAGATAATTTGGCTTATAGGTTAATTGTCTTTTAAAATTCAAATAAGCTAATAGTCTAATAACTGAGGAATAATACAAAAATGCAATGTTAACAATACTTTTAGTGGAAATGGGACAGTGCCCCAACCTTACACACACCTCGGTACGGCTCTGATTGTGGCATCCCAAATAATTTTACATTATTTTCCTTACTTCCTAACAATTTGCTTTGTTTCATTGTTTTGCAATAGAAAGAGCATTTATATTTAACCAAGTGAAGATCAACATAATAATAATAATTATTATTATTATGTATAAATTCATTACGACACTAATATTGTACGCAAAACATGTGCATATTGTTTACTACCTGATTAAAAAAAGAGCCAATTTATCTTTCTCCCATTGATCAGCATTATACTTATCGGTAGCTTATGAAAATAAAAAAGCTGTCTTTTAAGCCTTCCTGGAAATGGAAATAAATGTTGATTTGTAAAGGCTTCTCCAAAGGGGAAAAAACTAGTAAATTATTAGTCCCAAAAAATAGTAAAAATTAGTAGAATTGCCACATTTCATATAATGAAATAGGTACTTAATAAATGGCCCTATTCCTATTTACTGTTAAAGTCAACTCTCAGTTTACAAACATTCCCTATAATAAACTAACCTCACAATTCATACAAACAAGTTTTAAAGTTGATAAAGTCGATGACAATACTTATGAACATAATTTTTTTAGCATTGCATCTTACTAATAGTTCAAGTTACATGCTTATGTACTAATTATGCAAATGGTTTTAGGGATTAGGAATGTTACATATACTTAGATGAAGATTACCCACATTTGCATGGAGGGAGAGTGAAAAACCATTTTGGGAAAACCACCCTCTGTAGGCCTTACATCTGACCAAGATTCAACCTAGATTTCCATGTCATCAGCAATCTAGTCTACTGAGAGAGTAGCACGTTAGACCATGTGGCCCCCAAAGTGGGAAAATATAAGTTGAATACATTTTTATTCACATATTATATTATGTTAGTCCTATTTTCTTTATTTGTATTTTGTAGCTCTTTATAATTTTATCTGTAATTAACAATTAAAATATGGTGTTTTTTTATTATTTTACTATTTTATTTTATATACTTATCATGTGCAATAAGCCATAATGAATAACATTATAATCAAATGTAGGCCTATTGTAATTCTAGATCCTTCTATGTTTAGTACATGGTTTTAATACCATAAAACGGCTGCTAGCAACTAACATAATAGATTTTTGAAGAACATAATGAAATGTAGTAAGGAAACAACTTCTAAATATAATAATAGAATTCAATGTGAAACAGATTTTGAAATTTGGAGTTTAATATAAAGTCCAAAGATCAACTGTTATAAAAGATATAAAAACCTTGGATTGAGTAGAAATTAGAATGGATTGGCAATTAGGGAACTTCACTATATTTCCATCATAATATGAAAGAGTTAAGAACATATTAAATTAATATAATTCACATTCCTTAAATACTGGCACATTCCAGCCAAGGTTCTCGACATGTTTCGGCGCTACATCGGCGCCATCATCAGGACTAATGCAAAGGGGTAAAAACACAATAAGTTAAAGTGAAAATCCAGTGAGATAATCAGACAAACTATTAATGCCGATGTAGCGCCGAAACATGTCGAGAACCTTGGCAGGAATGTGCCAGCATTTAAGGAACAAGGGAATTAAAGAACAGATAAGAATAGAATTCAATTTATTTCAATTTATATTCAACCTAATTTCTTACTTCACTTTTCAATATTTCTAATTTATACACTTCTCTTATTATAACCTATATCTAATCTGTTGTTTTTTTTGCCTTTACTTCACACTTGACTTAAACTTATAAGTTTATATTATATTATTTTAATGTGTTTTATATATATGTGAATCATATCAATTTAATGTGTTCTTAACTCTTTCATGTTATGATGGAAATATAGTGAAGTTCCCTAATTTGTCAATCCATTCTAATTTCTACTCAATCCAAGGTTTTTATATATTTTATACCATTTAATAATAATAATAATAATAATATTTAGCAGGGCGTCTTACTACCCATTCGGGTTATACGCTTTAAGTACTAATTACGCTAAGGGATTAGGAATTGGGAAGGTTGAATTAGAGGAAGTGAACCCGCATTTGCGTGGAGGGAGAGTGGAAAACCGTTTAGGAACCCCCCCCCCCCCCCCCAGTTCACCTGACCGAGATTCGAACCTCGATCTCCCCATCCTCAGCAGTCGAGCTTCAACACGACAAGCGCGTTAGCCAACTACGCCACCGAGGCGGTTTTTTTATACCAGTTGATCTTTGGACTTGATATTAAACTCCAAATTTCAAAATCTGTTCCACATTGAATTTTATTATTATATTTAACATAATAGATACCGTACATAGGCTATTATAAAATCTCAGGAATACAAGAGACACATAATGAGCAAAAAGTATATCAAACAACCCCTTGGGATGGAGCTCATTTGTAAACCAAGAATTGCCAGTACTAGTTATAGCAAAGAAATATTTATCTGCCTACTTGTACATAATACCATCAAAATTTGTAAAAAAAATCTTATGAATAACAAACAGTTAGGTGCTATTTTCTCAATGAATAGACCACATTATAAGAGATGATCCATAACCTACATTGTATGAAGTGCCACAGTACCAAATAAACTTTAAAATTTAATATTGTTTATTTTGTAAAATCGTTGACCAATCGAGTGATAGACTCCTATAAAACCATTGAAAAAAATTAAGAGTCTGATTTTGGTTGGAAGAAAAGTTTAAAAAATTTAAACATAATTTGTGCAGCAAAAATTCATAAAATGTTACTACATATATTATATGCGTTATTTTATAGGTATTGATAATATCTGTCAAAAATAACATGGTTTCATAATAGCCTATGGATATTCTAACATTGTTTTAGTAACTTTAGTAACTAAGCCCCCAGATACTGTTCTTTCTACCAAAATCATAGGCTATACTAAACACATCTTAAGTGCTCTGTAGTTTCGTCATATTTTACATATTTTAAGCATTTATTAAAAATGTTGAGATCTATGGGAGGAGGGTGGATGAAGGGTATGTAACAAGGGAGCAAGTTCCCTACTTATCCGGACCCATCCATGTATTTAATTATATTATTTTCAATCTAGAAATTGGGTTGTGTGAATATGTTTGTTTCAAATAAAAAATTGTACCTATCAAACAATTAATGTATTTTTTTAACTATAAAAGTTGTAACTCTTCATATGGTTTGAACAGCCTAATTTTGACCAGGCTGAGTATTAATTTATTTTGGAATATTCCTGGTACTTAAGAGTGATGCCCTACAAAGTAGCTATCCACCATTCTTTTTGGAACAGAGAAACTTTTTTTTTCTAAAGAATCGTTTGTGTAGTTTGGTTTTGATGCAACCTAAAACGTTAAAGCCTAATTTTATTTTCCCAAGATGTTAGTATCAGTAGGCCTAGTTATTATTTCCAAATAAATTAGGCCTAGATTTTCAGTACTATTCTCAACAATGGATTGTGAAACTAATACCAAATTTAAAGGCAGTAATGATTGACAACATCTAACATTATTTACCTGCAAATATTTTCAAGTTCAGATAGTTCTTCTAAAGATATATTTGGTCCCATAAATTTAGCAATTTTATTAAGTGAAGCTTGATTGGATTTTTTCCTTTCAATTTTTTGGTTCACTTTAATTAAAGATCGCATATGAGTAAAGTATGAAACCAAATGTATTTTCTCTGAAACACAAGATGGTTTTTTGGTTCCGTAAACGCTATCCATATTAAATTATTAACAACACTTTAAAAGGCAGTTTGTTCCAAGAAAATTAAAAAAGCCGATCTTTTTTGTTACGTTTTGAATGGTCCCTCTAGGAAATCTGGCCACACTAAATTTATAAATTGTCCTAATTAAAAATAAGTTTTTAAACAAAAATTACTCTTATTAATTTTAATTGTAACATTAAACAGATAGAACCATACTCCATTCTCGGTAGAAATTACGCTCTGAAAGGCCTTTTTTCCTACCAATATTTATACTAATATTATAAAAAGGAAAGATTTGATTTTTTTGTTTGTAATATATAAACTCAAAAACTACGGGACCGATTTTAAAAATTCTTTCCCCAATATAAAGCTACATTATCAGCGAGTAACATAGGCTATATTTTATTTTGAAAATTTAATTTATTCCTCATAAAAATGTCGATAGTATATTTTATAGTCGTTGGGAAAAAAATATTGTTGAAGGGAAAGGGGATTGTGAAATGGCCGGGGAGGTAGGGGTGAGGAAAGAGGAATGAGATGAAAATAGGAGGGAGGATACAGTGATGGTAGGACTGTACCGTGCCAAGGGGTGATTTTGCCCCTATGGGGATTCTTTGCTCCATTTCATGATTTTGTTATCTGACTTAGTGTGCAAATATACAGACCTGTAAACCTGAATTTTGTTGTTGTTTGTTTGGCTATTCTGTAGGCAACATTCCCATGAGGTTTCATAGCATTCCCGCCATTTCTACTGTGTATTGCACTCTTTCAGAAAAGTTGGAGATTTTTCTATAAAACTTTAGTTGAAAAAATTGGCATCTGCAGCTAACTGGATTTATAATCAAGAGGTAAGAGTATATCTAGTTTCTTCCTAGATATCTGATATTTTAAAATAATACTTTATTTGTATTTTTTGTCAGTAGTTTTAATATTTATATTGAGGTTTTTTGAAAGTGAGGTTATATAGCACCACTTTTGGGGATATTTTGCTCCACTTTTTTTGGAGCAAAGTATCCCCAATTAATTTAAAAGGTATATTTTGTTTTCTACATTGTTATTGGTTTGTTTCAGAATATGCCACGTGTATATAAGAGAAAACCAGGCTCCAGAAGATATGCCGATTATACTTCAGAAAAACTGCAGGAGTGCCTAATGTCTATTCGAGAAGGAGAGTTGACACAGCGGCAAGCAGAGGTGAAATTTAACATTCCCCGAAGAACTATTGTAAATAATTAAAAGGAAATTCAACTAGAAAACCTGGACAGCCTCCCATTTTCTCTGAAAAAGAGGAAAATGCATTTGTTCAATGCATCATGATGTTCAACGAGTATGGCTTCCCCCTGGACCTTCTGGATCTAAGAATGATTGTTAAATCATATTTGTCAAGAACTGGACGGCTGATAAAAAAGTTTAAAAACAATGTCCCGGGTACTGAATGGGCTTCCTCTTTTGTAAAGCGTCATCGAGAGCTATCAACACGTTTTGCATCCAACATAAAACGTGCTCGTGCCGCAATTAATGAGCAAATTTTACGTGATTACATACCAAATTTAGGTGAGAGTGTCAAGGATGTACCTCCGGAGAACATATGGAACTTTGATGAATCAAATTTGACTGATAACCTGGGTCAAAAAAAAGTTATAGTTAAACGTGGAATGAAATATCCTGAAAAAATTCGCAACACATCCAAAAGCAGCATTTCCCTTATGTTTTCTGGTAGTGCGGTTGGTGAATTTCTACCACCCTATGTAGTGTACCGGGCAGCAAATCTGTGGGACACTTGGACGGAAAATGGGCCCGCTGGTTGTAGGTATAGCACTAGCCCAAGTGGATGGTTTGAATCTAACTCCTTTGGTGATTGGTTTTGAAAGCCTTTTGCTGCCTAAACTTAAGAAATTGAGTGGAAAAAAAGTTGTAATTTGTGATAATTTGTCATAACATTTTTCAGTTAAAGTCTTACAACTTTGTCAGGACCATAATACATCTTTTGTATGCTTGCCACCTAACAGCACACACTTCACACAGCCACTAGATGTTACCTTCTTTAGGCCAATGAAGGTGGCTTGGAGAAAGATACTGGCAGAATGGAAGGAAACCACTTGGGGAATGAAAAGCTATTCTCTTGAGAAACAACATTTCCCACTATTACTAAAGAAACTCCTGGAAGTTATTCAACCAAATGAAAAAAAAAATTAGTGGCAGGATTCAAAAAATGTGGGTAGTTCCTGTAGATGTTGCACCTTTGTTGGCAAGATTACCAGGAAATTTAAAACGATCCGACTAAGGATATAGATGCATCATTCTTGACATCTTTAGAGGCTAAGAGAACTGAATTCACTCAACCAAAGTTTATCAAGCGAAAGAAAGTTGACGTCCCAGGGAAGAGTGTTGGTCCTGAGGTACTACAAGATCAATCAAAACCTACTACCAGTACCAGTACTTCAAAAAATGTGCCATCAACTGTCATCAAGATGAAAGCTCCATATAAGATCAAGAAGCTCAAGCTTAAACGTACTGATATTGCCAGATATGATACTGGTGAAACTAGTGACCTTGATGTTGATTTGATGCAAGAGACTGAAGAGTTTGAACAGGACAATGAAGCTGAAAAACAGTTGGATTCATTATCTTTAGGAGAGAAAAGTTACGCTGATCTGCTGTCCTTACAGAAAGTAAAAAGAGTTGTAGGAGAATATGTTGTGTTTACTTACGAAGGAGAATACTTTCCGGGGAAAATTGTGAGTTTTACTGACCAAGAAGTGGTAATACGTGCTATGCAGAGATCTTTGAAGTCATGGAAGTGGCCTGAAAAACCTGATGTAAATAGTTATGTTGGGTTGTGTGAATTGGTTACAAATAAAAAATTGTACTTCAAACAAGTAAGATTTTTTAAATACAAGTCTGTAAACCTTCATGTGGTTTAACACTTTTGACAGCGAGTAATTATTGGTTCTGGTACTTAGGTATGTTTAGTACCACACATTCTTTAGTATGAAATTTTTGTTTTTAAAGATGTTTTTATTGGTTTTGATGCCTAAAGTTAAAGCAATTTTTTTTAAGATGTATTAGTTGTATTTTTTCCAACATAAAATTAGGCTAAATTTTTCAACTTTCTCAAATGATTGTAAAATACAAATTTAGGCAGTAATGATACACACACATTATTTACTTGCACAATTTCATTCCGTTGTTTTAGAAGTATATTTTATAATGAGCAATTTCTATCTATGTGGAACATTGCAAAAATTTTCTTCCTTTCAATTGCACTTAATAAATATAAAGTGCAATGATAAAGTGGACCATGTATTTTTCGAAATCACAAAAATGGTTTTCTTTCCGTAAACTATATTTAATTATTAAAAACACTTTAAGCAGTTGTCCAAGAAATTAAAAAAGCCGATGCAAATGTCACCCACTCCACACTAAATTTATAAAGAAAAAATTATGTTTTTAAATAAATTATCTTATTAATTTTATTTGTATTACAGATGACCATATCCAATTCTTTTACGCTTGAAAGAGGCTTTTTTCCTAAAATATCTATATAATTTAAAGGAAAAGATGTTTTAAGTAAAACAAATTCTAGGACAATTTTAAAAAATTCTTTCCCATTAAATACATTATCAAGGATTTAAGTAGCTATATTTTATTTTGATAATTTAAATTATTACCATAAAAATGCATAAATTTATAGGTTAAAAAATATGGAAAACAATTAATCGAATATACAAAGAAAAATAAAATAGGAGAAACAAGCCAGGGAATGTATTTAAAATAAAAAAGTTTTGTTTTATTATTACATGATGATAACTGTTGAGGCTGAGTTTAAAAGGTTTTAATTATTTTTACGGTGAAAGGTGTCCATATTAATGTTTCGGTTAGAAACTTTAGTAACATTCTACTTGTGAACAGACTTTAGCATAAATTTAACAATTAAATATTACTTAGGTTTACATAAATAATTCATTAGTATCATTAGATATAAAATTATTAAATTACATGCGTAATTAGAAAACGTTTGTTCAAATACAAGTGAAAACGTCCAGCTCCTAGCAAGTATATATAGTATATATATACTAGTCAGATTATTATACACAACTATCGAAGTGGACGTTACACTTGGAAGTTGGAACACAACGCATTTTCTATTGCGGAATTTCAATTAATAAATTCTTATATTCAAATGTAACTAAATCCATTATTTAATAGATAAACCAAGTTATAAATGTAAAATCTAGCTAAACTCCTTCTTTAAAATAAATGACAAATTTATAACAAAACAGTAATGGCAAATTTTACAATCAAAATAGATTTACACTTACTTTTATATGGACTTCACGTCCATGCATGCGCGTTTATCTGTGACGTCATTGCAAGTTTCTCCTAGTGATAGTGTCGCTAACTAGTTTATGGGATCAGCTAGTCCTATAAGATTGTCCAGTCCATGACTATAGCTATAGTGAAACTGCGGGCGAATTTATGGCTTATTTTGGTAGGAAGAACAGTATAAGTTAGAACAATTAAAACAATTTAAATATACTCATGCATCAAGTAATATTATCTGAAGCTGTCACTTTTGAGAGATAGTATCAATACCTATAGAATAACACTAATCATAGTAAAATGTTTTCAATGTTTACCGCAAAGAAATATGTTTGAATTTTATCTATTCTTCTTCCAACCAAAATCAGAGTATATCATTTATACGAGATTGTACGCATGTGCAAGATAATGCAATGCAAATAAGGAACAAAGAGATTAAAGTCCCGTTTCATAACACCCTATACTATGCTAAAAAAAATCACTAGAATTTTCACTTATTAATACAATCTTATTATTGACATGGTTTATAATAAAATGCCCAACCCATGGAGTATAATATAATAGTGCGGTAGTTAAGTTAAACTTTGTCAGCAGACTTCCCAGGTACATGCATTGCTCTATGCATTCCAAATGCTGCTCTTAATTTTTTTTAAACTAACGTCACTTTTGGTTTCTCACTGTTGATCTCCATGCCCTAGCTTCTCCCTGCCTCACCAAAAGTTCATTATGGCCTGTAATTCTTTATTTTTGGCCAGCAATGCTAGATCATCTGCTATTTTACTGTGTTGATGGCACGTCCTCCTATACTAAAACTGCCACGGTCCTCTAGGGCGTCCCTGATAAGCCACTGTATATAAATTTGAAAAGGCTGGGTGACAAACAACATCTCTGCCTCATTCCGCTTCCTATCTATACACTGTTGGTCTTTCCCTCATTCAACCTCGCCTTCACTCACTGTCCCAGGTACAGGTTTTCAATCAGCCATTTGTCCTCGAGTAGATGTCGATCTTCTTGAGCAGGGTCAAATCCAGATAATTTTAAAAGGGACAATCAATGTAGATCAATTATAGTTTAAATCAGTTTAGATCACTTATGAAGAAACTATAAAAGTTAATATATGTAATATACCTACTAAATGATATATAATTATTAAATTTAATATACTTACAGTATGGAATAATATTTAATTATTATATTTAACGTACTTAATATATAATAAAAAATTGATACCCATCATATACATTTTATGTAATGTAATAAAACAAAGTAGGTTATGAATGTTGAAAAAAATGAACTGATTATTAAATCAAACATGTAGAGCAATGAGAAACTTTAATTCCGAGGTATCCGTGGGCGTGACTATTGAAAATACCTTCGCAATCGTAACACGTAAGACAACAGCTTACCTGAAGTTTCCTTAGCAACCTTGTGACAAGAGTAAGGTTGTTGTGTAGTTTCTTTTAATTTCTGGGATTGGGCACCAATAGACAAGCCATCTGTGAGATTGTCGACTGCTGCCTAGCGATAATATACTAAGTGTAAGAGTGACTTAAAAAATAAAAATAAATCCCTTTAATCATCAAATATATGGGAATAATATTTGTGTGGGGGGAGGGGGGAAGGGCAGTGGGTGAGGGGTGAGGGGTGTACCAGGTAATAAAGATGATTAATAAAATTAATAAATTTGAAGATCTTTGTAGTCATTTTTCTCAAATGTGCAGGGGTAAGTAAATTATAACCACTCTATGAATATCTATCTTAAAAATTGCTAATCATAAAGGTATGTGTATTGGGTAAAACAAATAAATTACCAAAGAAAATATTTGAGTGAAAACTAGTTGAAAAATGATTACTTGGATTCCTTTTTAGGAAACTAACTTTAAATAAAATATTCTTGAAATAAAATGAAGTTAAATATCAACCATATAAAAAATAAAATAATAATTACTAAGCAAGTAAAGTTTGTATTGTTGTTTCAACTTTCAAATGGCCTCCATTGCATTTGCAAAATAAATAAATAAAATTACTTAAATGTCAGTCTTAAGTAGGGAAAATAATCAATTTAGTAGCAAATCTTGCAGTTAGTTAATTGGCAAAAACATATGTCTTGAAAATATTTATGTAGTGTAATCTGTATGAAAAATGAAGTTAATCACAAATTTTATTAGTACATTTCTCAGTCTTAATATTTTACTTTAATTTCACCGCACATACATTTTTGAACTTGAACGTGCCATCAGGTGTCAGAGAGCGAGCGTTTTTGCTTTTAAAAATATTACCCAGCAAACCTAGCATGGCTCTTTCAAAATCCAGCAAAACATCAATTGAGTTTACAGTAGGTCATTAGACTCGACAAACAATTAGTTCTCTTAGTGTGGGTGAAAATTTGGAGGTCATATTTAGAAAATAGAATCTTCCCTGAAGATAATTAAAAATTGTTGTAGTAAGCTTCCTTTATTACCAAACGAGTAAGAAACTAGTTAAAATAGTTGGTTTTTCATTTCAATAATACTATGAGTATTGAAAACATTTATAAGATAGCTAGATTTAAATATAATACATACATACATACATACATGCATATATAATCACGCCATTCCCTTACGGGGTAGGCAATAAACTGTGAATATAGCTAAGAAAAACAACTTCGTACTTAATCCATCCTAACTAACTTTCTTCATACTTCACTATCCTTGCATACTTCCTTCGCGTCAACAACATCCATACACCGAATCATACATGCTCTTTTATTTTTAAAGCTAGAAATGTTTCTCTTTTTCACATATTCATCTACAACATTTAGCCACGTCTAATATGGCCTACCCCTTCCTTTTGATCCACACACTTTACCTTCATATATTTGCTTCATCACTCGATCCATACTCATCCTCTAAATATGCCCAAACCACGGTAAGACACTTCTTTCGCATTGACCAATAGCTTCCTTTTCAAACCAAACTCATTTAGTACCCATTCATAACTGACGCTCTCCTTACGAGTTTTCCTACATACATTTCTTAGATATCTCATTCCAACGGAATTCTCCATGTTCTTGTGTTTCTCCAGACAAATACATTCTTCACAACCGTAAAACAAGTAATAAGTAATACTTCCTACAATCCTTTAACCTAAGTGATTGTTTGAACGTAAGACTTCTACACAAAGTATATCGTTCAACAAATATAATAAAGTTTTTAGCAAGCTTGTTTTTTTTTTATAGTTATCGAAATTTCAATATAATGAGGTTTCTGAAAGCAATATACAAGCTAAGAGTCAACTTTAAGTACACTGGAATATAATAATACTACATGCCTATATCTTAAATGATCGTTTGAACTCAAAAGAACCACACAAAGTTTGTCATTGAAACAACTGTTGTCAAGTTTTAAGATAGCTTATTTCATGATAGTTATCGATCTTTCAATATAACAAGGTTTTTGAAACAACTATACAAACTAATAGCCTAATTTAAATGTATAATAGTTTTGTCAGAATGTAAACAACGTAGATGATAGCTACATATTTACTGTTGATTATTAGCACCGCGTCTTACTACCCATTCGGGTTATACGCACTTACGCTAATGTGTAATGGAAGGGTGATTGTGAGATGAAATGAAGGACCTACAGTTTAACGTGGAATCCGAACCACGGCGGAGACCTGGCATTCCCCACATTCACAAGAAGTCTTGTCAGAGGTGAAGGAAGGGTTTGGTAATCAGATAAATCTTTGCCAGGACCGAGGATTGAACCTCGGCCGCCAGCATAGAAGTCTGACACCTTACCCCTAGACCACCAGGTCACCCATATTTACTGTTATTATTATTGTATTTATTTACATGGTGAAATTAAGCCATAAGCATTCTCTTACATTTAATCATGTATTAAGTTAACATTACACTGCATTTATCAAATATTATCAATAATAAAATAGAACACCGGAGACAAGTATTTGAGGAAAACATACACATTAACATAAAACATATAAAATATTGCAATGAGATAAACACATAAAAAACTAGCAACTAAAACAGTAATCAAATTGAACACAGTATCTCCAAATAAATAGTGAAAACAGAGAGATAAAATTAATAAACATTCTTACACCAAACACGCACATACATTTGCAAACACAAGGATTATGCCACAGCTCACACTCTAGAGATTGGTGAGTTGGTTTCTAAAATCAGATAGCCCATTCACATCTGTGAAGTCTACAGGTGACTTGTTCCAGGCTAAGGCAGATGAGACAGTGAAAGATTTTAAATAAAAATTAGTTTCGCATCTCGGAACACAGATCAAGTTAGCTGACTGAGAGCGAGTGATGAGATCACCTTGTACTTGTCGAAATTGAAATCAAGAGGCCAGGTAGTTGGCAAAGCCAGTCGTGATTACTTTGTACGGCAGTAAACGATAATGTAGTTCACGCCTTTGTTCAAATCTCATCCAGCCAAGCTTCCGCAAGTATGGAGTAACATGATCCCGATATTTCAGATTAAAGATATATCGAACATACACATTATGCAGCCTCTGAAGTCGAGTGGTCAGAGTTTCCATCAAGTCACTAAATACAACATCACAATGAGGAAAAAAGAACAAGTGCCTGAACCACCAAGGCCTTGATATTTACTGGTAAGAATCGCTTGAGTCTCTTTAAAGTATGCATTGTAGCAACAACAAAAAGTTTTATCTAGCAGTCACATGGTTAGTACAAGTCAGGTTTTCATTAATAGTGAGGCCTAAATTACGTACAGTAGCTGAGATGGGTATGGGTCCAGAGTTGAGCTCAATGTCAGGCATAGTTGATCTATCAAGTTTAGATAATACCATTTTGGAACCAATATAAATACCATTTGATTTATTTGGATTCAAAGAAAGGTTATTTTGCTCTGACCAGTAATGTATGGCCTTAAGATCTGTATTAATTTAATTTATGAATAGCCGTTTCTATTTCCAATTGAGGGGAAGAGATATAAATCTGTAAATCATCCGCGTAAAGGTGATACTTACAATGAGAGATTCTGTCAGGTAAATAATTAATAAATAATGAGAACAAAAGTGGGCCTAATATAGAGTCTTGAGGGACACCGGTCCTAACTGGTAGCCATGAGGATAAGTTTACATTAATGTTCACACTCTGCTGCTTACCAATCAGATAAGATATCATCCATTACACAGCACTCTAAGAAAACCTATCTTACTCAAACCTTTTACGGAGTAGCATATTGTGATTAACAGAGTTAAATGCCTGTGAGAAGTCAAGTAAGGTGAGTATAGTAATATTCTTATCATCCATATCGAGAAGAATGTCATCAACTACATTTATTAATGGCGATGCCGTATTATGCTTATGATGAAAACCAGATTGAAACTGCTTTAGCAAAGCATGCTCGTTAATGAAGTAGAAAATCGTTGTGTGCACCAAATATCCAAGCAGATTTAGATAGAGGAGGGATAATATAAATAGGATGGAAGTCCCTAACCCTAGTCGGGTTGTTAATTTTGGGTACAGGGAGAACATAATCCACTCTCCATAGATTAGGGAAGACACTATTTGTAAGTGAGAGGTTAGAAATATTGGTTATTGGAGTAGTGACAAAAAGTAAAATTAAGATGAGGGAGATAATTAAAATATCGTCAACCCCAATCCCCTTGGATTTAATTCTGCATAATGATTTAATTACATCCTGAGTTGTCACTGGTGACAGATAGAATCTGTTATCATTTGGATAATTATCACCTGGAAAGGGTTGTTGTCATGAGTCAGTCTGCTGCGAAAGGGTTGTAAATTGCTTATTAAATATGTCTGAGCTTATTTCACAATTATAGGTAAGTTTATTTTGACCAATCCCCATACCACGGAAATTTTTCCAGCAACTACCAATTCCATTTTCCACTCCAATTAAGCGAGATGTGTATTCAAGCTTGACTTTTCTAACAGAATTAGTGCATTTATTGCTTAATTTTTTAAACTACACAAATAGTGAAGTAGCATCAGCAGACGTTTTGCATGCAAATTTATATGACCTAAACACAGAGTCACGATGAATCATCATACTCCGAATGTTGTCAGTTAACCAGGGGGTGGGTGCTAGCGTCACAAGTTTCGTTTTGAGTTGTGGATGTTTGTCATAAAGGTTCTTAATTATACGATTCAGACACTCGACCTTTTCGTCAAGGGCTACAGCTGCATCTGTATACTCCCATGGGGCGATGCTAGCATCATGAAATAGCTGTTCAGTATCTATATGCTTCATGTCTCGATAAGTAATAATTTTAGGATCCCATTTAGGGGTATGTAAAGAATATGCCAGAAATATTAAGTCGTGTTTAGAGAGGGCAGATGCCGCCATTTGGCCACAAACTAGGACCTACTCATTATTGGATGTAGCTATGAGGTCAAGTAATGACGTATGATGAGTGGCTTCAAGGGAGCGAAAGGTAAGGTTACAAGAGTGAAACCTATTTCGCAACTTTAGCGTATAATTCTAACCACTATTTAATAAATCAATGTTAAAATCGCCCATGATTATAGTGTGATCAGAATTAGAATTAAAGTTAATAAGATCAGCCTCAAAATTACCCCAATCATTTATTTTAGGAGGTTTATATACTATTGCAGTTAAAATTTTTATAGATCCCATTGTAATTTCAAGGGAAGGAAGCAATCCGCTTTACTCTTAAATCATTACGAACATATACAGCAACTCCTCCCTCCTCTTTGCCTAAACGATAATTTCGTATGATCAAATAATCGGGCAATTTACAAGGTGATCAGGGAGGATAGGTTTGAGCCAAGATTCTTTAACCATTATGAGATTGAGCTGGACTTGATAAAATCTAGCGGAGAAATCGATGAAGGGGCGAAAGTAGAAACTGGGTATTTACATGAGCCACTTGTAAGGCCCATGGATCTAAAGAAAGCCTATTCTGCAATCTGTCACCAGTGGACAAAACTACAACATTACTGAAGGGAGAGGGCTGGAGGGTGGGGAAGAAATTGGCAGGTGTTCAGCAAGCACGTGAAAGGGATCATTGGCAAGGCACAGCTTAGGCAACAGTGAAACATCACTCATCAAAAATAAAAACAATGATCGCTAGCACGAGATATTAATGTCTAAATATTATCAGTCTACTCACCAATTTCTCAAGTAAAGCACCTGCATACCACACACACATACATACACACACACACACACATTGTAATAAAAATATATTGTTATATTTTTATATTGTATAAATTATTTATATTTTTGTGTCTAATATTATTGTCTTCTACATCTTGTTAACATAACAACAATAGTTAACATCAAGATGTATTAAGATTGTGTTTTTGTTGGGCGCCACCCCTAGTATCTAGGAGAAAAATAATAATTAAAATAAAAAAGAAAAATTTTGCCTCGTTAATTCAATCATTGGACTACGACTCTCAATACTCGAGACCACTGGGTAAACTTAAAAACTAAAACATGAACAATTCAGATAAAATGGTTTGTTGGAACAAAATGTAATTTACACAATAAAAAAATAAATGTATAAATTAACAATTGTTAGGCACTTTTGTGGATTTACTATTGTTTTCCACTTTACCGACATCCCAAGCCTACCTAAGGAATTTCGGGTAAATATAAATCTAAGTCAACAAAGTATAGAACAGTATTGTTGAGAGAAAACAAAACAAAAAAATATATATAATAATAAAAAATGTAATAATTAGACATAAAATGAAATGTTAATTAATTCTCTAAGGTAGTCTGTCTTTCTGAAAGTAAATGAATTCTGATTTTATGGGAAACAAAATAATAATAATAATAATAATAATGAATTTATAGTTGAAGAGTTGGCTTGGCCTCACCACTGAATTATTCCATATTGACACCAACTTCAGAGATTTGTTACACTCTTAGTAATTCGAATTCTTACGCAAATTGAAACGAAAATAAACAATCTAGTTCTTGTACACACACTTAGCTTTCCATTTCACCACGTGTACTTTAATTCACCACCTTTAATTCATTTTAAAATAATTTTAATTAGGAGCTCGCAGATTTGGCCCATGCTAAAACCACTTCGAAGAAGAAGACGACGTCTCTTATAAAAAATCTTCCAAAACCTAATTTAAAAAGGTTCTATTCTTTACTTCCAAGTCCAAAGAGAAAACAAATATATATGTAAAACCAAAAGATAAATAAGATAAATGTTGGCTATGGACTAGGGAAAAATCAAATAAAATGCAGGTTTAACATAAATATTGAAACAGCTGTATGATAATGAAAGTGAACAGTGTTTTTTCTTAGAGAATTAAATGTTTATTTCCATCTGTCAGAATTGAAAAACGCGCTTGTTTTGAGTTATTTACATCGAAGCTTTTTTTTCTTCTTTTACGAACAGCTCCGTTACTCACTTGTTTGATAGAACTACGCATGAGTTGAAATCAAATATGGCTGACGTTCATTATAAATAAGTCAACAGACTTCTTAACAGGATAATTAAAATGTTTAATAAAAGGTAAGTGTTCTTCTTTAAATCAAAATTCCTTATTTAGATTATTTAAAACAATGTGTTATGTTGTTCCTTCCGTCCTTTTATTTAATTTAATAGATGTAAATAGTATTATTAGTCAAGCCGGCAACCAGCGTGGGCCTAACTTCGAAGTGCTTAAATTCACGCGAAAATAAATTGGAAATTGTTCACAAAAAGTAGAAAACATAGGGAAATACAAGGTAGGGTGGCAAAAACGTCACAACATACCACACCACACACACACACACACACATGCATATAAGAAGTATTAAGTAAGCACATTTGTAAATAAAAATATATTAACATTGTACATAAAAAAGAGAAAAAAATCATTGAATAAATGAAAATACTAACAAAATATAAATTAACAAACATTAATTGTAAAAGAAAGTAAAATGCTGTCATTAAAAAAAATTGCAAATTATTTATATATATATTTAAAAAATCAAAAATACATTATTGCAGGTGGTGTGATTTGCAAGCTCGCGTTTACTTAATTGCATCAAGTTCTTCATTTGTATTAATATCGCGTTTGCCTGTTGTCATATTAATTACAATACGACCATCTGCCGTCCAAACATTTTTGAGTCCGTACTTTGCAATTGCCCTTTCAAGTAGTTGGACACGTACAGAAGTAAGGTCCTCTCGTATTCTGATATCTTTTTGAGCAAGCCGACGCTTGTTACGAATCAAATTTCACTATGATTGGACGTGGTTGTGTTGAGCTTTTGGTCCTACCCGATGACTTCTGTCAATGTCATCAAGCCCAACATTAGAAATATTGAGCTTAATATGAATCATGTCCAACATTAAAAATGGTTGTTTCACCTGCACTCTCGGGGATTCCTAAAACACGAACACTGTTCCTCCTTTGGTACATATTTAAATATATTAAAGTTGTATTCGTATTTTTACGCTATTACCTATAAAACTGAAATGTATATTTTTTATGTAAATGTTTATTCAGATAAGTGTAGTAATTACTTCACTGTTTTCAAACAACAACAATTTAGTCACCAGAGACATGTTTTTGCGCAATAACATTGAAAGAAACCATTTAATCTGTCCCTTACACTCAAGCAGACTACAAACTAGAGCGTCACGTTTTGGTTCTTTGCAAGGGGCGTGTTTATGCAAATCCAGTAAAGTATAGAGATCACTGGACGTCAGGCGTGTTTATTAGATTGATTAAGCTTGTACAACTATCCTTTTCAATTTTGAATCGAATCCAAATCAAGTCTCATACCTATACAAAAAATCTAATCAAGTCGAGTCGAATCGAATCTCAGCGAAATTTATTTTATCGAATCCCATTATATAAAAAAATGATTAAATACTCTATTTCAAAAGTAGGTTTGGATCTGAAGCGATAAATTTGTTTTAGGCTTGCTCTTATATTGTTTCAAATCGAATATTTGTTGAATATTTTATAGTTCTACGTTTCCAGTTCATTCCAAAAATAAAATATTTCAAAGAATGTTGATAAATATATTAAACGCATTTTAGTTTGTTAAAAAAATATTGTACTAAATATAATTTATCCCAAAAGTAAAAAATCCAATACAAATTATACCACTTTTTTAATCATAGTACAAGATATTCACTGTCACAAAAAATAACTTGTGCCCCACGTGATTCCTTTACAACCTCTGGACTCAAATTAATATCTCTCTTCACTCTACCACGCAACTAGTTTCTGGTTTGTTTATATTAATCTTTTAAGTAAGTATAAATAGATTGGAGTTTTGAGATAAACACGTCGAATTTGGGTCTAATATTAATTTAGATTCAACATCTTGAATCGAATCCGAGTCTTATTAAGATGAGTAGAGCTTGGTGTAAGATAGGGCAGATGACACTGGCAGTTCTCTTTGAGGCGACGCGAACAACTCTTCAATTGTTTAATTTTTCTTTTTAAAGATGTAGGAAAAAAAACTCTGTTTTTGATCACACAGTTAACGACAATCCAGTATAACAAGAGTAGGGAGTATGTCCATGCAACCACCATCTACTTCAAAACTAGTTTTTAAAACTTGATGATTTTTATTATTACTAAACTGAACTTAGCTATACAATTTGGGTTAGGCCACGAAAATTATGCTTTTAACTTTTAATACAAACCTTTTTGCTTACACAGATATACTGCTTGAATATAAAAAGTATTTTTGAAAGCACAGATATTAAACATAATATTTGTGAAAAAGGTTTACTACAAAGTGGCTCCAAAACTTAAATTATATTTATTTTATGGAATTTTATATTCTACTTTTAAGAGATAACATTTTCTTGGAGTAGACTCAAAGTTAGTCAATTTTGTTAAATCAATTCATAGCTTATCGTTAAGTTTAATTAAAAAATGGCACGCTTTTCTCTCTTCTTCTTCAGTTCCAAACCAGCCTCACTTAACTCACATTAGAGAGATGGAGCAGAAAAGGCAGATTCCTGCTACGGGTACAGCTGTGAGTGTGACGATGACGTGAATATCCATGGAGTGAACCTGCTCCCATGGTGCATACGTATCACAGATAAAGGATATATAATACGCATACAAGCAGGAAGGAACTCGACACACAACTATTGTTACATTAACATTTTTGTTGACTGCAGTCTCCTATCTCTTTGTTTGTCATAGTAACAGAAATAGAATGCTTATACTTTGATTTGAAAATACATGGTAAAATAACACACTAATTATTTAAAGTAAAAGTATTTAAATACTAAATCGTGCTATGCAATTTTTATAAAAAGGGTTTTAGGTAATATACAAGGAGTAGAAACGTACCACCTAATTGTTTAAAACAAATAATTTGAGATTAAATAAGAGCTGAACAATAAAGCTTTTTACTTATTTAAAAATTGAGTGTGTATTATAATACTCTTGTTCGACAGTTATTTTGAGGAGATTTTTAGAGTACTTTACAAGAAAATTTTAATTCAATTTTGAATACCTATAACTAATATACTTAACACTTCAGTGTATGTGCCATGTTTTAAAACACATGTGGGTGTGTGGGGGTTGAGGCAACCCCAATACAAAAGTCTTAAAGGTATACAGGTATTAACTTAGTTTGTGCTATGTTTTAATTTGTTTTTATAGATTATACAATTATGTAAACACATTCTGAACTAGTAATATACAAAACATTGTTGGGTTCTCTAAACTTTTAAATCTAATCAATTTTACTAAAATTGTTTCGTAATAGTTATAAATATTTTTAAAATTTACATATTTATTTACCTAATAAAACATGATTAACTAGCCTAATCATGACCAAACATTTGGCTGTTATTGGTTTTACTTGAGATACGAGACCACTTAATATTGGGCTGGTATAGAGCCCAAATTTCATAGGCCTATTATATTTAAAGGTATAGACCTAACTTACATGATCTAGAGCCTAAAAATTGCTAATTTTTGTACGGGTATCCCCAAATGCACACACTTTTTTATGAAATACTTTGCATTAAAAAAAAATCTGACAACAATATATATATCTCAGAGAATAAGCAAACACTTATTGAGTTAAAGTATAAATAAAAACTACATAGGCTACCTTTTTATATTTGAAAGATAGAACCACGTTAGGTAGTCTTGCTTGTGAATAGTAGAAACCATTTACTAAATCAAACGAAATTCAACAACTTAAGTAAATTTAACAAGAGTAAAAAAAAAGGATATAAAATAAGATTGGGACACTAGGCCTATAGGCTATACCATAAACACAGAAATTGAGAAAACTTAAACTGTTACTTAAGTAGGCCTAAGTGTATGCCCACACGGGGCTCAAGGCAATCCCCAGGAAACAAAACTCTTCCTTACTTTTCAAGATCAATCATTCAACTAGACACTGGGTGAAGTTCAATAGGATTTTTTAATATGCTCTAGGAAGATAGTGAGACAGAAACAGACTTTAGTCTCATGAAAAAATTACAGCTAGAACAAAATGTTTGGAGGGTTATCTCGCTGTATTATTTATTATTATTTTTTAGCATCATGTCTTACTGCCCATTCTGGCTATATGCATGTGTACTAATTATGCTAATGGTTTTGGGGGCTAGGAAGGTTATATTTAGAGGAAGTGTACCCACATTTGCATTGATGGAGAGTGGAAAACCATTTTGGAAAAACTACCTTCAGTAAATACCCGACCAAGATTCGAATTTCGATCTCCCTATCATTGGCAGTTTAGACTACTGGTAGAGTAGTTTGTTATACCATGCGGCCACTGAGGCAGGTCGCTGTATTGTTCTCGTTGCATTGAAAAATAAACTAATATATTTTGTCACTCACAATCTTTAATCCCCTCCAAGCATATATGTTTTGTGTAAGAATTTTCAGCAGTAATTGTCATTAATTTTAACTGTCCCAACTTATGTATTCCTGTTTTCTTATGAAACTGTCTTTTGTTTGATATGCATACAGTTGCCTTCTTCCTTATCTTATGCATATTACAAAGGCTTATTACGACAAATGAGTAAGGGCATGGCCACAGTGACAAAACCCCATCACTATAGGATGCAAGAAAATCAAGCCATGTTATTTAAATGGGTAAATAAAAATTGTTTGGTTTTGTAAATTGCCATCGCTAAACAGGTATTTTGTTTTTAGAACTGGGTCTTACTACCGGTTTTAGCTATATGCCTATGTACAGGGCTCATACTTGGTCCCTATAGTCCCTGAAAGTCCTAAACTGGAACAAAGCTATTAAGTCACCTTTTCTTAAACCTAGAGTCCCTAAAAATGGGGATATGATTTTTTTTTAAATAATTTGTGTAAAGTTGTATGATTTTCAGTATATTTTTTTAGGCAAGTTGCAGTGATTCAGGTTCGACGTCTTTTAATATTTGTGAGTTTCAAACTTTAATCCCATTTAGGACATTAAACTGCCACTTCAGTACTCTTTTCCTTTGTTAAGTTTATTTTTTTTACCCAGAACTCTTTCTTTTTGGATGGAATTTCTTCGCTTTCTTGTGATAGTTGTGTACCTTTCTTCTTTCCTTTAGATCTCCTTCTTTGGCCACTTCTTTTGTTTTTTCGATCCCAAGACTTTTAGGTTATTGAAGGGCTAAGATTGTTCCATCTATATAAATGCTTAATATTTCATAGCCATCATAGAATGTCATAGACACCTTGAAGTCTTCTGGCAGTAAATATGCTTGTGCTCAAATCACAAAGGAGCTAATTGTTAATGGAAGAAATGCAAGAGCATTCACATCAATATTTAGAGGGAACCAAGCTGAGAGAAAAGAAACTTAAAGGGGATAAGTAAAAGAAATGTAAATAGCAAAAGAAGAAACCTTAAGACTTGAGAGTAAAAGTGAATAAAAGAAGAAGGCTTTTGATTAGCTGAAGAAAAATTTTCTTATGAAAAGAAAAGAAGTCCAGAAAAAGAGTGCTACTGACAAACTCCTTGAGCAAACATCATTCTGTATTACATCTGTGCTGAAAATAAAAAGTTTTGAAGAACTGCAGGTAGCTCATGAGGTGTTGGAAGGATATAAAGTTTTAAAACTCAGAAGAGAACAAGGCCAATAAAGATATATACATGCAAGCAAAGACGCTGGTAAAAAAACACCCTCTTCTCTAGTAACGTTATTTGTTAAGAGAGCTGCCAAAAAAAGAAAATTAAATTAGTAAAAGGACCAACCAACTGTTAACTAAAGTTAAATGTAATATGTAATATTTAAGATAGATATTAAAAAGAAATGATACCACTTAAAGGTGTAAAAGTACTCTGTATATTTCTGTATTTTGACTCTAAATAAAAACTAGCCATATCCCTTACAGGGTCAAATCAAAACAATATTTATCTTTAGTCATTTAATATGGATAACATAACGACCGGTAACATTATTGTTTTGTAATATTCTGAGTTTTACATTCCTGGACAGCAGGTGAGATGATGACAACTTACTGAGTAATAGAATGCTTTTCCAGACTGTAGGCTTATTCTTTTCCTAATTTCCAATCTAATATCGTTATTGCTAGCTAAAATAATTGTTCCTAAATATTTAAACTCATTAACTATGCGAAATGATATGTTCATAGAAATCTCTAAATTATCGTCCCCAATCTGTGTTCTCTGTGTGATCATATGCTTAGTTTTTTTGAGGGTTCACTTTTAAACCTATTTCCTTATGCACCTCTAGTAAAATTTAACCATTTCTTGCAACATTTTCCTTAATATTGCCCAAAAAAGCTAAATCATATGTGAACCCTAATAGCTGCATTGTATTGTTTAATGTCAGCCCTTCCCTACTCGCTTGCAATACCCTAATAGCATACTCTTGGCTAGATTAAAAAGTAATGAGGAAAGTGTATTTCCTTATTTTAACTCATCATTTATTTCAAAAGTATCTGTTTAGTGATGTACAAGCTGTACCTTGCCAAGTGTATCAGTCAAACATGTATCACTTAGCTTGACAAATTTTTTGGGTATCCAAAACTGAACTAAAATTTCAGATAATTTATTTCTTTTAACTGAATTGTAGGTTTTTTTAACATCTAAATATAATTGAGAACCGTCATGTTGTATTCCCACTTTTTTTCTAATATTTGTCGAATAGCTAAAATCTGATGTGTTGCCGATCTATTTTGTCAAAATCCACACTGATTATCCCCACTTATTTCCTCTGCATATGGCGAGAAAGAGTTGACATTAAATTCCAGAACACCCTTGACAGATATTCAAGAAATGTTAAAATCACCACGTGAGGAAAATTAAACTATATTTGTACTGAAACAATACTAGATTTTATTTTGACCAAAAAAAGTGTTGATATAAAAATCAAAAGCACTGACCGTGTCTTGTGTACCCTTACATCTCTACTTAAAACATCAGCCTCTACTTTCTAATGACGTGAGCAAAAAATGATTCCAAACTGTTAGACAATAGCTGGTAGTCTGTTTTTGAAATATTTAAGTTTGTAAAACGATCATTCGCCCACTAATGGTGTAGATTATGAAACTAGCAACAGTCGACACTCACTAAACAAATGCTATTACATTTGGTTTAATAATTTGTTAATAAACAACACCAAGAAACAACAAAAGTACGATTTTACATTTTTAATGTCATCAATTACGTTCACAAATGTTGTATGTAGGCACCCTCAGACTTACTCACTGGAAATTTTGATCAAAATGTAGTAAAAACAATCATTTTAAATTGAATGGATTATTTTAGTTTAAAGTTGTTGCCAAAGCTCAAATTAAACTGGCCCACCGGGAGATGTCTCAGCGGCCCAGTCCACCCCTGTTGTTGATGCCGTATTAAAATAATGCAGGTTAGGACCTAGGTTTGGTTAAATTATATGTGTGCGTGCCACCAAATTTGATCAAAATTGCTCTTTCCTAAGATAAATTTGAATTGATTTAATTTGTAGTATTTGTAGCACCTTTTTAGGAATGATATCCATAATTAATATCAATAGTTTTTAAAATTGTGGGCACCTTGTAGACGACTATAGAAAGTTGAAACAAAATCTTAGCCCATCAATTACAGCCTAAACAATTAATAGTTTTAATAATTATTTTCATATTTGATTTGGTAAGGAGTAATAAATGATAAAGTCATATCCTATTTATTTTTATTCCCTTCTATTATTATTATTATTATTACTATTAATTTTAGCACCGCGTATTACTACCCATTCGGGTTATACGCTTTAAGTACTAATTACGCTATTTGATTGGGAATTGTGAAGGTTGAATTAGAGGAAGTGAACCCGCATTTGCGTGGAGGGAGAGTGGAAAAACATTTAGGAAAAACCACCCCCAGTTCACCCGACCAAGATTCGAACCTCAATCTCCCCGTCCTTGGCAGTCGAGCTCAACACGACTAGCAGGTTAGCCAACTACGCCACCGAGGCGGGTTTTATTCCCTTCTCCTTATTTGATATTAGCCTTGGTCTTCTATAACGACATGTTTCGGTGTCATATAGAAGTTACATCATCTTCAGGTCTTATTTATGATAAAGATGATTTTCTTTTAAATACAAGTTTAAAAAAATGATTTCACTAAAACAATTTTTTAAACATTTTTGGACATGTTTAGTCGAACTAAACTATTCCATTTGAAATTAATAATCATATGTCAACGACTCCCTATAAGTGTTTATCCATACAAAGTTGATTGAAATTAATTAGTCTACTTTAAAATTGTTGATCACTATAGACGTATTCAACTGCTGAAAATAAACAATATGTTGAGTTTCAGGTGCTGAGCAACTCCTCTTTGAGGGACTTTGGTTTAAAGTGCCATCTCAAATACAAGAAACAATATTAATACCTAATATTCCATCTACAATTTCATCTTAAATTTCAATAATGACAATTTATTTTCCAAAGTACAAGATGGGAGATGATGGATTTGTTGCGCAACATAGATCTGACAGTCGACAATGGCTCACCAAAATGCAGAGTCATCCAAACACAAGCGTTTGGAGTTCTGTGAACAATTCAACTTTTGCTCCTCCAGATAAATTCACGGTCAAGACGGTTGGTGAGCAAATTTATAAGCCACACAAATATATATTTTTTTGGGGGGGGGAGGGGGGTTTGGATATGAAATCAAATTTCAGCACAAATAAATATAAACCCTTAGATATTAATTTTACCTCAGAAATAAATTCAAAATTTTATATTTAATCTCTTGTGGCAGATTTAAACATCATTTCTACATTTTAACTTTTTCCCCCTTGAAATGGTTATTGAAGGGGGAATCTTTCTCTGTATCATCCCTCCCCCTCCCTGGCTATGCGCCTGGTCTTAGTATTGTCTCGTTTAGGGGCACATAGACTAAACCTTAAGCTTTTAGTCTGGTTCACTGGTGACAGGGAGGTTAGGGTTTGATTGTCAGTTGAATGTGCTGAAGATTTTTTTTTTACGATTTCACACAAATGCGTTTTATTATATTTACTCTAAATTCTACCCCTTTATAAAAATTAAATGCAGATAGCCAGGATAATAACTAGCAAGACTCAGTACCAAAAAAACCTCAAAAATAATTACATTCTACCTGATACATTTTTATTTCGATATCCAAGATTAAGATATATGAACCCTCTCAAGATGCTCAAAGGGCTGAATGACTCGCTGCCATTCTCAACCTTGGCAGATCATGTGCTTTAAATATTTAATCCTGTAAATTCAAACAAATTAGTATGGAATTAAAATAACATATGGGTCAAAAACCCTCTTCCATAAATAATATCAAGTTCATAGTGTGTTATAAATAAATGCACGGCAAATCACTCTATTAAAAGAAAACTCATTTCAGAATAATTCTTTTGTACAACACATTTACAAAGTACAGTTTGGTCTTAACTTATTCAATTTAAGTAAAAAATCACACTTTATTTGATTTCTTAAAATAATAATAATAATATTTAGCACCGCGTCTTACTACTCGTTCGGGTTATACGCTTTAAGTATTAATTATGCTAATGGATTAGGAATTGGGAAGGGTGAATTAGAGGAAGTGAACCCGCATTTTCGTGGAGGGAGAGTGGAAAACCATTTAGGAAAAACCACCCCCGAGTTCACCCGACCGAGATTCGAACCTCGATCTCCCCGTCCTCAGCAGTCGAGCTCAACACGACAAGCACGTTAGCCAACTAAGCCACCGAGGCGAGTGATTTCTTAAAAAAAACTTCATAATTGGACCAATGCAAATTATTAATGTTTTATGAGCATACAAATACTTAATCTGAAATTTGAATTTATAAATCATTAGTAAAAGTTTTCCCCCTGTCAAATTCTGGCAACCATTTCAGTCACTCATGCACAATGGTAGGTCAAACTCTGCCAACCATTCCAGCCAATAATGCACATTGGTAGGTGTTCTCAGCAGCCTCATTTCAGCTTCCAGCTTTGACGTATTTAAATTTAAGGTTTTATTCAAGAGCTGGATGCCATTCTGTACATCCATCAAGTGTTAGTTTCATGACATGATTTCCCTCCATTGCTGATTAGTGATTACCTGTTTTGTTTCTGGTAAAAACCCTAAGTTTAAACCTTGTTGTAGGTGAAAAACTTGATTTCGTTTTTCTTGGCATCAACATTAGCATCCTTGTTAGGATTTTTATCAAAAAATGCAGACACTTGTCTTTTTATGGTTTCTGATATCAAAATGTAGTTTTGTTTTTTTGCAGAAGCCTTCAGCTTTAGCTTATTTTATCCCAATGATTGGTTTATCATGTCTCATTTCAACTAAAGCTTTAGAGAGATTTGCACTTCCACCATGGCCTCAAAAATACCCAAGGCTGATGATTGAAGGGTTTTCCTGGTTTTAAGCAGCATTTGAAGGATTGGATAATTTATTTCTACACTTAATGTAAAGTTAAATGATTGCATCAATATCCTTTGCCTGTTTTTCTTACTTTAGCATCAGCTGTATATTCAAGTCTATTATATTGCTTCAATAACTCCCATTATCAGTTTACAAACAGCCTCAGCATGGCAGGCCAACCTTGTGCTAAATAACAACTTTTAACGGTTTCAATTTGGAATCAATTGTTTTAACCAGGTCCTCAAATACGGTGTTGATTTAGGTTGCTTTTAATAAAATTATAAATAATCTGGAGGATGTCAAGATAATAAAAAATCAAGGTGTTATTTTTTGTGTGATGCACAAGAGCTGACTATGTAAAGATTCAGACAATGTGCATTGTACTGTATGTATATAATGGAGCCATTAATCTCCATACATCTTGTCTGTACCCTGTGCAACCACCTGCCATGGTGGAAGCACTGTCAAAGCACACAGCTAATACATTTTCCCACCTAAAGCCCATCTTTTCAATTATGCTTTTGATTTGACTAAAAATGCATTTCGTGCTTGTTTTTTGAAACCTTTCCAAGCAATTAAATTGCATTAAATCACCATGGTTCACCCTTTCCGCCTGGAGTCTGGCACTCAAGGTCAAACACTGCCCCCATGGACACATTGACTAACTACATACTCACGTGACATGGCTTCTCAGTGCTACAACACAGGTATTTATGGTTGAAATTTCCCTTTTGTTATCTTTTTAACTATATCTTTTTGGTGGCATTGGGGATTCAGTCTACTACTACATTAATTATGATAACGTTTATTTGTCATAGTAAAAACTAAGACTTACATATTGTCGTTAATAATTTATAAAGTATGAGTTCAAATAAATGTAATTAATAAATTGAATATTGAGGATAAATATTGTTATGATTAACACTTTTACAAATTTTTTACACTCAATTTTGTCTGTTTTTCCTTTAACACATTTTGGTATTTAAAAATATTTACCTTGATTTTTAAATATCAAAGTGTGTTAAAGGAAAAAACAAACAAAATTGAGTTTCAAACAACTTGTAAAAGTGTTAATCATAACAATATTTATCCTCATATCAATTCAATTTCTTAGTTAAATTTATTTGATCTCATACCTTTGTAAATTATCAACAACATATTATCTAAGTCTTGGCTTTGATTATATTAATTTACTCCTTAGAAAGATTCAAATAGAATGTTTTTTTAAAATGTTATTTATTTGGCAGTTAAAATATTGTGTACTATGCAGTGTTAATAAATATAGCATAATTCTGATTAAATAATTCCTTCCTGCCATTTACATAAATGATTGTGAATCAGGTCGTCGTCAGGAGTTGATTGAACGTTTCTTCTGGCAGAAGTTGACAGAAGAAGCTCTTCAGAAACTCCATCAACCTATGAAAGTAGAGAAATATAGCAGCGAGTACGATGGTAGTTTCAACAATGAAGAGTTCACATCCAACTCAGCTCTGTTAAAGAAGGATACAAAAGTGTGTGAATTAATTTTACATTGCCAGGGAAAGTATAGTAAGAACAAAATTGGAACGGTTGTTTAGAAAACAAACTTTTTTTTGCAGTCTATACTGGAAAAAATATTATGGCATTAACTAGTCAGGTTGAATTTACCTTTTTACGTATTCAAATCTTTATTTTATCTATGAATCCTGAATTTGAATCAGAATCTTGGGGAAAATATAAAACAAAAGAGAAACTATATAATAGAATGATAGAAAATAGAAATAATAACTGAATGTTAACATTTTTTAGTATAATCTATTAACTATAACATTCATACATACAGTTAAGTGTTAAATTAATGCTAAGTTTGTCCAAAAATTATGAGTCTGAACCACTAATAAGGTCTATTAAAACTATAAAACAAATTACATTCAAAATTTGATTTTTTTATAGTAAGTTAGGCCTATTTGAGTCTAGAATCCGATATTTGATCAAACCCACAAATCTCGAATAGCCCTAAGGATTTAAGAGTCCCAGCCATGGTATTGATATTACCTATCAAAAGTGACAGTTGCAATTCACATGAATTTACAAATTAATATAATAAAGTACCTATTTTTTTAAAAACCTTTGTAAATGATACGCCTTATAATTTATTCCCAATGTTAAATGAAGAATTCTAATATATTTAAAGTTGTTTATCCAAAATTAAAAAGCTACTCCAAAGTGTACAGTTTTGTGGCTCCATAAAATATAACTTGTTAAAATAGGATAATATAGAGAAAGTTATTTTAAGAGAGTGCCAAATTGGTAGTCTTGGTTTTTTTTTTCCCCACAAACATTATGATCTACCTTCTAAAATCTGTACTTCAAATTAAATATATGACTTTATAGTCTATCACTTTATTAGAAGGTGGTTAATGTTGATAAGTGTAATTCAACGCCTAATATTCATAATTCATTATTTTAAGATGCCATACACATAATCATCACACTAGTTAAGGTGATACACTAAAGGGTATATGGACAAAGGCGTCGGCTTCGACTTGTCCAGGATTTTTTTAATTAGAAAGGGGTGACAAATACAACCATTAACTCAAATTTAGCTACAGTAAATTAATGTAAGATAAGACAATCCAAGTTGTAAGTTAAACTAAATTCCTCCCCCCTTCTTCATTTTTATAAATAAACCACAAAACACCTGTGGATTTATATTAATACATGTTTGGGTGTGTCCGTGTCTTACAGTTGTATAAGAAATATCCACTCTACAAAGATCCTCCCCTGTCTTATTGGCTTCAAAACAAGCAGAATATCCAGGGAATAACCACACCGCCAGATTATTTACAGCCATTCAAGAAAAACACAACATTCAGTAAACCATTGGAAGAAATTTTGGATGAGCCACATTCTGAGTAATATTTTATTAACATAATAAACCTGAGAATTTATGACTTTGTGAACAATGTATTTAAAAAGGAAACTGAATTAAATGTATGTTAAAATTTATTTAAGAGGATGATTATTCAGTAAAATAATTTCCCAAACATGTTAATTAATCAAAATAAATTAAATTAACAACATTTAGGTTCATTAGAATACCCTTTATTTCTTAAAATATTCATAAATATACAAGTTTCATCATTATTTTGTACCATTTTACATGACACAAATTACTAATTATATTAATTACCGGTATATAATTATAATAACCTCTTTGTCCAATGGCAGCAATTTAAAGTGTGAACTGTGTTCTTCTTTTCATTGTAAAAGCCATATTGTGTTTGTTCCTTTTATAATGTTTTCATCCACCTTTCCTGTATCGTCTTCCAAATATAATATGGTATATATATAATATTTACACATCCTTTGTTTTGTTTTTTAAGTACATACTGTACGTATTTCAAATAATTAATTTTAAGTACAAACATCAGTAAAATATTGTTTTCACCATACTTTTTTTTTTGCCCAATATTAATCCTTTATCTGACCTAAACACACTTGCTAAATGGAGTTGCCAATACTGAAAGACATAAGTAAAATCAGCTTTATATTCCGGTAAAGGGGAGCAACTGAATACATAAAATAGTGCTTCACACATGTATTAATTATCATTAATAGTAAAAGATAAAATAAATATAATGACCTCGTCATTTGGTTGAGTAAATAACTTTTTATTATTATTATTTAAACTACTATACATTGTTATGGGTAAAATAAAATCGCATGGATAGTGTTCTAAGTGACATATTTGCAGTTTAGTGATACTTTATGTGTGTACAAAGAAGTTTTATAAATTTTTTTAACATTTTATTTTTGATTGAAAAGGTGTTAATTGTTCACTTTTGATTGACAAACTTTTGTTCTAGCTAGAGTAAACAATGTTAGGGACCTTTATAAATATTTTAATTTATTACAAGATAAACTTTGATAGTTTGTCAACTTTTTTTTTTGCCAATAAATCATTATAATTTCAATTATAATAACATTGTTTGAAATAATTTAAAATTATCTTGTTTGCAAATAGGAGTGCCAGAGCAGATAAGTTTTAATGGCATATGCTAAACCACAATGCTGGTGACGGGGAATTCGGGGGATAAATCCTGGGTAGGTGTAGTGAGGATTTTTTTCCTAAATAGTTCCCCACCCTCTCCATGCAAGTGCGGCTACATTTTCTCTAGTAAAATTGTATCTTTATCATTTCTATTCAATTAGCATAATCAATCTATGAGTAGAGCCTGGAAAAAGAAACAATGAATGAAGGAATGATGGTGTCTTTTGGTAAGTAGTTCAAATTTAGTTTAAAATATAATTAACTGCACAAGAATAAATTTAGTTTTGCATTTGATTATAAAAATAGCATATCTGCCATGTCTGGTTATGGCTGCATATGCAAGTTTTATTATTTGTAAAGTGTATTGTGTTTGAGGAGATGGCATTAGCAATGGCCTGTATGTAATATCTTTTAAGATGTGTTATATATATTTATTTTAAAAGTACTGTTTTAAAAACAAATTTAGCAAAATTCTTTTATTTTTTAATCTATGAGTGTGATTTTTTTTAAAATAAAAGGAAAAATTGTAGATATATTTTAGTGTAAATAATGGTCAAATTGTACAACCTAAGTAAGCTTGACACAACACACAGTTTTCTTGTTTGTAGAATAGATCAAATTTGAATGATAAATGCACTAAACAAAGAAAAGCAACTGTGCTGAAATACACATAGAAATAATTAAAATACCAAAATAGTTTTATTACTGTAAAGTTAAATTATATTTTCTTTCAATATTGACTACTCTTATAAAAGTCACCTTTATATAATTTTTAAATGGTATAAAAATCCTTACATAAAATATTGCAAATTAAATTAGAGTTGTAATGATACCAAATCCAAAATATAGAATCAAAATTTGAGAGTGTATCTAAAATAAGAAATTTATTTAGTAGATGATATAAGAATGTAAACTAAATTAAGTTTCAAGCCTAAGGAAAATACAAAAACTCGTTGGTTAGAACAATCCTTTATTTAAATTTATAAATGAAATGAATTAGCAATAAATTACTAATGTTCGAAAGAATTGACCTATATGTACCCACTTATAACTCTTAAGGTATTATTTTATTAATCACTGCCATTATTTTATACAAAAAAAATAGCAATGGAATTTACTCAAACAGTAGTGTTAGTACCCACTTTGGTAGCCGAATGGTACAAGGCAAGGCGTCACCTGCAATAAGACTGTATTGCCGATAACAACACATTAGTGTAATTAGTACTTATGCATAAGACCTGAACGGATAGTAATACGAGGTTTATAAAAAGTAGTATCGTTGAGAAATAAAAAAATATATTTTACTGATCTAAATCTATATTGGCAAACTGTGGTATCAGTACATCTCTAAAATTAAAACAACTTTATTTTATTGTATTTATTAAAATGTGTTTGGCAAGATGCTTAATTTTATATAAAGCGAAAACTTCAATGAATTATAAGTATAATGGCAACTTTAACAGAAATCGATATGAAATTATGATAGTTAACACAGTAAGTAAATAGTAATATAAAATTATTTTCCATGAAAATATACAATATTCAATTTAAAAAATTGTTCCTTTAAATGAAAGCTTCAAAATAGCTTTATTAGTGGTTGGATTTTTTTTTGGTGGATGTACAAAATTGCACAATTTGATCAAGTGTGGATTGTGCCACCATAACTGTAAAATTTGATTGTTTCTTTGTATTTTTAGTTAAAATTAATGAAAAAACAAATAAACCAAAAATATGGTTATTTAAATATTTGCATATTTATTTATGAATACAATTTTGTTCCATAACAAACAGAAACACAAATAATATTAATAGATTATAAACAGATAAATAGTAAGCTTTTTTAAAATATGAACTAGAGCATCTGAATGATTTGTTTCAGGAAATGTATTGTTATTACAAAAACTACTTCATTATTTTGCTCATTAAAATGTTTTGATAGATTACAATCAAATCACACAGATTCATCTAAAGAAAGGCTAGAGGATAGTTTATATTGTTCAATAACAACTTAAGTTACTTATGGCATAAAGCCAAATTCTTGTTGTAGATCTCACATTATAATAAGATTTAGTTTATACAAACACACTACAAAAGTGTAGAATAAGAAGCATCACTATTCTTGTTTCTCTCACATATATGTTGTAGCAATGATACAATACTACTTACACCAACCAAATCTTTCATTAACCTAGCAAATTATTTCATTATTTAGTTACATTTAGATGAAAATATGTTTTTTAGTTGTAAAATAACACCTGGGTATTACAGGATGATTCAAAAGTCTTCATACATATGGAAGATGCACAATTTGAATTTTTTTATAGATATTTCTGTGCTCTTTTCAAATTCTGCCATGGCCAATATGTAGCCATTTGGGGGATCTTTGTGAATGACCATGTCTCTGTTTGATTATAAATACTCCCGGTCTTTCGGAACTTCTCGATAAGTTTAACAACAGTGTTGTGTGTGATTTGTCTTCTTGGGGATTGTCTCCTGTTGAATTCAGGAGAATGATCTCCATAGGCTCTCCCTTCTAAAAGGCCATTTCAGAATGACTGGGAAAAAAGTCCCTTTGTATAGAGACTTTTAAATCACACCATAGAATCAAAACTGGAACATTTGACCCAACAATGTGGCTTGTAAATGATGATCATATAAAAAAAAATCACAAATTCAATTATTGTGTCCAGGTGTAATTTTTTTATGTAAATAAAAAAAATGACATTACTGTATCAGATGTGTTTCAAAAGGACTATCATTGGAAGCCATAGTTAGTAGTATTTTAATGCAAATAACATAGGTATGTACATTACGTTGGCATGTTATGAAATAAATACAGATGTATACTCCATTCACAACTTATGTGCCTTTGCCTTTTTTTAAAGTTATTAAAAATACCAGACATAATTTCATGTATTCATGCACCATGACACAACTTTTGACAGTGGTGTCGATTTTGATACAGGCTTTTTCAAAAATATATCGTAATCATGTTTTGAAGTTTCAGGATACAAGCACTAAAACACCCACAAAAATAAAATGTTAAGAAAGGCCCAACATGTTGTGCATAGAGTATACTTTAGATTTGTCTCCAAGAAAACATAAAAACATTATTTTTTTATTTCTCTTTTTTACTAGTATTCACTAGATATTACAAAAAGGGAAATTAAGACTTAATGTAAAATACCAAAGTAATGGATTCAGAGATTTTCAAAATAATAATGTTTGATAATTTCATTGTCGACATAGGTTTAGAGAATATTCTATTTAATCACCAATCCCACATTTACCTATTTAATCCTTGGAATGAAAAATAAATCTTTATCTTCATACCTATGTATCCAAGTGTAAAATTAAACAGAGGTGCACCCATGGTACTAAAAATATAAAGTAGTGGGCTGTGTTGTGAACCCCGAGCAGACCTTCTCAAGTGCCTTCAATCAAAATTAAGGCTACACTAAGGCGCTCTTCTATGTGTTTAGAAATGAGTAGCTAAAACTTCCAGTGGTTTCACTTCTAGAAATAATTTATTTCTAGCAGTAAATTAAAATACTCATTTGTATTATATTTCAAATCATTAAAACAACAGAAAGATTAAGTCTTCATTGAAAGAAGCCATATTGAGATAACCAAGACTTTAATCAGAATTAAAAAACTAAATTGAAAACATATTTTCATAAAAAGAAACTAATTTTTAGGGCATAATTTATATTTTTACTGTTTCTTGTATCAGTATTCATTCTCCTAGTTATTTAATTCCAGTGTGAGACTACGATTATATAGTATTATATCTACTATTGATGATAATAATATACTAGTGTTTAGAGAAATTAATGATGACATAATTATGTAAATCCATGGAAATTTTGTGTATTTTTAAATGATCTTGAACACGCTGCAATAATGATGTACATATAAGTTTTTCAATTGCTTTTAATATATTACTAAAAATAATTTTATTAAATTATAACATATTAAATATATAATTTATCAAATGACTACAGTATTGCGGGATTACAATAAAATAAAAGCATCAAAATAGACTATGTGCATCTAAAATGTTGCTTTCTTTCCATTAATAAAAGTAAACATGTAATAGAGTAAGTTGAGTCACGATAAAAATAAATAAATATATATATGTGAAAATTTCCTTGAATCAGATCACAACCTGCCTGACTTTATGTGCAGTAACCAATGGAACTGGGAACTATATTGTTTCTACCTTGTTAATCTTAATACCAGACGTGCACCAAAGACGAATACAGTAATTTTTATTTTTATTTTGCCTAGATCTTATACCGCTTTACACTTTGGATAGAGAAGAATGGGTTTTTACAATCTAATTAAAGAAAATATCTTTGTCAAAGATACATTTATTTTATATAAATTTAAATATATCTTTCATCCTATCTTTAATACATTGGTTATACAAATTTAGTGATGATTAATATTCCTCTAACAAATACATACAAAATATGGTGATTGAAAGATTTTACACTTTTAATGGGTCTTTTAGCCATAAATAATATTTGTACTAATTAATGTTATTATAGCACCATTGAAAAAAAAACAAGATCATTACTTTCTCTCAAACTTATTAAATACACAAGATCAAGAATATGTTTATTACATTTGCATCTATTAAATAGTTGTCTTAGTAATTGAAGCTCTCGATAGTAGGGTGAGCAAATCGACAGTTAATTTCAAGCTATCTATACCTCTATCAGGAAATTTAAAAGGAAGTGATATTAAGTTGTGTAAGAATGACCCTGAGATCATAAAGACAAGAGAGTTTAAAACAAGCTCTAGGAACTAGTAGGGTGAAATATTCAGAGTTAAATCACTAATTTTATTTTAGAAAGTATTGTTATATTTAATTAAGGCCTGGCAGTGCAGAAATTTTGCTAAGATAGATTTTTATGAGAAAAGGTTTTTCTCCACATATTAATTGAAGGGGTGAATATACCTATAGCACAGTGTATTATTTTTTCAGAAATTATTGAGGAAAATTATACTTTTTAGCTATAATATTAGTTCAAAATAGAGCCACATGGCAAGAGAATGTAGATTATCTAAATTAATTTGTGGCAAAAGTAGTTCTGATATTCAATAATTCAATTAGTTGGATTATGAAGGGGGGGGGGGGGGGGACACAATCATAATATATTTTATTATAAAATTAATAAAAAACTTTTAAAAAAGATGAAAAATGAATAGATTTAATTATATCTGTGATAGAAATAGACAAGAATTACGACCACAAGAGCTGGCTCAGTTAATGAAAGGGGGCTATGCCTTGGTTGTGGTGATTCATTTGATTAACAAGTCGGATAATTTGGGTTTATATGATCTGTGTTTTACTGTATATTTAGGTATAAACCCTAGCCAAACAGCCGTGGCTTATCTAATGTATATGAACAGGAAACAGAATGAACAGTATTATGAATAAAATTAATAGTCCTTAACAATTTCATATTGTACTTGTTTGTAGAAATCCAATTATCACACATTTACTAGTTTCTGTGTACTTTATAGCAATATGATGTTGCTAGTCAAAGTGGAAGGAAATATTTTAGTGTTTGTGTGCGTGCGTAAATTATTGAAGCCAAGCAAACATGTGAATTTTCTATGCACTGTATTTAATTACTTGTCCAGAATACCCACATTTATTTGAACCAACGGATATGTGTGAGGAAAGTAGATTTCTATATGAATTGTACCTAAATTTGTGTAAGGAGAATGTGAAACCATTTAGGAAATAAATACTCCCAGTAAACCTGGCTGGGAATCAAACCAGACCAGATTAGCTTAGTGTTTAGTCCGTATGACCAATTATACAGGTCCAGTAGGGATGTTTAAGGACAAAGCCAGGATTCAAACTAAGGCCTTCAAAGCCTGAGTCGAAAATTAGCAACTATATCAATGCACTAAATGGTCAATTTGAGAAGTACAGTGGCATTCATTTTTGTTTCCTATTTATTGATAACCACAAATCGTTAATTATGTAGGTCAATATCAAAGATAATCATGTGTAAAAACAAAATTGTATGAATTTAGTCATTTGACTCCATTCCTAGTTTAGTCATGTGATTCAAAAAATTTTTGTTTATTTGTGAAACTACTTTTTTAATAAAACATAGGCAACCATAAAAAAATTGTAGAGAAATTTTGTTTCCTGTTTATTAACGTTACAGTTTAAATTCCTCTCTAAGTAATTTTAATTTTTATTTCTGTGCTATAGGTTACTTCATCCCAGATTATAGTCTGGCACAGTACAAAGTTGATCATTCACACAAACACACACACTTTCAATCATTTTTGTCTACATTGTAAAGCATAGTCGAGTTGTAAACAGGTGTTTAGAAAATAGGTTTTTAACTTTTATATAGCTACTTTTAATTTACATCTATATCCTTTCTCTTTGTTTTATTTAGAACACACACATGTATGAAACGAAGAGAATTGAATGCTACCCCTTTAACAAGTGAGTTATACATTATATAATTTAGAGATTGAGTTAACATTGAATTCTGTCAAAATCTGCAAAATCAATTTTATATAAAAAAAGTAAATTTGAAAACTTGGAAATTTAATTCATTATGTCTATAAAAAATTATAAAGGTTTTAAATTGGTGATCATACTTGAGCTGTTTTTAAGAATACTTTTTATAAATATCAAGAGTATACATTTCTTGACTATAACATTTTTACCCTTGCTTATTGCATTAGAGCAGTAGTTTTCAATCTTTCGCAAGTTCTGACCCCATTTTTTTTTATTTTGGAGCCATTGTGACCCTTGATATTCTCTAACGATTAAAATTACAATTCAATTCTAAAAAATTTATTATAATTTGCTTCTAATGAACAACAAATTGTCAAATATATTAATATAGCACTATCAACAGAACTAAAACAAAAGTTGATGACAAGTCTAAAATACAAATATTACATGTTAAAAATGTGTTACAAAACAAGGAAATACATAAAGTAAGGACAAAACAAAGTTTGAAGTTCAATGTTGTAAATAAAAATTATAAAATTAGAAGTTATAGGTTAATATAACCACAACTAGTGTCTTTCACAACATGTGTCATGATTATGATATATTAAATACCAAAACATGTTGAAAGAATGTAACTCAGCATCTTTCGATTGTTGATATCGCACGGAGTAATGGGACTTGGAATTTATGTATCCTTGTTTTGTAACACATTTTTAACATGTAATAAGTTACTTGTATATTAGATTGGTCGTCAAATTATGTTTTAGTTCTTTTGATAATGCTATATTTTTTTTAAACATTTTCATATTTGACAATTTGTTGATATCTAAGTCTTAACTTTAATTATTACTACTCCTTGCTTTAAACTACTTTAGAATGTTTTCTATAATGTTATATGTAGGGATATCAAACTCGATTCTTCGATACCTTGACACCTTCTATCCTTATTGATATCAAACAAATTTAAAATCAACTTTAATAATACAATTCTCGATTCTTAGTTCTGAATAAAAGTAGTACTGGAAACCAAGCAAAAAGCGAAAGTTCAGAATGAGTAGTAATCGATTATCTCTCTATAAGTTCATTTGCTGTTATTTTCTATATATTTTGGTTCAATTAACAACCCTATTTTGTGAATTTAAAAGAATTGTGTTTTTATTGGTTATTTATATACCTTTTTAAAATTATTTATATATGTTTGACTCTGTGAGGCTTTATTTGTGGTTAAAATACATGCTTACAATTGCAATTCCTAATTATTTTATCAATTATGTATGATATGTTTTGGTAAGATGGTTTTTTTTTGTTAAAATAGAAAATGATTTTTTTTTATTACAATTTATAATTTTTAGTTTTAAGACTGTGCTATGAAGTTTTTTTTAGCACCACATTTTACTACTCGTTCGGGCTATACACTTATGTACTAATTACTCTGATGGTTTTAGGGATTAGTAAGGTTATATTTATAGCAAGTATATCCATATTTGTGTGGTGTGAGAGTGGAAAACAATTTTGGAAAAAAACCTCAATACACCCAACCAAGATTTAAACCTTAATCTCCACGTAATGAGCAATCTAGTCTACTATGAGAGTAGCGCATTAAACCATGCGGCCACTAAAGCGGGTACTATGAAGTTAAATAATAATGTTTTTATGAGGTTAAATGCTTAGAAAAATAATGAAATAGGAAATGTTCAGTAATCGAAAAATCGAGGTTGAACTTAAGAATCAGAATAGAGAAAAATAGGTATTGTTACATCTCTAATCATATGAATCACGTGCATTTTGAACCAACAACTTTGGAGGTAGAAAGTTGTAGAGAAACTGTATGGGGCATGCCAACAAAAAAAGGTTGACTACCACTGCTGTAAAGCATTAAACATACATTTTGAATAGAAAGAGAACATACAAAAGAAACCTGCCAATCATTTTTTTAACGTATCTATTAATCACTCACTCTGATAAGGTCTAAAATAAAAATTTAGTTGTCTTTTTTAGAATATGCTAAATTTACTTGGCAGGGTTTCCCAATAAATCCTGGAACACAGACCCGGTATCCGTAAGGAACTTACTGGTCTGTACCCCTTAATGACCCTTAACATTTTTAATCGTGGCTACAGAGTCCATATATTTTAATCACATGATCATGCCAACCAATGACAAATTTGGTAACATCGTGCAATACAAAACTTCGAAACTAAAACGTCCAAAGCAAGTAAGGTAATCTGTTGTAGCAAGTAAAATACAACCTATTTTTGATAAATATACCTGAAATGTAGACTAAGTGTAATTACAATAAAAATGTTTAGTTAATGTTTTTACAATTGCATTGTTAGTTTAGTTACTATAACTTGAAAATTAATAAAATATAATTAAGTAGGCCTTCAGTATTCTGGATGTAAGCAAAAGAATGAATCATTTTACTCCCAGTGGAACTTAAATTTGATACGCGTGCACATATTTTCTTAACGGTGATTGATAGTCATTATAAACTTAGTTGAAGAAAGTTAAAGCTGATTCAATTTATATGGAGTCATAAATAGTAAGGACTTATGACTAAGGACTCTGTGGACAGACACATTTGCTACTGTGGTATCAATTTCTTATGGAGCATTAAGTACCTTATGAATACGGAATTTGTGTTTTAGGTTTAAGCTCACAATAAATATTTATTGAAGCAACATTCCTTAAAACAAACTAAGCATTATAGTCTTCATATAACATAAATTTTTGTTTGTTAATGAAATAGCAGCCCATTTATGTATTTATACCCACAATAACACTGTGCACAATGAAAAAAATATGTATCACTAAAAATCTATAATATTGAATGATAATAATGATAATAATCATAATGCATCATGGCATATTGTTACTTCTTACTGCATTGTTTCTTCAATGTTATGAGAAGGTATTTAAAATCAATAAACTAATATGAAATATTTTTAATGAAACCATTATTGGTGTAGTACATAATAAATACTACATGAAGTAAATTTTCTGTTATATTGGACAAACAAAAATTCTTAAAAATAAATAATTTTAATCAATAATTATATTGAAATACATATTGCACATGATTTAAATTTAAAAAAATGTATAACACTAAATGATGATGTTTTATGAAAATTAAATAAGGTGAAACATATACATCTCAATGACCAAATAAAACCAGAATTATTTTGTTGATTCCAAATCCTTAAGTACAATAGATACAAGTTTATTACACTTTTAAAAAAAATTAAATATACTAATCCTAATTGGTAATATTAGAAACATTTACAGTAGGCCAACAAATTAATTGTAATACTATTCATCCTGTAAAAAAAACTTTTTTTCTTCTTTATATTTGAGTCCAGTCTTTCAATTTTCTGAATAAAGCTACATTAAGTATTACAAATAATTTTCACACTGAAGCATAGTATCCTAAATTATATCTTGAAGCTGTATATCTATATTAAATGAAAACTGCATTACATAATGTAAATTTAAAAGTATCAGAAACAGTACTAGAAATTTTATATTTGGTTTGTGTTGTTTTTCAAACATGTATTATTTATTTTAATATTTGATAAAAAAATCTGGTGTTTGGTTTTCATATTCATTATTCAATCTACAATGTCTATGATGCACTCTCTATTATTTACAAACTACAAATTTAAAACTCCTATTAAAATATTGACATTAAACTTCCTATAGTTATATCTAACTTTTTTTTGTTATTTTATTATGAAGTTTAAGGGTTTTATTATACACTTTAGTTAGAATACATGATTTTATTTTTTAAGAGAAGGCTGAAAGGTTTGTCTTTGTCTCCACCAAGCTTTGTGCGCTTGAACACACTTACATATTTAAGAATAAGGAGAAAGAACCAGATGATATGGTGATTGAGATATGGTCAAGTGTCATGGAAACACAGTCTTACCACTTTAAAATAAGGTAGTGATAAAATGTTTAGCTAAAGTTATTTTTATAGTTACCCCTAAAGCTACCGTATTTCACTGCATAATTGTCGCATATTTTATGCATAATTTTTAGGGAAAAAAGTGGGATGCAACCATTATGGGAATCTTTTTAGAAAAAATGTATTACTTACTAATCATTTATTACTTAATTGTCTTTGGTAAAAGTTTAAGGAGCACAGTATATTCGTGAATATATGGTTTAGTTGAAAAGTCCAAATCAACACTCATCACTTCTTTGAGACAGTTTGGCAGACATTTTTTCCCATCTGGAAAAAATCTCTAAGCCCAGAGAGTAGTTGTTATGTTTACCCATGATTGGATTTTAAAAAAAAGCTTTGCACATTGATGTAGTACAAGCAGATGATCACTAGTTTAAACTGTGCAGGAATATACGAGTCTTACCATGTAATGTGAGTTACGCTTGGTAGCTTTGCCTGCCCATCCATTCCCTTGCTACAAACTACGCAACTCAGCTTTCGGAAATATAACTACTGACAATGCGCATGCGCTGAGAATTCTAGGCTTGCAGTGTGTGTGTGTGAAGACCACTGCACACCCAAGGTCAAGAGTTATAGATCTTTAGTGGTGCTTGGAAATTAAGGAGTGGAGGAGGTAAGGAGGGAGGAGGAAGTAAATTGCCTTTGTTTACCTTTTAAAGTGACATAACTAATAGGACTATATCATACCAATATTTGTACTGACAAAACAGGGTGCAACAATCATGGGGTAAAATACGATATTATTTATATGAATTTGTTTGAAAAGAATTGACAAAGTTCATCAAATAAATTAATATTGATGAATAGTTAGTTTTGACTTGTAAAAATGATTAACTGTATTTAAGCAAAGAATAAGAATGGTGGAGCAAACAATACTCAATATTAATGGAGAACGAGTTTAAGACATGCATGTTAGATTCATTTTTTCTCACATAAAAAGTCTATTTCTAATTAACCGTTTTGTTTTTTGTAAAATGTTTTTCACTAAATATAATAAGGAAAAATTACTACCAAGCAATCACCATTCAGATGGGCAAAAAACCTAAAAATCTGTCTTACAATTTTATGATATTTGTTGATTTTTTTGAGCATTTATAACATTTCTTAAGAAATAAGAATGCAGTCCACTGATTTATACAATACCATTTTACTCTTGTCTATATATACTTACCTTCTAATGAGCATCGTTAACATGACATATGATATTACACATATTCAAATGAAATCATGTTTAGTTTACATCCAAAAAGAGGTTTTTTTTCAATGAAAAAAGATATGAGCAAAAAAAAAAAAGGGGGAGAGCAGTGGATGGCTTTGATTTGACATAATTTAATAACAGTAAGACATGCTGAGAAATAACCCTCATATTTATTTAAAAAAACATATTTGTTTAAAAAAAAAGTGTAATTTAACTAAATATCAATGATAAGAGGGATAAACAGGTACAACGAACGAAAAATAATTAAAAAGCAAACAAACATGACTATGATTTTAATTGAAAATGTTCAGTTTCATAATTTAGATTTGTTGTAGAGGTGTACTATTTACTTGGGTAAAAAAAATATGTCTAAACTGAAATAATAAAAGAAATTTATTAATATTGTCTATGTTGTTTCTGTATAAGATTTAAAAATATGAAAATACATCAAAATCACTGGAAAGACAATCACACCATTTTGGTTAATACTTAATATAAATAAAACTACGTGAAAATGAAAACTTTTTTGTGTATCCAAAACTAGTGATTTTCTTTTCTTTTATGAGCCATTGAATAATAATGGTTTAATAATCATCATTAATCTATTTTACATGCATTTTAATTCAAGAAATGCTTGAAATACTTATAGTGATCTCCTAATAACTCTTAAAGCACCTGTTATCCTGCCACTGTAGGACCACCAAAACTTGCCGGACCAAAACTTGCCCAATGAGGAGTCAAAAGTAATTTCCTAGATGGGGTTTCTCAGCATTTGAATCTCAACGCCTCAGAGATTTTGATCACCGGACAGTAATATTTTTTGTTTATTTTTAATACAAAACTCAATTTCAATACCTATATTACAAGATATTTCTTGTTACAGTTTTTATTTGGAAAACACTGTCAAGTAGGAACTTGAAATTGCAGCAAGCAGAGAATGCTGTGAAGTTGTACTTTTGCTACCGAAGAGAGTCAACATCATTGGATATATGATTAGATATATCATTTTTGAAATGTTTCAAGTATATGGATATTATATTATTAACATCATGAATAAATACATGAGGAGGAAGTGTGTCTGTAAAATAAAATAAATTAAATCACAAAAAAAAAAAAAAAAGTAAAATTGCTAGTTATAAAAATTACATTTTATTTTTCTAGAGTTGACTAGTTGTATATTTTCTAATGCATCAACTTGCATTAGGAATCATGAACCATTTATTACCTACAGTAAATAAGAGGCTTATCTACTCCAACTACAAGTAAAGGAACTATTGCAAATAAATATTCAGGAAAGTGCCTTAAATAAAATTCAATTTAGTAGCTTGCCATGTTCTCGATAAACTATACATTTAACACCCATAATGAACTGCACAAATAGACAAAATTGCATGTAATCACTTTGGCATCTAATTCTTCGCACAAAATCTCAACTGTCAAGATGTGGTGACTTTGTGTACATAAACAAACATCAAAACACATTTTTTCATATAAAGAAATATTCTGGTCAATAAGTTTAGAATAAATGATATAGGCCGAGATTAGAGTAAATGACTTGTATTTACAAAAATAACAATGAAACAAAAAATTGTTCTTCCTAGTTGAAAGAGCATCAGTTATGAACTAGAAGAAAAACAAAAAGGTATGACCCTGTACAACCAATACTTTATAACTTTTGTTTACATAGGCAGATCTCTTAAACTTTGTTGAGGCCACAGAAGTAACATATTATGTTTATATTTTTAATATACAAAATACGAGTTTCACCCTCCTTTTCTCTAAAGGTCATTAAGTGTAATACAATATATACATAAATAAAATCACCATGACATTGAAAATATGACAGACATGATAAAAAAAATGTTAGTTTTTTTTATTATCAAATTCTTTCCAATACCTTCGCTCTTGAGATCCAGGGAAAAAAAAAATTAAATCACAATTTTTTTCAAAGTGACTATAGTCACCAAGAAAGGTACATTTAACATTGGGGAGAGAACATGCCTTTGCCATAAAAGTTCAAATTGATAATATACTCTTTAAGAATAGCAATAACTAACCTTTCGTCCAAGATAAACTTGATAAGAATTAAATAAACCATATACCATACCATCATTAATAGGGTCATCAGGAAGTTACAGATGTTTGCTTATACTGAAATTCATATTTCACTTTTCTTTCAAATAAAACATTACATACCCTATTAAGCCACACTTTCATTCTTAAAAAGACTATATCCCATCAGTCTAGAATTCTCATTCCTCCATTTTTATATGTGTTGTATTTAACACTGTAATATACATTGTGAATTATTTTAAAATCTTTCAATCTTACCAATCTTCTAAATGAACAAATGTATTAAGTGGTTCAGAAACAAAAAGGGATTGCTTGATAAATTAACGCTATATAACCAATGTAAAAATGTTCTTGTGAAGGTGACACTCGGGTAGATTCAAGATCTTTTTTCTCCATTTCACAATCTGATACACAAGGTTCTAATTTTTCCCGGAAAAATTTACAAAGGAGTGTCATTTTTAAGCCAACAATGGTTTTATAAGTTGATACAATTCCTTTAATATCACATAAGAAAAGTAAAAGCTTGTATTAATGTATCAAATTTTTTTCCCTATCTGGTATCAGATGAGAATGTCTGATGGGAAATGAATAGCAAATAAGTGTAGGCCTATGTGTCACTTTACCAAAATGCTAAACAGTGTCATGTTAGGAAATTATTTTCTTGGTTGTCAAATTGATATAACAAGGAAGAAAGCCCTAAGTGTGCGAATCCTTGTGTACTAGAATGTTAGAAAAAGTTTCTGGGCTATACACCAACAAAAGAAAATAATAGAACCAAAGTGAAACTTTTAATTTCAGGCTCAGTGGTACTCTTTCTATAAGATAAGGAAAGTTAACTTTGTAATATGTTTAGCAATTTTCTGTCAATTTTTTTTTCCACAGTATATGTTGAATATTCAGTTAGGAAAAGTAACAATTTTATGACATTACCCAGTTTCATAGAACAGTAGTAAGTAACTGATTTTGTTATATGGTTGACAATGTGAGTGATAGACATTTAAATGACTTGACAATATTACAATTTTTTTAAACTACTGTATATTACAAAGCTGCAGATAAATTTATGAAGCATTTATTTACTCCTACAGATGAAATTAAGTACTAAAATACACAGAGACAAGTATACAATAGTTGAAGTTTTATGGCAATGGTAATAGAAGGAAAATATATATAAATTATATTCCAACAAAGGAGGAAAATGGAGGGCAATGTAAAAAAAAAAAATCTAGCTTATTATCACTATTTCAATATTAATATAGATCAATGGAGTTCAAGATAATTTTCTCAATGTTAACATTTGTTTGAAAATAGAGCAAAATATTGAATGAAACAAGTATATTGCATCACAGATAAAAATGTAGTTTTATTAATATTCAATTATCAATGAATTATGAACTTAAAACCCACAACTCATTAATAATAATAGTTGAGGGAAACCAACTCATCTTAGTCAAACAATGAATGGAATATCTGATTTTAAATAATTGATAAAATAACTAGTAAAAGTTATCCAAAGAAAATAAATGATTATTTATATGTGTTAACTAAGAATAGAAACATTATTATTATATGATGATAAACAACCCAATGAACAAAAGAGAATATTAAATCAAAATTTAATTACTTTAAAACTATGTGCATGAGAGCATAAGATATATATGAGATATTTTTTTGGATAAATGTATAATTCAAATATATGATTATATAACCTAAAAATTTACAAAGTCCTTTCCTTACACCTCTTTTTTATTTTTAAAAATAAGACTTAATATGGAAGTTGAAAAATTATATTTTTTGTGTGAGTTTACAGTTCTATTAATTTTGACAATGCAAATTCAACTAACTAAACTTAATTAAAATAGCCTAATTACCAGATGCAAAATCAAACACTATGGACAGTTTGAGAAACTATCATTATAGAATGATTTCAGTGCTAATAATATCATGTTCTTTTTAGCTTTCAATTTTTTTAAATGATGAAAATGAGCATCAAATAATATTCAAGAATAATGACTACATTTAAAAAATTAAAATGTAATGCCCTAAAGTAAAGAAATATATTTTTTAGTGAATCAGGTGCTGTTATTGTAATATTTTAAATAACAAAAATAAAATTACCATGATACTAACAATACTTTTCGAGAACAATAAATGTTCAATACCAATTTAAAAGATAGCTTTCCTCTTGATTTTTACACCAGGAGGAAAAAAAAGTTTGCCTTGTCTTTGAGAAACTTTAAAAACACAGTTTGGTTTTTTATTTAATATAGATTTTATTCTTATTTTCATGTCATGTCATGTCATGACCAGTCATATAGGGCTGCAGGGCTCCAGCCCTCCCTGAATTATCTGAACTATTTGTGAATAACAGTATCATCATTATCATCATGGTAATAGCTGCTTAAACATTACGATAAACGCCCCTCTTAAGGTGTGGCCGAAGGGAGCACAAGTATTTTTAGAGCTTTTATATAATTTACATTTTTTGGCCAAAATAAACCAAATATTTCTCCAGTAGCAACATAGAGTTTAGTTTTCTGCACATGATAATTTCAACAATCTTGAATATCTGTCAAAGGTGGCCTGATTTTGTCAACTTTTTCTCTTTGTTAAAAAGTTTCACAAAATTCCAGGACATCCTTACAGATATTCAACACTGTTGATATTAGCATGTGCAGAAAACTAAACTCTATATTTCTACTAGAGGAATATTTGCTTTATTTTGGCCAAAAAAATGTAATGCTATAAAAACTGGAAGATTACTCACGCTCCCTTCTGCTGCACCTTAATCACTTATGATCGCTATACACTACAGCCTTATTCTGTGCGCCTGCCTAGCAATGGGGTGGAAACTAGAAACACAATAATATTTCTCTGTGCCGGGCTGTGGCCTCGATCAGTCCAGCTGGCTATGCGCTCGCAGTGGTCATTGGATGGAGAACTCCAGGGCGGGGTAAGGAGAGGGTTGCACGATTCTGTGCTTGTATGAGCTGTTCTGTATTGCAGCCCAGAAAGCCAGTTTCTGTATCTAGCTGAGTGTTATGTGGCACACATATTTTATTGGGCTGTAATAATTGTGTTCACAAATCCCAATTATTATATCAGCAATGATCTTTACAGTTGCAAGTTAAAATTTTTTATGAGTGATGGGGGAGGGGGGGAAAGAGATTTCTTTATATCTTGTTTCCAGAAGATCTGAATGACCTTAAAAAGATATTTTAGGGCTTTAATTTAAAAAAAATCCCCCCCCCCTCCCTCCCCCAGATGCAGCCCTCCCAATGTTGAAATCCACAAGCCGTGATTGGTCATTACATGTCAAAACAATTATTTAGTCATTCAAAACTATTTCACTATAGTAATAAAGATAATTTGTGGGAACATAATATTTATTTCCTTACTTTGAGGCATATCATGAACTATTTATCAGGACAGGTGATTTCTTGAAGGCAGGTTGCTAGTTTTATTATATGACTACATTCAGTGGCGCACCCAGAAATTTACTTGGGGGAGGCATTCAATTAAAGCTGTAGCCAGAATGGATTTCCACAGAGGTGAGGTTGAGGGACTCAGTTCTGTAGTCACAAAAAAAAAAGAATAAACATTAGGTTTCTAAAAGCTATTTGGAGCTTTTTTTTTTAATGGTAGCTAATTCTAGCAATTTAAATAATGAAGTAGCCTTGTATACAATATATTGGAGCTATTATTGCTTTACTTTTTTCCAATTGATAATTTTAGGGGCATTTTTAGTGTATGTAGTGGCATACATTTTGACAATCAACGCATAAGTCTAGTCTTAAAATGTAGACTATACATTCAACACATCTTCACTGCTTGAGGTTTTAGTTCTACTTCTAATGATTAAGATTTATTAGCAGTTTTGTGAGGAATAGGTCAAATACTTGCATGCTCGCCCCTATGGGTGTACCACTGATTACATAGGAATGAACATTATATATGTCAAAATATGAAGCCATTTTCTGCTAAGAAATAAAAAATGGTGTTTTCACTATAAGAAAAATGTATCTTTCATCCTTTACCATTTACTTTGGCAAGGGCAGTTAATTTAATGTCAATTTTCTTGAAATTGGGTCATTTTAATTAATTATAATCATACAACATAGATTTTTCCAATTATATTGACATAGAAAACTGTTATTGGTATTGTTAAACGGCTGCAACATATTCAAACATCCTTGTAGGCAGTGCCCTTAAGGATTACTAACGATACCTTGAATGTAACACAACACATTAATTAAAGCTTAGGAAAATTAATTATATAAAGCTCTCCATAGGAGTATCCGAGTAAATCCATGGTCAGAGTAAACTAAATGTTGTCTTTAGGTTAAAAATATACATATTAATCTAAATAGAAATGCTTTAACAAGCATTAATAAAATGAAACTAATAATTATTATGTTCAATAATATTATAAACTAGAATTTTCAATTGATTTCTATCTAAACCTAATGCAATATTTAAAAGGATACAGTTTATCAATATAAAAACTTCGCAACTTAAATATTGATCTAAATCGGATGGAGCAAAGTGTTGTGTTGATTGAGGTTATGTCATGGTGTGGCAATGAATTCCCAGGTCGAGAGAAAACGCTAAGGAGACGGCGACGAGTCAGACAAGACTTCGGACGGCGTTCCCTCACTCGAATTAGAGAAAGATTTGTTGGGCGCTCGACGTTGTCGGAGGACAGAGGGGTCAAAGTTCGGGTGGCGCCGGGCATGTTTGCTGAAACACAATAAACAATAAATTGAATTTCTAAAAGTCTAACAAGGTGGATGAAATATAAGGTGCTTCACCAGAATTTGTTTGTTGAGAGTGGTAAGCCATATGGTGAGAAACCTAACTCCATTATTACCAGCTTTATGAAGAGCCTTGATCTCTTGTGACCAGAGCAGAGCAGGCTCACTGCTGACCAAAAAATGTATATCCATTTATTCAAAAATTATTATTAATAATTTAATAAAGAGCCTGTAAATATTTTTTAGGGAAATTATTTTAACTTGACATTTGCTAATGAAGAAAGCTAACACTTGAATGTGAAGGTAACTTAATGCAAATATATTCACATCAACATGAAGAGAGTAAAGGAAAATCACAGTGATAAATCATGTTTTGAAAACCCCCCAAGTGTAGCTGACCAAGATATAAACGTCTACCTCCTCATCACCAGCAATTCAGTCTATTTTTGGACTGCCGTATTATATAAGATTCTTTCTTTGGAGATTTGACTACAAACATCCTTAAGGCTGTGGTACCTGAGGTGATCGCTCCTCATGAACTTCTTACTGCAGACGGGACAAGTAAAGTTCTTCTCTCCTGTGTGAGTGCGAGTGTGTCGAGCTAGCTCATCTGACCGGGCAAACCTCTTCCCACAGCCTGACCAGCTACATGGGAAGGGTCTCTCTCCTGAAACAAACATACACATTACTATCAGATTTAACAGGGGACTCATATGAGGTAAGATGTATTTTTAAGTAATGGCATCAGGGAATAAGGACTAAAATTTTTGAGAGGAAAAATGGCATTTTCTACTGTGGCCTTTGACCATAGTTAAGATTGTTGAGTCTACATGCTTCAGACAATGAAAGACTTTTGTTTCACTGGGTTTAAAAAAAAATGTTTCTAGAATATATTTGGGGTGGTCTATCATCAACATTTTTTTTTTAAATGTGTATGTCCCTAGAAGCTACTTAGAGTGGTAACCTCCTTTAAATTGCTGACAGATGACAAAATTCAAGAACGTTGTTACATTTCGCGTTCGCGGCAAGTGTTAATAGTTGCATATTAACCCCCACGTTGTGTCGCCATTTGCTATACTTCTCTTTTTATTGACGTATGATAGCCCCGTGATTGGGAGTCATTTGTTATACTTCTTTTCAGCCCCTCGTTGGACGTCATTTGTTATATTTCTCCTCCCCACGTTAGAATGCTATTTGTTATATTACATAACAGAATCATTTAAGAGTCACTCTGTAAATCATCGTTTTTATTACGCAACTATGTGCTTTACTTATAATGCCTCGTTCCTTATCATTAGACTTTAATAAATGATAATATATCACATAAAGTTCGATATCTATTTATTCCTTAAATTGAAAACATATTGGTATTAATATTCTAATCGAAACACGATCATGTCGAGGGCCTAGCAACTTATAATCACCGATCGCTTAAAGCACGTCCATTCAAGACCACGACTGATTGCACAGTAAAATACGAAGTTTCAAAAAGTCACATATATCTGAGTTCAATAGAAGCTTCTCGAAGGAACCTTTCTAACGGTAAATTACACACCTACAAACTCAGAACAAAAATACCTATTGCGTGTGGAAGCTTCTCGAAGAGGAAATACTTTAAAAGATCTTAACGTGTCTGGATTACGTTAAAAGACGTTAACATTTCTTAAGTTTAGCTCCAGTAGATGCTGCCATTGTACCACGAGGCGCGAACTAACTAGTAAATAATTTAGAGGAAGACGTGATTTAAGCGCCACGTAATAGGTTGTAAAATTTAAATAAAGTAAAATATGTTTAATTATATGTAAAATATTTTTGAATATATTAATAATTAGAATGATAAATGGTCAATGCTTTCAAATACTCCTTAGGGTCAAATCTATTGCATTACAACGTTAACAGTTTTTATTTCCCTGATCAATAAAATTCAACCAAAATTTCTGGTTTTCTGATCAGTGGCCACCCTCTATTAAACATAACATATTTTTTATTTTTTCAAAGCAATTCGTGTAATGAGAAAAGTAGCATCGTTTATAAATTATTAAAATCTCTTTAATATGTGGCTTAATAGAAGGCAACTAGATTCTCATGTCTATTTCAGCATTCAATCTATTGCAATATTTTGTTTTGGTTATGTGTGTAAAGAAAATCCAGTCTCTCAAAGATTCTAAAGTCAAGAGAAACCCTTGAAGCGGCCTTGAGAGCCCCAGGACTACAAGCAGAAATTGAAAAATAGTGCACTAGTCTAATCTGTGGAGATGCAACTAGATGAAATGAGTCTTCAATACAATCTTTGGTATTGGCTCTAGAAATGTAAAGTGCTCCTTCTACAGCATCACATTTCATGATTGTCAAAATGGATTAAAAAGGATTTTGATACTTTTTATTTTTGTAATATATGGGGTTTCTTGTGTGTCAATAATAATTACAAACTAAGTTAAAAATAAGAACAAGCAGCAAAATTGCAACACATATTTGGAGATTGCTCTTCAAAGAGAGGAAGCACGGCTGACTGACCGAAATATTAGTTTAAGTTTCTACAGAATTACACTTCAACCATAACTTATATCAAAATGTCTTCTAATGATTACTAAAGGTTACTAACCTAAGATGTGATGCCTGGTTTGAGCTTATGTTGTTGTAAGTTGTGTTTTATCCATGGATTAAGATGGCCCTTTAAGGTCAACAATTAAATTAAGTCATAACAATTTGATTTGAATGCTGATGCAAGCTTGCTATGTGTAGGTTAAAATTACAATGATTTCAATTATATGTATTTAGCTTATTTTAAACTTTTTATAAAAACATTAAAACTAATGTTATTTTTTAAATACTTTTTAAAGAAAATAAATGTAACTCAACCTTGGAAATGAAAAGTCTTTCCCATCTTTATATGTATGCTCTAGTTTTTTTTAACTACACAGTGAGGTGACTATCCTTCACAATGCCTATTTTTTTATGACAATCAACAAAACAGTTAAACTATTATTGATTATATAAAGCTCACCGATGAACATATGGACCGAATGACAACCATTTATAGTCTAGTTTGCCAGTTATGATGAGGTCAAGATTCAAACCCAGGTTAGGTGTAGTGAGGATGTATTTTCCTAAACAGTTTCCCACACAAATGTAGGCCATTTTTTTTGTATTTAACTTATTTCATCCATATTGCATTAGTGTAATTACATTTCTATATTCCAAATGGGTTGTAGCATGAAGTGAAAGGGTTGTTATATGCAATACTATGTACATAAAGTAAAATTACCCTATCATAAAACAATTTTTTTTTTACTTTTCTCATTGTAAATACAATTTTGATTCAAACAATTCAGTCACTGTAAAAACTACTTTTATTGGTATTTTATTTGGATATTTAACATTCCTTTTTTTTTTAAACAAAAGGCTAATTGATAACATAACTTACAAACTAACTTAACCTAAGAAGGCTGCAACCAGCATTTGGTCTGGAGCTAAGAGGGAAGAGGATGATTAAAGAAATGGCTGGTAAACAAATCTAGTTTCGATGAATAGAGCCCAGGTTTCTATGTAGTATTAACCTACAAAATATGTAAATAAATGTGTAATATTGACTAAAGCGTCTTTTCTATATAAAAAAAAAGGCAAAACCCATTCACTCACTTATAACCATAACTCCCCAACCCCCAGGACTGGAAATATAAAATTTGGCGCGAAGGTTCGCCTTAGATCTTAGGAAGAGATAATATGAGGTTTTGGGAAATTTGACCCCTAAGGCCTGAAAAGGAGAGTTAAAAGTTTTCAAAGTTCACTGATGTAACTTTTGAATCAGTGGTAATAGAGCCTTTAAATTTAAATTAATTGATAAAAGAGTAAAAAGTGTCAAAAGGATAAAAGGGGTAAGAGGAATAAAAAAGGTTAAACATGGCAAAAGGGTTATACAGGATTAAAGGGTTCAAAAAAGGGTAAATAGGGCAATGGGTAAAAGGGTTAGCTTGAAGGTGGTAAAACAAATGTTAAAAAATTGATTATATTTACTTTCATAAAAATTTTTTCCATTTGCCCATGTTGCCCTTGTATTATTGAAACAAAATTTAATTTTATGGCCGCAAATTTCTGAGAAAGTAATAGAAAAATATTTTTCTAAAAATACACATGTACAATTACTTTTTAATGATTTGTATTGAATTATTAGTTTGTTTTACGACACTTAATTTTCCCACTACTGTAGTTAAAGACTTCAAATAGATGGCACTATATAAATAATTTTAGAAATTATACAACACTAAAAACTTTCATCGAAACCTCCACTCTGTTCCCGTATCCTCCACTCTGTCTCTTTGAAAAGAAGTAAACATCAAACCACCCCATATTCTTTAAACCCAGTTTCCTATAATTTTTTTTTTTTGTCTGAGAGTAAATGTTTGATCTTGACATACTAGCTGGTACGTTATGGCAACTGTAATCCACATTTGATGAGCCGACATAACAAATTTGAACTTTGTTCACTGCCATCCCTTCACAAGATTGTACATTCCTTTATGAAAATACAGATTGACTGAAAATTGGTGACACATCATTTAAAAGTATTTTATCCAAGAAAGACATAAAAATAATATTATAATAAATAGGCAAAATATGTAATTCTATGTAATATCTTAAAAAATATGGAAAACTCAGTAAAATATGTAAGATTAAAACTGAAAATATAGTCCCAAGCAACCTAGTTCACCGAAATTTTGCTTTTTACATTTCTAACTGGTAGGATTAAAGTATGTTATTACATAATACAATGAGTTCTTAAACTATATAGGATGACCATACATTATTTTTTTGGGATGGTGTCCTGATGTTCTATAGAAGAGAAGGTAGTAAGTACACCCTTGGGTACTGGTTTTGAGTCTAACTTTCAAAAGTACGTCTTGTTTGAAGTTATAGAAAACAATATTTCAAAGTGAACAGCGCTTGCGCAAGGAATTTCACTCATGAGTTAAATTATTTTTTTTTGTGAAATTTTATTTACAAGTTCTATTTGCCAAAAGCAGGATTTTGGTAGGAAAAAAGACCTTTCTGGACAAACTTCCTAACAAAATCAGTGTATATGTTTTAATCTTTTGTTACAAATATCTATCAAAGATGTTTCTTGATACTACCTATTTTTTGTTTCTAGAGTTGTTTTGCTTATAATGCTACATATTATTAGAGCATTTATACTGAAATATGGGTTTGAAGTGATTAACAACCAAAATTCTAAATTTATTTATAGACAATAATCAAAGTCGAAAGTAAGTTACATTTTTCATTTATTTATATGTATGTACAAACAGAGTTTTTCTTGACATTAATTTGTTCCTTGAAATTGACGATTAACTTAATGTTATTTTATCTATTGTTTGACTTGATGTAGCTCGGTGTTTAGTTGAATTAGAAATTAAAATGGATATTTGACAAATAGTTGTGTTTCAACTATTTTTTTTCATCCCTCTATTATTTTCCCTCTATCTACTCTTATATCTGCTTTTTACTTTCTCTAATCAAGAACAAGTATTACAATCGTGAAAGTTATTGACCTTAAGACTATGATGAATCTTTACATTTTATGTGTGACCAAGCCCAAAATAGTGGGTTTTACAACTCCAACTGTCCCTATGTTTGTCTATCTACCTATCCCTGACCATAGATCGAAAAAGTTTTGAAGGATTTTGTTCAAATTTGATATCCTGATGCTAGAAGGCAATCAATACCTCAGGATTTTTTTTATTTTGAGCCTAACCCTCAAATTAAGGGTAGTTTACTGATGAGTGATCGTTTTGAATTCTTTTTTAAATGGCTCTAACAATTTAGTTAAAAAATCTATATTAAACACTCATATATAAATAACGATTTAGTTAAAAAAATCTATATTAAACACTCAGATGTATATATATGAGTGTTTAATAAAGATTAGTAGTTAGTAGTTTGGTGATGAGTGATTTTCAAACATTCAAAATATATTGAAAATGGCTCTAATGATTTTGTTTAGAATCTATATCTAGGGAGTGTTTTTTTGGGTGAATTCATTTAAGGGTAGTTTATTGAGATGACAATTTTTTTTTAAATGGCTCTAGTGATTTGGTTTAAAACTGGTGTCTGGGGACTTTTACATGATCAATAGTAATGTATGTGTTATTTTTCTAAACTCAATTAATTTAAGGGTGGTTTACTTGCAATAAATTATATGAAATTTAAAAAAAAAAAAAAATTGGCCTTGAAGATTAAATTCAAATGGGTATCTCAGTAAAGTTTTTCACGATGAATAACAATACTTTGTTTTTACAAATTAAAAATAATTGTAGGGTAGTTTACAAATAGCTTATTTATGAAAATTATATATTCCCTAAAAATATTTGAACAATATGGTTTAAAATGTATGGTTTAACAAGATGATGTGTTTGTTTTTATGAGTAAAATTTACTTAAGGGTAGTTTACTGAAAACTTATTTTTGAAAATTTTCTTCCAAGCTATTGTATACAGAAAGTTTGTGTGATTGTGTCATACCATTTTTTTTAGCATGGGCCGGGGTTCAATCCTCGGTCCCGGCACAGATTTATCTGATTACCAAACCCTTCCTTCACCTCCGACAAGACATCTTGTGAATGTGGGGAATGCCAGGCCTCCACCGTGGTTCGGATTCCACGTTAAACTGTAGCTCCTTCATTTCATCTCACAATCACCCTACCATTACACATTAGCGTAAGTGCGTATAACCCGAATGGGTAGTAAGACGCGGTGCTAATAATAATAATTTTTTAGCATGAACATGGCTTGTTTAATATTTGTTTTGTCCTGCTTTTTCTAAGAAAAAATATTGTCACTATAACTACAGCTCTAAACCCTTAAAGGAAAAATTTTCTAGTATTAAATATATTCATAACAAATAGAGAAAATTAGTAAAACTGACAGATTATACCAAATTGCATTGATGGGTGACTTATTCCTGTTTATTTATAATAGTTAGCTACAAAAATATCAATACCCTCGTTACCTACAAGCTCTACTTACTCGGTCCTTAAAAAATTAACAAAAATGTCCAACATAATATTTAATAGTTTGCCACATAATGCTTATAAGTACATGCAAATATAATAAACAAAGCTTAGTTATATTTATTTCCATGTCAACCTCAGTGGTCTTGGGGTAAAGTGCTCGCCCCAAGACCCAATATTCGTAGTTTCAAACCTAGCCAGGGTTAAAAGATTTTTTTGAGCGATAAAAATCCGTAGCACAACTTCATTCGGAGGGAAAGTAAAGCCATCTGTCCCATGTCGATTGTGGCATGTAAAATAACCCTGAAAGGTATGTGAAAGGCCTTTCCCAGCAAAATTGGTAGGCCTTTCGCTCTCGCTCATAGAAATTCTCATGTGCTGATATAATCGGTTGGTTCAGAAAGTGCACGTTAAATACCTCAAATAAATAAAATAAATGTGTCCAAGGTAATGGATGTCATATCCATAAAGGATGATGCATCAAAATACATAATGCCGTGCAGAAAATAATGTTTCCTTAATGTTGATAACACCAAAATTAGTGGAAACATGTACTAAGGCGTCATACTAATATGGTATGACTTGCCATTAAAGGAGAGTTTGGGGTTTGATTGCCAAACGGATGTACTGAGGGCGGGTTTTCTCGTTCCTGCTATGCAAATGCGACAACAATTCCTCTAAGTTGTAATTTCCTTGTCCCTAGTCCATTAGTACAAATATGGTGATATCCCGGAGGGTAGTAAGATGCGCTGTGCTATATAACAAAGTTTTTATTTTAAAAAACTTGTAAAATAATAAAAGCATACTATAATAATTATAAAAATAATGAACAGTTTCGTAAATATTAGAACAATTTGGGACGTTGCAGATATGTCCTTGCCCTCTTCTCATAGGTTTTTAGCAAAAACACATTTTTTAAAGTTGTTTTTGATAGCCCAAGGTCTGAGTCAGAAAATATTGCAACGTGTGGCGCTGCTCCCCACGGCGGTCCATGACGATTGTACCTCATCAAGAGTCTGCTTCAGTACCAAAAATAAAACCACGTAGAAAAAAAGGTAGCGGCCGAAACTTCTGGCGCGTTAACTAGGCCAAGGTCGGCACGACACATTCTTTACGTCCGTATTTTTTTTTCGGAAAGTCTTTAATCTTGTCTGTTTTTCCTCTTTCTATCCCTCATTCGACGTTAGCCGCAATATCCAGTGGTAAAACCAAACAAAGAATGTATATCTCAGGTTAATTGAGTGTCCTCCCTTGGTGACCCGCTTATTCTCTGTCCTCAGAAGAGCAAGAGCAAACCCACATCAATGGGCACGCAGACTAAACGCCAAGCTCGTCTAGTCTGGTTTGCCAATGACGGGGAAGTAGTGGTTCAAATCCCAGCTTAGCGTAATTAGGGAAGTTTTTACTAAATGGTTTCCCACTCTGCCTCCATTCAAATACGGGTACATTTCCTCTAAAGGTTATCTCTACCATAGTAGAGTCATTAATATGACTATATCCCGGATGAGTAGTCAGACGGGTTACTCGGGTGAAAATAAAGGACAAGATTCAAAACTGGACATCTTGCGTCATAAGCACCGGTGATCACAGGGACACGGGCGTCACTCTCATCTTGCCTGGTGTTCCGAAGCAGTGGGGATTGGGGATAGAATCCTTGCTCAGTAAACCGGGGTTGTTTGGACCTATCTAAGAGTGAACTAACACCAACGTTCTCGAACACGGTGAAGGTTTAAAGTTCAGATCGAAAATGTATTCTATTCTAGTTTAAGATATTGTAGGGGTAAATCATAAGAAATGCACTCAAATTAGTGTGGAGAAGAGATACGAAAACCACAATAATATATTTGTAATTTAGCACCATGTCTTACTAACCATTCGGGTTATACGCTCATATACTAATTATGATAATTGGTTAAGGATGAGGAAGGTTGAATTTAGAGGAAATGTATCCCCATTTGTGTAGAGAGGGTGTAAAACCACCCTCAGTACATCCAACTGGGCTAGAACCACGATAATGATAAATTCCAAGTATAAAAACCACCCCCATTACGTCTGGCCTAGAGTCGAACTTTGACCTAAACATCAATACAGTTTATTGTGTGTTAGATGTCTTTGGATTAGACGACCACAGGTATCAATAAGTAAATACAATTATATTGACAGAAGTCAGGATCAGTGGTCAGGCTCATCTGGTCTGGTTCACCAGCGAAGAGGAGATCTGGGTTTGAGTCCAGGCCGGGTGTACCGAAGGTGCTTTTTCCTAAATGGTTCTCCACTCCTCTGCGCATATTAGGATACATTTCCTATGAATTAGGCTTTTCTAATATTTATCCCATTAGTGTAATTAAAATGAGTATATCCCAGACGGGTAATACACAGCGGAAAAAAAATTAAGAAACAACAAACAGAAATATTGTTTCGATAAAAAAAAGGGGGCTATAAAAATATAGCGAACCGCTTCGGTGGCCGCAGGGTCTAACGCGCTATTATCGTGTTAGACTAGATTGTCGAAGACGGGGAGATCGGGGTTTGATCCCGCTAGAGTGGGTGAACGGAGGTTGGTTTTCCCTAAATGGTTTTCCAATTTTCCTCCACGCGAATGTGGGTGCACTTCCTATATGTTAAAATCTTCTTTACTCATGAGTGTAATTGGCACATTGGCGTATAGTAGTAAGACGCGGTGTTAAGAAAAACAAGTATCGTATATAATAATTCTTGTATTGGGGGGAAGAAGGGGACAAGGGGTCATCCAAGGTTCACATTCGAGACCCCAAGGTAGCCGATGGTGTTTTGCCTTAATTTTAAATGAGTGCCTATTTTTAAATAGGTTGAGAAGAAGAGTTATCGGACATGAGCCTTACTTTCTAAGACACGATTTAAAGCAAGCGTGCCGGATATTAACCACTTAGGCCTAATCTTTATTATCGCTAGAGAATGAGAAGAGTTAAGTTTACGAAATGCGACAGTATCCAGGTGGAGTAAAGATGTTGTTATAAGCTTTGTGGAGACCCGTTTGAATGGCCGAACGGTTTAAGTAGTCACTCTCGAGGTAGACTGACCTATTGATGACGGGGATATCGGGGTTCGAATCCAGGTCGGGTCTTTGCTGAGGTGTTTTTTTATTACCAACTTGATTACCATTCTCCTTCCACGCAGATGCGGGTAGATTACCTTTAAAATTCTTCCCTTTTAGAGTATCATAAGTGCGTATAGACTGAAAAGGTAGTAAGACACGCTGATAAAAAGCAACTTTAAGGAAGGACACGTCTCAGTGGTCGAATGGTCTAATGCAAGGATGGGTGACCCACGGTCTTTTCGCATATTTTGTCACTCATATGTAACAATATTCATTGTTTTAAATAATACATTCTCAAACGGCGAGTATTTTAATTAATTAAGATAAAAAAATCGTGATTTAAAAAAATAGCCGTTCCTTTCTATTGATAACTATCTATATTTGGTGTAACCCGCCTCGGTGGCGTAGTTGGCTAACGCGCTTGTCGTGTTGAGCTCGTCTGCTGAGGACGGGGAGATCGAGGTTCGAATCTCGGTCGGGTGAACTGGGGCGGCGGGTTCCTAAATGGTTTTCCACTCTCCCTCCACGCAAATGCGGGTTCACTTCCTCTAATTCAACCATCCCAATTCCTAATCCATTATCGTAATTAGTACTTAAAGCGTATAACCCGAATGGGTAGTAAGACGCGGTGCTAAATAAATATAAATATATTTGGTGTACTATCATATGTTGGCAAAAAATGACTGTACACGAAGTGTGTGGGCCTTTGAGGAGTCTGTGAAGTGACGTGCTTCCCCATTCCTGGTCTAAGGCGTCACTCTCGCAAGAGACTGGACTACCGATAACGGAGAGATCGGGGTTCGAGTCCTGGTTGGGTGTACTGAGGGTATTTCCCCCCTTAAATACACCAATCGAACATCAACTTCCTGGGTTGGGTGCCAAACGCATTACTCTTGGGATAAGTATGACAGCCCGCACCTACAGTGAGTGGTGAAGGTCAAAGAGTAAAGTATTATTATTATTATTATTATTACTAATATTATAAACTGGGACTGTATTTTTAATAAACTCCGAATTAGCTTGTACCCTGATTTCGCTCTACAGCTTATAATTATCTTTAATGCCAAGCCTACAGTAGCTTAATGTAGTCCTATAAAAATCCATAGCAAAGACAGACCCAATTATGTTTTAAAAAAACTTTGAATTACCTCAAAGGGATTTAACACTATAAAAACATCATTGGCCTCCTCTGTTGATGGACCACCGCAGATAAAACAGCACCCAAAATAAATTTCTCTGCACGGCTTTACTCGTAGTTATTACGAAACCAGAAGTTAAAAATTAGAATACTTGTAAGACAATGGCTAATATCCACTATTTTTTTTTAGCACCAAGTCTTATTACCCGTTAAGGTTATATGCATATGTACTGTATTAGGGATGAGAAAGGGTGAATTTAAAGAAAGTGTACTCACATTTGCGTGGAGGGAGAATGGAAAACAATTTAGGAAAAGCCAGCCTCAGTACATCTAATCGACACATGCCAATAAAAACAAGTTATTTCTTCTAAGTCACGCAGGCACAGTCACTGTCCCTGTACAGGAAACAAAATCTGTGGTCATGACGTCATTTAGGTATGAGAGCCGTAGCGGACAATTAAATCTACATAACCTGCATCTACATAGCCTGCATCACTACAGTGTACTTTATATGCATTGCTGGGTAGTCAAACTTAATATCAGGCTCATATAGTCTACTTTTCTGGTGACGGGGAAGGGTGTGAGTTCGAATCCCAGTCGGATGTAATGAGTAATTTATTTAATGATTTCCCATTCTCCATCCATGAAAATTTGGGCACATTTGCTCTAAACTATACCCACCATCCAATTTTCATTGGAAGACAGATCGAAAAGCTACTAAATTTACTTTCACGTATTTATACGTCAAGTCATGTAATCTGCAGCTGTAACTAATGATATTATCAATATTTACCTACAAAACAACACTAGTAATATTTTAAAATGTTATCATTAATGAATAAAAAAAATGTAAAAATGGGTATTTATCTCTATCCTACCTAATTAAAATTAAAATAGCTTAAACAGGTATTAAAATACGGTGAATTTTTTTTTACAGAACTAGCCCTACCAGTTTCTACTTTTTTATTTACATCACACATACCAAAGAATTTTAGCAGAAAATAATATCAACTTTAAAATACTACACACAGTGACGTAATTACAGGCAAGAGCAGTACATATAGGTTTTGTTGCCTGTGGATTTGTTGTTCTGTCTAATTATAAGTGGCTTATATTACAACAATTAAGGTTGAATTACTATTTAGACACACACACACACACACACACACATGAAAATATACTATTAAATTTACACACACATATATATAAACCGAAGTTTCTAATATGAAGCTTAAAGATGGCCTTGTATCAAACTTCAAATAACGTGAAGAGGCAGTTACTTATCAAAAACTAGAGGACCACTCCAAATAGCTTCTAAATCTATATAGGATTTAAAAAAATCCAAGCAAGTACTACTCCAATTAGATTCTAAAGGCAGCTATTTAAAAAAAAATATCCAGGCAAGGACCATTACAAACAACTGTTAGGTTTGACAGAAGGAAGCGCAATTATTTTCCCAGTTTTTATATAATATAAATTTTTTGGCAAAAATAAATCAAATATTTTTCCAGTAGCAGCTTATAGTTTAGTTTTCTGCACAGATTTTGAATATCTGTCAAGGGGGTCCTGGAATGTTGTCAAAACATTTTAAATAAAGAAAAAAAGTTTTGACAACATTCCAGTACACCCTTGACAGATATTCAAGATCTGTTGATATTAGCATGTGCAGAAAACTACACTGTACGTTGCTACTGGAGAAATATTTGATTTATTTTGGCCAAAAAAATATAATGATATAAAAACTGTAAAATTACTCATGCTCCCTTCTGCTGCACCTTAAGGGCATCCAATTAAAAAAAAGGGCAAAGATCACTCTAAATAGCTTATAGAATATTCCAAATTAAAAAAAAAAAATTGAGTGAGGACCACTTCAGATAGATTTTAGAGAATCTAATTTTATATCAAAAAAATTCTGGTGAGCACTTATTAAAATAGGTTTAATAAGCATCAACATTTTAAAAAAAAATCGGGGAAGCATTATTTTAAATGGCTGTTAAAGAGAATATATTTTCAAAAAATTACCAAAAGAGGGAAACTACAAGTAGCTTCCAATAACATCTAATTTTCCCACATTAATCTGAGGAAAGAAGGGTAGAAAGTCCATAAAACACTTTTTTGTTAATTGACCCAACCCAGTTCTTACATAAATAAAGTTCCACAACTATTGTACAAAATAACAATGTTCTTATTTCTTAGGGTTTAATAGTAAGTATTGTATTATTTCATAAACTTACGATTTTGAAAGCCACCCTACCCAAAATTAAATTCGAAATGAGAGAGATGACAGCTATCGTAGGATTTTGGTAGGAAGGAACTTTTAGAAAATACAAACATATCTTTTACGTTCAACAATGATAACATTTTACTAATTTAATTGGTGTTTTTTTTAAAGGTATTGTCTGTTATCTAGCAAAACCGACCGCTGCAGGATCGGATAGCTGAACGCCTGAATGCGTGAAAGTAGACCTAGATCATCTAGTAACTTTTCTAGTTGGTAAATAAGGTTCTTCCGATGCAAATTCTACTGTATGTAATATTGACTAATGGTTTTAAGTGGCGTAGCCTGTTTGTTACACTAAAAAGAAACCTATGATTGGAGACAAAACATATCTTGATACAAATTTTAGCGGTTTATTTAAACGGTTGGGGAACCTAAAAAATGTTTCGAACACCTACTGGAAACCACAACAGGGTTGCCACTATTTTTTCAATAAATAATTACCTGTATTTTCCAGTTTTTCCAGAGAAGATTCAATTTTGTTTCGACATTATTTTATATATTGCATTTAAAAAACATAGCATTGACTTTAGAGAAGGCATGTGATGATGTTTAGAATGGGATAGTTTGATCTTTACGGGGATGTAGCCCAATGCTTCAAGAGGGGGAAGGCGGACAAGAGATGTGTTCGAATCGGCGCGTTTAGTTGTTAAGTTCGCTTTTTTGTCTATAAAAAGGCCCGACTACACGTTGTGGTATAGAAATTACAGCGATTCAAGGTTAAGTATGTTTTTGGTTCCTAATAGGACATTGTTCGATACCTTAGCTCAATCGTTAGCGTGTGTCTACTAAGATAATAGTCCTGGGTTCGATTCCCAACATGGCTGAAAAATTTATCAATGGTGAAATGGGGGTTTCCTCTTTCATAGTGTTGAATTAATGGACGGGAGCTGTATGTTGTGTTTTGTTTTCTCTATAATTAAGATAGTTTTATAAGTAGTGTTGATATGTCAGTCGGTTAAGAAAGTATACGTTTAGTATCTCAAATATATGAGATATAAAAAGAATATAATATTTGACCAAAATAAATAAAATATTGCTTCAATATGATACATTTAGTAAAGTTTCTTCTTGCCCTGAGCAATGTGGTATTTGAAGATAATCTTTTTAAATAAAATTAAAGTCCGTGTAAATTGTTCAATGTTCATACACAAATTGAAAAATTATTTAGATTGCAATGTGTCGAAAGTTAAACTAACTACTTCTAATGGTATGGTATGGTATGTTTGATTTATTTTGGCCAAAACTTTTTTTTATACAAACTTAAAAGACTTAGGGCTAATTAAATCCGTGTTCCCTTCCATTCAACCTTTAATGGCCGAAATCCACTAACATCCTTTGTTTTTTTTTTAAAAAGAAAAATATTTTGTTGTTGTGAAATTTCTATATTTTTCCAAATCTTTTTTCCAGACACAAAATATTCCCCGTATTTACCGGTCCTCCTGGTTTTCAAGGTGTGTGATAACCCTGCACGCTGAGCTTGTAGAATTTATTTCCAAAGGGTCCTTGACGGTGTGTCTGTTCTGTCTGACCTTGAAGCTGGCATGTTTATCGTGTGTCCTTCGATTCGCAGTGACGTTTGGAAACTTTTCAAAACGTTTCAAAGACTTATAGTTAAGAATAATCTTCATAATGGCCATCCTAGTCGCTGAGCTCTCCGGGACTGCAGGGCCTCCTCCTAGAAGGGCCTTCACGATCTTGTCAGTGGTTTCCAGCCTGAGGGTCACAGCTCGTTTTGGGTGGGGTCGCAATACCGGGTTCGACCCCCGGCACTTCCAGATTTTCTATGACGCTATGGGTCTGGAACCAAAGCAACTCATGCTCGTGATTACAAATAAGGAGCTTCTTGAACGAAAGAGTATCAGCTCCGGTTTAGAAAACTGAGATTAACCGCCTAGGGTTCATTGTGCAAAACCACATGACATACGCGGGTGTCAGTACTATCTTCACCAACAAGCGGCGTTCGCCTTTAAGCCGGTATGGATCGATTGTGGGCTGACGCCATGAAGTTTTATAATGATTATAGGAAGACGCTAAATTCAAATAGAAACGTAGCAGTTCAAATTATTAAAATAACTTAAACTACTGCTTAAAACCCAACTTTGACAATGTGCTTGATGAATGACTTACTTTACTGTAGCAGTCTCGTGTTAAGGCGAGTGGCGCTCGTTGATTCTCTTTTGTAACATCTTAAGGTGGAATGGAAAAGGAAGCGAGGAAAGATAAGTGTTTTTGAAGTTTTTATGGCAATTTTTTTTTTTGCCAAAATAAATAAAATCTCGCTCCAGTACAAATATAGAATTTAATTTTATTTACATGTTGATATCAAAAGTTCTTGAATATCTGTCAAGAGCATGGTGGCATTATCTAACAAACTTTTTAAATGAAGAGAAAAAGTTGTTAAATTCTAGAACAGCCTTGAGACAGATAATGAAGAAATTTTGAGGTCACTATGTGAAGAAAATTAAATTCCACGTTTGTACTGAAGCAATATTTTTTTATTTTGGCAAAAACATGTTTTGACATAAAAACTGCAAAAGCACCACATTTTTCTCGCGTACTTTTCCCATTCCACCTTAATCGCATTCGTTTATCATTAGATAAACAATTTATAATAATTAAAAAGCAGTGGGGTCAGATTAAGGCATGGGCTTTAGGGGCTACAGCCCAGAGGCTTTTGCCAAATGAAGGACCTCCAGAGTTTAAGCGAAAATTTATTTCAGCTGTGAATGCTTAATCAAAGTATAAGTACTCTAAATTAACTTTTTAAAAAAGGGTTCAATTAATATTATCTCTATATTTGTAGTAAACATACTACAGGAACAAAGAAACACTGTAGGCATACTGTATACATATATATTTTATTCTTTAGCTTTTTTTTAAATTTTGAAAATATTACTCAGGGCTTCACAGTACCACAACGCAAGAGCCTACAAAATATTAATTCATCCCTAATCGGGAGGCGCGCGTCACGCTCGTTTGGTATGGTTTGTCGGCAATGAGGTCGGGATTCAAATTCCGGTCCAGGTGTCCTGAGAAGTGATTTTTTTTTTCTAAACAGTTTCCCTCTTCTCCTTTCACGCAAATATATTTACATTTCCTCTAAATTCTACCTACCCCAAAAGTATAATTAAATGCGGATAGCCCAGCCGGGTAGTAAGATTAAGTAAAAATAATTTTAAAACTAGAATTTGAACTGTTGTAGTTTATAAATGGTCTCAAAGATTTTTTAAAAAAAAGGGGGGGGGTGTCGAACCCTGTAAAAGTTGGTAGGCACTAAGCTAGTAAGACGCGGGGGGAAGGGACTTGATTTGAGCCCATCTCAAGGCAGATTAGCCGAGATATTAGATACACGACCACGCTCGAACTATAAAATGTATCGAAGTTCGCTTTTTTAACTTTAGTCTGATTTTACTAGGAAGAACGTAGAAGTTAGTTACTAAGGTCACTAAAATAATTTTAATATATTCATACATCAAGTCATGCTAGATCCAACCATCACTTTTTATAAATATTATCAATAACTAGAGAAGCACACAAATGATAAGGTAAAATATTATTAATGTTGGTCGCAAATAAATATGTTTGAATTTTCTCTACTGTTTTTCCAACCAAAATCAGGGTATACCTTTTCATTTGACAACAGAAAAATTGAGATCAGTTCAATAGTTTTATTGATTAACAAATCACCCACTCCGGTGGCCGCATGGTCTAACGCGCTATTCTCACAGTAGACTTGACTGCCAATGACGGGCAGAATAAGGCTCGAATCTTGGTCGGGTGTACTGAGGTTGTTTTTTTTCCAAAAAGGTTTTGCACTTTACCTCCACGCAAATGCGGGTGAACTTCCTATAAATATAGCCTTCCTAATTCCTAAAACCATTAGCGCAATTAGTACATCAGCGTATAGGACGAACAGGTAGTAAGACGCGGAGCTTAAAAACTATTTGGAAAGTAAAAACTCGATTCTCGTTATTTCTAGGGTTTTCTTTGAATTGAACCATTTTGTATGCATTGTATATAGAGACTTATTTTCCAGACAATTACGCACTAGCCTGGTTGATTTTTAAAATATAAGTAACAAATATTACACGCAGTATTTAAAAAATATATAATATATATATATATATAATATATATATTACCAAATACTATTTCAAGATATATAAAAATGCAACGGATCTTCAAGAAATTATAAAAAGTAAAGTTTGTTAGTCTAGTTTTCTTCCTCGCCATTTATTAACCCAAAATTGTTTATGTTTTCTTGTATTAGTCTATTTGCATAGTAAGTTTTAAGGTTTTTAGGTCTAAGACTTCCTCCCTCAAGGAATCCTTAATAAGGTTTTATATTTCCCTTTTCTCGTAAAAATAATAGCTTTTGTACCAACTCGTATTCGTAGCCCCCAGCTTGTCGAGTTGATTCAGGTTAAGTTAGCGCTGTCGTCGCTTCAAAAAGACGTCCACATCGTTGAGCACGCGGTTTAAATGTCAAGCTCATTTTATTTAGTTTGTTCGAGATGAGAGAGGTTAAAGTTCGAATCTCGAACGGACCTAATGTAGCCTTTTTTTTCCTTCCCCTGAATAGTTTCCCACTCTTTCTCAACGGGAATAATGGTACTGTTTTAATGTTTTAAAAATGTCAGATAAGTTGGGTTGAATGTTGCCACTATCAATCTCAATCAATCCACTCTCACACAGTTTTAGTTTTTAATAAAAATCTGTTGTCGTTATAGACAGCCTCAATCCACTTCGAGGAATACAGGACTATTGAATTAGGTGGTTTTCCATTAATTCTTCAGGCGAATGCACCCCCTCCCTCCTAAACCTATATCCATAAACTATACCAACACTTGCCCCAGAAAAATAAGTGTAGTGTGCAAGACAAAAAGGGCTGACCTCATAGTAAACGCCAGGAGCTCGGCTATTAGGGATATTTATCCCCCCCACCCCCAATCAACGTACAATTATTGTATTCACTACACGCGTTCTAAGTCAAGGCCACGCGAGGAACATTTTCTGCTGACGACAAACTGCGGCTCGCAAACCTCTACGCGTCACATGCTTAACGTGCATAAAGTAGAGCATGGTATGCCACATTTGCTTGTTTGTACAGTTAACCAGGCGTCGTCACATTTTAAAATCTCCAATACTTTCCATTCTTATTATCGTTACGGGCAGAAGGTTTTTTATGTTACTCAGTTATAGATTACAATAGCCTGGTGGCAAAACTTGGATCCCTGTTTTGGCTTGAAAAAAAAAAAATTATATATATTTTTTAAGCCAATATCAATTTAAATGTTTGATAAATAATTATGTATATCCATTTTAGACTCAATAGTCAATATTTACATTTTTTTTTGGGTCAAAATTTATAAATGAGGAATCTAATAGCAATGCGATATCATGAACATTTGCAACACCTAATAAAATGTCGAAAATTTTAACCGGAAGTTGAAATTTTAATACGAAGTGTTGACCCTTGTGGACCCAATATTGATCTTTTTTATCGGTCCAAACATACAAATGTGGACATTAATTCTTTAAAAACAAAATTATAAAATTTAAATCCGGGAATAAAAAAAAAGTTTTACATAAGTATAGTGAAATATATGCTTGGGTTTGATAGTGTATATTATTTCGTTTCCCATATATTACGAGTTTTGAGTAAATATTTCCATTTTCAAACAATAGAGCGAGAAAGACCGTGTGGAGTTCCGTACCATTTATTTTTCAAACAATTTAAAATAAATTCACATAAATCATACATCTATACAACAGTGTAAACTATTACTAGCAACTTGCACCTGAACAGATGTCCCGACTTCCATTAAAATTTGGATTTTTCAAACAGTACCAGCACATCGTAAACTTTAATTTGATACAAAAAAATGTCTGATATCATTCATGACAGTTGAATAAGAGCAGATTAAGATTAACCTTTGAGTAAATGGGTGTAATGTGGGTTACATGTCGCCTCGGTCGGGTGTACTGAGGGTGGTCTTTCCAGAATGATTTTTCACCCTTCCTACACGTAAGGGTACAATTCCTCTAAATATACCAGTTATAATCCCTAATCCCTGTAATCCCTATTAGCGTAAAACCCAAACGGGAAGTAAAACGCCGTGCTAAGAAAATTTTGAGAAAATATAAACTTATTTTTTCACAGTTGTTTTATATCTATCAAAAGTGACAGCTAAAGATCACATGGCTTGTATAAATAAATATAAATTGTTTTGGTAAGCCTAATTTTTTATTACAGACCCTTTCTTCCAAGCGAAATCGGACTGCACATTAATAATAAAAACGTCTGTTATATGACTGTTCATAGCACTTTTTTACTAACAATAAATAAATCATTTAAAAAAATTAATAAAAATACAATATTAATATTACTTTTTGACTGGTATACTGAACGTGCACTTTCTAAACACTCGTATTATATTTGCAATTTACATACAAATTAGAACATTACTAGCCTAATACTACACATCGAGGGCCCTAAAACCTAAATATTGGTTAGGACAAACCCTTAGACAAAATAATAGTGAAATATTTGTCAAAGTCACCTGAATAAAAAGAGAGGCCCCTAAGCCAACGGTCGACAACCCTAACCACTTAATCAAGATGACGGGCCAATTATTATTATTATTATTATTATTATTATTATTATTAATTATTATTATTCCTACAGGCACTAAGGAAGCCGCCTCGTTAAGTGATAAAGCGTCGTACTAACGTTTCAATTAGACAATTACATTACGTAATGATAGAACCATAAATGATTTTAGAGTTTTGTACTTCAATGCAGTGAATACAAAACTGTATCCTACAACCTTACATTTTAGCTAGGGTGACCTGGCGGTCAAGGGGTAAGGTGTCGGACTTCTGTGCTGGGGTCCGGGGATCAATCCTCGGTCCCGGCACAAATTTATCTGATTACCAAACCCTTTCTTCACCTCTGACAAGACATCTAGTGAATGTGGGGAATGCCAGGCCTCACCGTGGTTCGGATCCCACGTTAAACTGTAGGTCCTCCATTTCATCTCACAATCACCCTACCATTACACATTAGCGTAAGTGCGTAAAGCCCGAACGGTTAGTAAGACGCGGTGCTAATAATAATAATAATAATAATAAAGTATCCTACAACCTTACATTTTAGCTAGTAAGCGTGACTCAAAAGTAACACTTTTACCATGATGAATGTTTAAAAACGTTATTTTTATTTTCACTAGTACGTTTAACACAAGTGTTATCAACAAAGCTAAGGAGCAGACATAGAAAAGGTAGCATCGGTGAAGTGTGCTCGCATTTGCGTGAATAGAGGTTGTAATTACCAAGGCATTAAGGTGAGGGTGCAGGGGACACAAGCAAGAAAAGGTAAGTAATTTTGCAGTTTTAATATCAACTGTTTTTGGGTCAAAATAAATCAAATATTGCTTCTAAGCAAACATTTAATTCTCTTCACATGTTGATCTCAACAGTTGAATATCTGTCAAAGGGGTTCTGGAATTTCATGAAAACTTTTTTCATTGATAAAGATGTTTAGAGAATGCTGCTATGCCCATAACATATTTTCAACAAATGTTATTATCACTTTGTGAAGAAAATGAAAGTATATTTATACAGATAAGCAATATTTGATTTATTTTAAGCAAAAACTGCAAAAAACACCTTTTATTGCGTTCCCTACATCCCTAACTTAAGCCACATGTGGAAAACAACCCTTAATTATGTTGGATGAGATTATAACTCCAACCTTTACTCGTCACTGACAATTCAATCTATTGCGAACCTGACGCATTGGATCTCGTGCCCACCAATTGCGGTGGGACATGTTCTCGTTTAGATTAAGACGAGGATATGCACTCATATACCCTAACAGGTGGTCACGTGGACAACGGAGTCAGTTTCGTCTTGTTTGGTTTACCGCCAAATGGAAGGTCAATTTTCGTGTTTTCTTCGGGTATAATGCAGTGTATTTTCCAACAATATTTCCCACTCACCCTCAGCGCAAATGCGGCTACAATTTCTTAAAGCCTACCTGCATCATTATAGGAAGAGCCCGGATAGGCGATAATACGTGGAGCAAGTAAAACATAATTTATGCAATACTAGAAATCAAACCAGGATGATTTGAGTCTGTTATTCCTAAACGATTTCCTATTCTCCCGTCATGCAAATGCAAGTATACCACAATTTTCTTAAGAATGGATATATTATATTTGACAGCTAGAAAAATGTTACTTAAATATAATTTCACCTGTATATACGTTAAATTAGGTGAACTGAAACTGTCCCTTTTGTTCGACAATCACTATATAATAATGTTAACAATTTAGTAAAATACTATAATTGTTAACAGCAAAATGTGTTTATATTTTTAGCAAGAGAATCAAGGCATGAACGTTTTCTAAATTCTACTTTCACCATCTCATAAATTGATTTTTGATATGAATGACGTTCGGGAAGGCCCTTTTTCCTACCATTATCCTAATGAACAGTAGGATTCTGGTTGTAAAAAAGGCTCTTTCAGAAGCCCTTTCTACTATGGATATGCGTATAGCTTCGACGGAACAAAAATATATTTAAGGTACGCCGCGCCACGTTACCCACTTGACTGAACCAGCAACCCGGTGCTCCGCCCCTTCTCTATCATCAGCAAGCCGTCCCATGGCGACTCACAGCACCGGATAAGAAAAGTTGAGATGTCATTGCTGTTAGTCGTTCTATTTCTATCTCCTAGTTTGACCTAGTGAAGCCCTGATTGCCCAGGGATATTCCTGGCTACCCTCCCCCTTTCCCCTCGACAAAGATCAATACCAACACGACCCCAAGTCTTCACACCGAGAGAGAGAGAGTCTCCGCTTCGAAGCCAGCCGCTAACACTCAACGACAATTCCCGGACACCCGCCCGGTATTTTACAGACAGACGAAGGGTTTCTTTACGGACACACGAAGGGTTTCTTTACGGAAACACGATTGCACTTTTTACAAACACACGACGGTGCTTTTTACGGACACATTATGGGTCTTTTTATACGGACACACGACGATTCTCTTTAAGGAACAATTTTGGAATAATTCTAAATTAATAATTTTGGTTAAAAGTATTCTATCTAATTTATTTATGTTTGGTTATAAGTTTGTTTTTACTTTATTGCTATAGTACAGGTATATAAAGAAAGTATTGTTATCGTCAAAAAATTGAACTCGAGATTCTGATGAATTTTGACGTTTCACGACCCCCCGAATCCGAAAAAGTGGTTTTTGCATTTCCGTCTTTCTGTAGATTTGTCTGTATGTATCTCGGAGTAGAGCCTAAACTATTTTAATGATTGAGCTAAAACTTGGTATCTAGGGTGTTCAAAGGGTTGCTCCGAGGGTTTTTTGGAATTGGATATCTAACTCTAAAATTATGGTTAGTTTACTGGAGGGGAAAAGAGAAAAAAAATCGATTCTATCAAAACTGCTTCTAACAATGATTTAATTTCATTTCTAAGCATTGATAAATATTACAAACAAAATGGACTACTCTCAATTTTTCGTCAAAATGACATTAAGGGTTCCGGTCTGATGCGTAAATTCTAATTTTTTTTTATCATATCTTCGTAACTTTTTGAGATATGAAATTATTTATCATTGAAACTATGTAGGTCTATTTATAATACAAATCTTTTATTTGAGACATATTTTTATAAAACCAATAATTTGCAAGCTATACTCACACATACATATTTTAACTTTTCGAACACTAAAGGTAAATTATTGCAACACTAAAAAAATATAACCCAAGATGTTGATGAATGTCAACGTTTCATGACCCCCCCCCCCCTTCCCCCAACCCTAAAAGTGGTTTTTGCAATGCCGTCTGTCTGTGTGTCTGTTTAACCCGAAAATTAAGAGTAGTATAACAAAAGGTAGGTGACCTGGTGGTCTAGGGGTAAGGTGTCGGAATTCTATGCTGGGGTCTGGGGTTCAATCCTTGGTCACGGCACAAATTTATCTGATTACCAAACCCTTCCTTCACCTCTGACAAGACATCTTGTGAATGTGAGGAATGCCAGGCCGCCACCGTGGTTCGGATTCCACGTTAAACTGTAGGTCCTTCATTTCATCTCATAATCACCCTATCATTACACATTAGCGTAAGAGCGTATAACCCGAACGGGTAGTAAGACGCGGTGCTAATAATAATAATAATAATAATAATAATAATAATAATAATAATAATAATAATAATAATAATAATAATAATAATAAAACAATAATAATAATAATAAAACAAAAGGTGAAAAAATAGATTTTCTCAAAATAGGCTCTAACGATTTTGATTAAAATTCGTATCTAGGCGTTGATTAAGATTATAAATAAAATGGCCAACTTAACACTGCAAAATTGCAATACTATTAAAAATAAAAAAATAAACCTTTATTTGAAATATATATTTATAAGACAATAGTTTCTGAGATATTGGCAAATAAATTTATACCATTTTGTTATCTTTAGTTGTAAAGAGATACTAATTAATTTCAAACGCAGTAATTCTCTAATACCATAGAGTAAGTAAATAAGTAAGTCTCTCAATAAGTTTATGTTATTTTTCCTTAAACCTCTTAGGGGTAATGTTTGTATAGCAATTATCTGTCTATCATTTTAAACTCAACAGTCTATATTTACCTATTTTATTGGTCAAAATTTATAAATGAGGAATTTAATAGCAATGCGATAACCCTAAGATGTGCAGCCCCTAATAAAATGTCGAAAATAGCTCGGGTTTGCTAGTTTCTATTATTTCGTTTCACATATAATTACGAGTTTAGAGTAAATATCTCAATTTTAAAACAATGGTGTGAGAAAGTACGTGCGAGGTTCCGTAAAATTTATTTTACACTTGATGTTGTGCCACAACAAAGCCAATCAATGTAGTAAATAATATGAAAAATATAGATTTTAATAAGATGTATTATGAATCAAATAATGATTATGTACAAAATGACTAAACATTTTATGATAAACAAGAAACTAAAATCCTATATCTTCTATATTTTTTAACATAAGCTTATTATTTTGACATAATTTATGTCCGATACTTTAGTTCAGTCAGTATTTCAACTGTCCGAAGAGTTAAAGGTTTCCAGTATAGTAGAAACTTTATTAAAAGTAAAACTAGGTTTTTTTTTATCTTTAATACTGATACAGTTACTTAAGTAGTTGTACAGTGGGTCTGTTCCAGAAATTAATAATAATATCTAGCCCCGCATCTTACTACCCGTTCGGGTTATACGCTTTAAGTACTAATTACGTTAATGGATTTAGGAATTGAGAAGGTTGAATAAGAGGAAGTGAACCCGCATTTGCGTGGAGGGAGAGTGGAAAGCCATTTAGAAAAAACCACCCCCAGTTCACCCGACCGAGATTCGAACCCCGATCTCTCCGTCCTCAGCAGTCGAGCTCAACATGACAAGCGCGTTAGCCAACTACGCCACCGAGGCGGGTTCTAGAAATTAAGTTTGGTAGTTTGTAAGTGGAATACTGATATATCAATCGATTCAGAGAGCGCACGTTAAATACCCTAAACAATAAAGTATATATTTAATTGTAATAGAGTGTACGTAGCCTGGATGAGTAAATTCGGCAAGTTCAACGGACTGTATTGCGCTAGTTGGGCTCCCTCAAAGCTATTCATCTATGAAGGCCCCAAAAATAATAATAATAATAAAAAGTGGACGAGTGGGTAAGCAACGCAGCCGAAAGCCACAAAGGATCCTATGACAAAGGCTTCCCAACACCTTCATTTCCTTTACAGAACCTTATGACGAAAAAAATAAAGACTCCATGGACTAGACTAAAGACGTAATTTGCGAACAAAAGACAAGAGAGATCGTACTATTTTGATAGTATATTATAAATTGTTTTTATAAATTAAATAAGTGTCAAGATTGATTCATCCACAAACCAGGTAACGATGGTTTTTTTAAAAGCACTGCGTCTTACTACCCGTTCGGGTTATACGCTTATGTACTAATTAAGCTAGTGGTTTTAGGGATTAGAGAGGTTATATTTTATAGGAAGTGTATCCGCCTTTGCGTGAAGGGAAAGTGGAAAGCCATTTAGGGAAAAACACCCTCAGTACAACCAGCCGAGATTTGAACCTCGATCTCCCCCGTCATCGGCAGTCTAATTTAATGCGAGAGTAGCGCGTTAGACCACACGGCCAACAAAGCGGGTGGTAACCCTGTTGAGAGGGGAATGACGTAGGCTCTAATGTTTACATGAGGGAGGGTGGGTCAATCACAGTGTTACGTAACACAGATCTTATACTTTGATTCTAATGTTGAAATATTATCGTTCATGTTTTCAACGTTAATAAACATATTTATATAACTTCTAGATAAAGTATTGCTGTAACATTTTCTGAAATAATTTATAATAATAAGGATTTTAAATGTATTGTGAGTAATATGAAATCTGAGTTTCTCTTTCAATGTGAAAAACGCTTCCCAATGAAATTATGACTTTCACTCTTGATTTGGGAAGTTAAGCAATGCATTAGGTTGGGGGTGGTAGTAAAAAAAAAAGTAAAGAAAAAACGTTCCATGGTTTATGGATTACACCAAAAGTTGCAAGAAAGTTGTTTGTTTCCCCTCCAAGATACTCTCATTACATTCCCAGAGATTTCCTTGCTCTCTTAGGGAGTCTTTGTGCTGTTGTTGCGCTGAGCGCTGTTACCACTGTCAAGGGCAGTCCGCTAGGGCGTGCGTGCGCGCTCTGAGGTCGCGGACAGGGACGTTGAGTCTGCAGTGTCAAACACTCCGGAGCGATCATTAGCTATGTCCTAACGATAACGCATCAAAAACCGCACTTTAAAAAACAGGCGGACCGATTACGTAAAGGTTGGAGTTAAAATCGCAACCAAGTGTACTGATTTGTGTTTCCTTTCATTGCCTAAATATTTTTCCCCTTTTCCTCCCATGCAAATGCGGGCAGAGTTCCTTGAAATTTTACCTTCCTCATTCCTACATACTATTAATAATAATAATAATATTTAGCACTGCGTCTTACTACCCGTTCGGGTTATACGCTTTAAGTACTAATTACGTTAATGGATTTAGGAATTGGGAGGGTTGAATTAGAGGAAGTGAGCCCGCATTTGCGTGGAGGGAGAGTGGAAAACCATTTAGGAAAAACCTCCCCCAGTTCACCCGACCGAGATTCTAACCTCGATCTCCCCGTCCTCAGCAGTCGAGCCCAACACAAGCTTACTACGCCACCGAGGCGGGTTACATACATACTATAAGTGAGAATATGAAATAGCCCGGAAGAGAAGTAAGAAACTCCCCCTCTCCCACACCAACAGTGTGAACATAGAGGGAATAAACTATTTATTAACTTTGACATCTGTTGTGTGACAGACGTCTTAAGACATGTGAACAATGGTTATTCTCTATAAATTAATATAATGTATTGGTGAGTGTTTTATTCACTGTTTTCAATATAACTTGATCACCAAGGAAAAAAATCCACGTCAAATCCAAAGAAAAATATGGTAGATATTTCAAATTTAAAGGACCTTTTATATACAGGCGTTAGTGACGCGCGACACGGGTTTTCTAAATACACAATGAGTGCTTTTATACTCTGTGGCGCGTCATTTATGTCGTCGCGATCTGAAAAGTGTGCCGTTGTAACTTAGAGAACGCCGCGTCAAAAATGACCCATGACGATACAAGATACTACTTGGCACAGTAAACAATGCATCCAGAAAGAATGTCAACTTGATGACGAATGAAGGGGGAGAGAGGACCAATGATACACGCCATCAGTCGTCATCTTGACTTTCAGGCGTGTATACTCCATTCAGCTTACGGAGGGAAAAAGGGGGGGGGGGGCTAAGTTTGTTAGTTTAGGACTTTCAGCAGTTTTGTGTAGAATGTTTTTATTTTATTTTTACTTCTTTTGACAAATATTACGGATACCTAATCAAAAGAGTGGGATAGGCAGGTTAGTTAGCATTAAGATAATAAACCAGAGTGTAGTGAATATATAAAAGGAAATAATATTGTAATGGGAAACAAAAATCAGTCGCATTAATTATACCCGAAATAAAATTTTAGAAGTCGGGTCATATGTAATCATAAATAAATAAATACCTAATAACTGACAACCATCACGAGTGGTAGATAAGAAGCGACTGTAGCCCTAGTCTCGGTTTTTTTTTCATTTCTTCCCACCCTTTTCATGACGCGCGACATATGTTGCTTGTATGGAAACAAACGGCCAGGACTCGCGTCATGCGTCAAGAAAACGCCTGTACAAGGGGCCCTAAAATCCAAAGAAAAAAATTAATCTAATTTGGTTTGTTCTTCCGCATTCACATTAGCAAGTAAAATGTTCATTTACATTTGAAGTATACAGGGAGAAATGAGGGAAATTCACAAAACATACATTTTCCGAGACAACAACTTTTATATTTCAAATCCCATAAGGACACTACTAAATTTATTTACATCCATTACTGTTTCCAGCCTGTGGCCCGGGTCAGTTTTTTATTCAAGCCATATATTTTCCACTTCCGGCTGGCTAGACCTGTCGTAGCTTCACATGCTTTATAATCTAACTTAAGACTAGGACAGGAACAACATCCAGTCCCCGGCCGTTAATTCATCACTGTGAAAGGGTAAACCCACATTTGGCCAACGACAAATTTTTCAGCAATTTCGGAAATTTAAGCCAAGACCCTTAAATCAGTATACAGACACGCTACCAGGCGTCGGACTTGAACCCTACTAAATATTTTTTAGAATCAATTTAAATATGACAAATACCTCTTTTAACCATAGTATGGAGTACATTAGAACGGTCTCATGATTGTCCAACAGATGGAAGCACTAGTAGCTCAATTCAAGTTAAAATTAGAATTTCCTCCTTTTCCCATGTACCCTTTATTTATAAATTATGTATTCAAAAAGAGAGATGACGCCGCCAATAAAAAGTTAGCAGAACACCTAAGACCTAATGGCCACTAGTGCGGGTAGTTCCAAAACCAAGAAACCTACAGAGATGAAATTTTAAACACCGGTAGGTCTACATATTTTAGGGACTCTGAGGGTGTAAGAGTTTTTTCCCCTCTCTCTTTCTTTTGCAAGCCTAATGTCTTAGACCACTTGACCACTATTTCAGGCATAGCCTAACTCATAAGCCAAGAAACAATAAAGTTAAAACTTTATGAAGTCCTACCTATTTACGGAAACCTTAAGAGTGAACACCTCGAGTGTATTTTTTTAAATTTTTTTTTTATATTGTGATATTCACGGTGTCGGTATAACTCACTTGCGGGCTGAAGCTTTGGAGTTTTTTTTAAGCATATATACAAAGTAAAAACTCATTATGTGAATCTCGGGTCTTAAACAAAATCAACAACTCAAAACATATTTGTTTTTTGTCATATTCATTTCGAGCTTTACTCCTTAAACAACGTGACCGCATATTTGTAAACGAATGTTGTTAACTTTTGAGAATATTCCGGTGACTAGGCATCAAGCCCATGATGACCCAGAAACCGAGTCACCGCGGTCCGTGGTTCTAGAAACCGCGACCTAGACCTGAAGCCCGTCTTACAGGGAAATGCAGAAGGTCAGGTCGCGCCGACCAAAATGACAATTAATATATTCCCCTCAATAGCCCAAGATGTTTCTATTTCTGTGAGAAGTATGTCACCAGTGTAAGGCCAACGCTAGAGTTCGATTTCCATATAAAGAGCCCTTTAGAAAATACAAACATATTATATTTTGCAACAAAAATTAATATCATTTTACTATTTTATCAGTGTTATTTTATATGTAGTAATATTATCTATCAAAAGTGAACCTGTCGATCACATGATTCACATATAAATACGTGAAAGTAGATCTAGTAGCGTTTATAGATACCCGCTTCAGTGGCCGCATGGTCTAACGCACTACTCTCGCAGTAGACTAGACTGCCGATGATGGGGAGCTCGAAGTTCGAATCTCAGTCAGGTGTACTGAGTTTTTTTCCCAAAATAGTTTTACAATCTCCCTCCAAGCAAATGCGGGTACACTTCCTATACATATAACCTTCCTAATTCCTAGAAACCATTAGCGCAATTAGTATACAAGCGTATACCCTGAAAGGGCAGTAAGATGCGGTGCTAAAAAAACTTTTTAGCTGTAAGATAAGGGCCTTCGTATGAAAATTGGACTGTACACCCACGGCCTTAGTCCACTGTGTAGATATTGTCGTCATTGTTAACTTCCATTGTTTCATTTGAGTCGCGCAATACGCTTCAATTGCTCGTCGGTTGCAATTTCAATACGTGCACACACGTTGGCACAATAGATGAAGAAACAAAACATCGCGTAGATAAATTACTAATAAGTAATTTGTTTTTGTTGTGAGCACTAGAAAAGTAAATAAATTACTTCATTAGCAAAATTACTTCCAGTCTGTAGCTATAATAGGATTTTGGTGGATACAAACTTTAAAAAATTAGTTTTATTGAACTCAACATTGATATGATTTTACCATATTATTAGTAGGTATTATTTCATAATATTACGTTTCAAAAGTGACAGCTGCAAATCACATGACATGACGCACAAAGATTTTAAAATAAAAAATAATATAATATTATTATTATTAGCACCACGTCTTACTACCCGTTCGGGTTATACGCACTTACGCTAATGTGTAATAGTAGGGTGATTATGAGATGAAATGAAGGACCTACAGTTTAACGTGGAATCCGAACAACGGTGGAGGCCTGGCATTCCCCACATTTACAAGATGTCTTGTCAGAGGTGAAGGAAGGGTTTGGAAATCAGATAAATCTGTGCCGGGACCGAGGATTGAACCCCGGACCCCAGCACAGAATATAATATTAACACCGCGTCTAGCTACCCGTTCGGGTTATACGCTTTTCGTGGAGGGAGAGTGGAAAACCATTTAGGAAAAACCACCCCCAGTTCACCCGACCGAGATTCGAACCTCAATCTCCCCGTCCTCAGCAGTCGAGCTCAACACGTCTAGCGCGTTAGCCAACTACGCCACCGAGGCGGGTATTTTAAAATAGTTTTAAGTACATTTTGTAACTTTAAAAATTGTTTCATCTGCCTTCAGAATCTGATTGTAGACATGCTAATCCAAGTCACTTTTTCATGATTGTAATTAGTGAAACTACTCAAAAGCTAGTTAATTTTTTCATCGCGTCTTACTACCTATCGGGGCTAACCGCATATTAGCATATTTAGCACGAGGAAGGTAACCAAATGTGTGTAGAGGGAGAGTGGAAAACCATTTGGGAACAGCCTCATTCATTTAGCCTGGTTGGGGCTCAAACTCTGACCAGCCCATTAACGACAAACGAGGGTGACACCTTAGCCCACGTGTCCACCTATGCGGATTATTGCTATGAGTTTAACTTTCAAGTTAAAATAAGCTAATAATAATGTATTGAACTAATAAATGGGTTTCAATAGTTACATTCTATTTAGATATAAGTAGGCCTACTAAATATTCCATTTTCGAAAGATGTCGATTTTTGCCGAAAACATTTTTTCTCCCATCTAGATTAATATAACCACAATACAGGTTGGGACCAAAACAATTAGACGATTAGTAAAAAGAATTAACACTTTGATTGAAAAGTAAATATTCACTATCTGAATAAAAGCAAACTACATACTACATTTTTTAACTTTTTGAAGATAATGTCACTCAGGTGAGCTCCGCCAGACGTCAGGCAAACCTCAGCACGTTGTCCATCACTTTCCTCAGCATATATCGTCTAATTGTTTCCGCCCCACCTGTATTTACTGTTGTAGTTTAGAATAGCAGAAGAAGTTTAAAGGGCTTTGCAATGTTTTATAAAATAATGTACTTTAGTGACTTAACAGCACACTAATGAACTAAATTTAGTTAAAATTGCTAAAAATATGTTTTTATAAGCCGAGTGATTATATAAGCACAGGACTTATAAACTAACTCAGCTCTAAGAAAGACACAACATCCAACCCCAACCATTAATTTACCACTGTGAAAGGGGAAAACCCGTATTTCACCAATGATAAAGTTTTCATTCCTGCCAGGAATCGAACCCGTTACCCCCAGCATAATTGATAGACACACTGCCGACTGAGCGAATGTGTCGGACTTGATGAATAATAGAACCATTAGAAATGAAGTCGGAAAACCTGAATCAAATAACAGATCTAGTTATTCTAATTAAGTCGAAAATAACATTAACAAACAATAACCCACTTCAGTGTCCGAATGATCTAAGGCGTCAAGCAAGTGTTGGACTGGCCTGCTGATAACGGGGAGCTAGAGGTTCGAATCCCAGTAGGATCTAATGAGGGTGGTTTTCCCTAAATGTGTTCCCACTCTCTCAATACTTACTTACTCTATGACATTAGGCACTCGAAAGTTAATTGCCGCACATATAAAAGTACGCCATCTATGACTATCTTGAGCTGGTTCCCTCCAGTCCACAAATTACACCATATCTCTTTCAAGTCCATTATAATGTTATCCCCCCCATTTGCGTTTAGGTCTTCCCAATGGTCTCTTACCATAGTTCTAGTTCAATGCTTATGTAGATTAATTATTATTAAAAGCATTGTTATGCAACACGTAATCAGGTCAGTCGTTTACATCGACAGGAAGTTATAGAAATCGAAACTAGCTTGATTTTTCATTATGTTTAAGTGTTTAACCCACTTCGATGGCCGCATGTAGATATGAGATGGAAATTTTTAATGTTAAGAATTTCACCAAAAATGCTTTTTTTTAACTTTAAAATATTTTTCCCTATTAAAAAATCAACTATTTAAAAAAGTTCTACTCAATCAATAACACTGATTCCAGTTTTTTTTCACACTCATGCATCGACCACAGCGCTTGGTGGTTGAATGTGTCACTAACGTCGGGTTTTATATTGGCCAGATATAATACTTCATTATAAACAAATCCTTTATGAATACATCCCCTTTTCCTGGGATTTAGCGATTTGAAAGTTTTACAAAAAAATTTCAATCTCTTAATTTCCACTATTTATTTGGATTTAATTTTCAATTTATCATACATTATTAACATAATTTTAAGTTTGTCCTAAGTATTTGCTAACACCTTTATTCCCCCTCCCGTTACACCTCAACCCACTATTTGATGGTTTTTATGTATAAATGTAATATAGAGGCTCTAGTTACCAACCAAGAGTCTCACCTAGTAGGTCACGAACCACCACTGCGGAAAAATGTCATCTCTTGTCAAATGGTCTAACCCAATGGTCTCAAATTCAAACCAGCCGAAGGTCCAGATTCACAAACCCCAGGGTATGTTGAGGGCTACAGCCTAGACAAACATTATTTGCTTCAATATATTCTATACTTTTGTTTTTGCAGCGCGTCTTACTACCCATCCATACTCTACACGTTTTAATTATGCTAGTAGGTAAGGACGCACTTTGGTGGTCACATTGTCTAAGGTGCTACTGCCGATGACAGGGCGATCAAGGCTCGAATCTCAGTCGGGTGGTTTTCCTAAAATTATTTAACACTCTCCCTACACGAAGCTGCGGGTACACTTTCTATAAATATATCCTTCTTAAAACTTCATAAAACTATAAGCGCAATTAGTATATAGCCTATAATCCGAACCAGTAGTAAGTCGCAGTGCTAAAACAAAAAATAGTAGGTTAGGGATGAGGAAGATATAATTTAGAGGAAATGTAACAGCACTTGAGTTAAGGGAACGTGGGAAAACCATCCTCTATACACCCGGCTGGAATATGAACTCTTCCCACTCCAACACCGGAAAACTAGACCATAAGAATATGACGTTTAATCCTAGTGCCTACTGCTCTATACTTGCTGTTTGATTAAAATGTGTTTAAAATCTTTGGTGCATATTTAAAAACATTTGTTCTCCCATATGTTTATGTGGATTGGCGAAATACTCGAAGCAGCTTTCATTAGATTCTCCAAATTAAAATTCCCACAGTTAAATATTTAAAGTGATAAAAACATAGCAAAGTGTTAAATTGTTCTATGTGATTTTTGTTATTCAAAATTATGTACACAGTAAAATTAAACTTATTTTTTTGAATGTGGTATGACTGCAGGCCTGAGAGAAATATAAAAGTATTGCCGGTCAGATATATCTCGCGGGCCGGGAGTTTGCGAGCCCTGGTCTAATTTGTCGCTTTCACAATAGAATGGATGGTGATTTCCAACTCTCTTTTCACGCAAATAAGGATACATTTTCTCTCAATCATTCCTTCAGCATCCTTTCTTCAATAGTGTAAATATGTATAAATGAAAAGTAGCTAACATTGATAGTTTTAAGTAAATTTTATTTATTATTAATATTAGAATAATCTGTAAAATAAAGAGTCTGTTTTTCTGTCATGAGCATTACCGCATGCAGAGGCATGATTTAAAAAATATTAATAGCCCCTGTACAAGAACATATGCACCTCGGATCCAACATTTAATTTTTTTTTTACTTAACTAAAAACTAACTTCAAGTCACGTTCCACGTACATTCATAAAACTAAAAACAATTCTCCCGGGTAGAGCCGGGTATTTCTACAGTTAGTGTAACGATATTCACACCAGCGCCTATGAGTGAGAAGGTAGGTTAGAGCTGGAAACTGTGGCAGTGACCTCCCCCAAGGTTTCAGAGCCGGAACCCCGCCCACCACCCGTTAAATAAACATCACAGGCCATACTAGATTGTACACGCTATACATTGCAGCGCCTATGAGTGAGAAGGTAGGTTAGAGCTGGAAACTGTGGCAGTGACCTCCCCCAAGGTTTCAGAGCCGGAACCCCGCCCACACCCCATGAAATAAACATCACAGGTCATACTAGATTGTACACGTTATACATTGCAGCGCCTATGAGTGAGAAGGTAGGTTAGAGCTGGAAACTGTGGCAGTGACCTCCCCCAAGGTTTCAGAGCCGGAACCCCGCCCACCACCCGTTAAATAAACATCACAGGCCATACTAGATTGTACACACTATACATTGCAGCGCCTATGAGTGAGAAGGTAGGTTAGAGCTGGAAACTGTGGCAGTGACCTCCCCCAAGGTTTCAGAGCCGGAACCCCGCCCACACCCCATGAAATAAACATCACAGGCCATACTAGATTGTACACGCTATACATTGCAGCACCTATGAGTGAGAAGGTAGGTTAGAGCTGGAAACTGTGGCAGTGACCTCCCCCAAGGTTTCAGAGCCGGAACCCCGCCCACACCCCATGAAATAAACATCACAGGCCATACTAGATTGTACACGCTATACATTGCAGCGCCTATGAGTGAGAAGGTAGGTTAGAGCTGGAAACTGTGGCAGTGACCTCCCCCAAGGTTTCAGAGCCGGAACCCCGCCCACACCCATGAAATAAACATCACAGGCCATACTAGATTGTACACGCTATACATTGCAGCACCTATGAGTGAGAAGGTAGGTTAGAGCTGGAAACTGTGGCAGTGACCTCCCCCAAGGTTTCAGAGCCGGAACCCCGCCCACACCCCATGAAATAAACATCACAGGCCATACTAGATTGTACACGCTATACATTGCAGCGCCTTTGAGTGAGAAGGTAGGTTAGAGCTGGAAACTGTGGCAGTGACCTCCCCCAAGGTTTCAGAGCCGGAACCCCGCCCACAGCCCATGAAATAAACATCACAGGCCATACTAGATTGTACACGCTATACATTGCAGCGCCTTTGAGTGAGAAGGTAGGTTAGAGCTGGAAACTGTGGCAGTGACCTCCCCCAAGGTTTCAGAGCCGGAACCCCGCCCACAGCCCATGAAATAAACATCACAGGACATACTAGATTGTACACGCTATACATTGCAGCACCTATGAGTGAGAAGGTAGGTTAGAGCTGGAAACTGTGGCAGTGACCTCCCCCAAGGTTTCAGAGCCGGAACCCCGCCCACAGCCCATGAAATAAACATCACAGGCCATACTAGATTGTACACGCTATACATTGCAGCGCCTTTGAGTGAGAAGGTAGGTTAGAGCTGGAAACTGTGGCAGTGACCTCCCCAAGGTTTCAGAGCCGGAACCCCGCCCACAGCCCATGAAATAAACATCACAGGACATACTAGATTGTACACGCTATACATTGCAGCACCTATGAGTGAGAAGGTAGGTTAGAGCTGGAAACTGTGGCAGTGACCTCCCCCAAGGTTTCAGAGCCGGAACCCCGCCCACAGCCCATGAAATAAACATCACAGGCATACTAGATTGTACACGCTATACATTGCAGCACCTATGAGTGAGAAGGTAGGTTAGAGCTGGAAACTGTGGCAGTGACCTCCCCCAAGGTTTCAGAGCCGGAACCCCGCCCACCACCCGTTAAATAAACATCACAGGCCATACTAGATTGTACACGCTATACATTGCAGCACCTATGAGTGAGAAGGTAGGTTAGAGCTGGAAACTGTGGCAGTGACCTCCCCCAAGGTTTCAGAGCCGGAGCCCCGCCCACAGCCCGTGGGAGAAACCCAACCATACAACCAGATACATCGGCATCTTCGTCAGCAGCAGCATCACTTCACATGGTTCCTGGGAACTCTTCTTTGCCCTAGACTTCGGTGAATACATTTGATCATTTCTGTTGTTCACAGTTAGCGTTCATGGATTTAAAGTATACTTTCTAATACTATTATTTCGGTATGCTACCTTCAAAATATATTAACAAAATAATAATAGCTAACTATGATTACCAAAACCTTTGTGCCGTCTATTAGCTTCTTCACGCTTGAAATCCAAGAATGTGGGGAATGCCAGGCCTCCACCGTGGTTCGGATTCCACGTTAAACTGTAGGTCCTCCATTTCATCTCACAATCACCCTACCATTACACATTAGCGTAAGTGCGTATAACCCGAATGGGTAGTAAGACGCGGTGCTAATAATAATAATAGAAATCCAAGAACTTTAAATGCTACATTATCACTATCATCATCTGGGATCGAACCCACTTTCCTACGACACTCATGGGGGCGGAAATACCTTTTTTTTTTGTAATTCCAATTATTATAATATTAAATTCTCTAATAATGATAACAATAAACTCGTGGTCTTTACGATTTATTATTATTATTAGCACCGCGTCTTACTACCCGTTCGGGTTATACGCACTTACGCTAATGTGTAATGGTAGGGTGATTGTGAGATGAAATGAAGGACCTACAGTTTAACGTGGAATCCGAACCACGGTGGAGGCCTGGCATTCCCCACATTCACCTTTACGATTTAATCTTACGTTTGACTATCAATCAAAGTGTGACTTGCATTCTTTACTAGACAAAAGTAATATTGATATGAGTTTCAATTTAAAACTTAATTTTAATACATAGGACTTTTTCTTTAGAAAAGTTATTCAATATATTAATTTCACTATATTATAAATAAGAGCGCGTTTCAGCCTATGAGTTTAATTTTCAAACATTATTTGATTACAATTAATATATTAGCGATTTAAAAAGTGTCAGTGCACATTAGAATACTTAAATAACATTGACATATTGCATGCCGGTCCTTTTTTTTAAATAAAATGATATTACAGAGACTTAATAATAAAACCCGCCTCGGTGGCGTAGTTGGTTAACGCGCTTGTCGTGTTGAGCTCGACTGCTGAGGACGGGGATATCGAGGTTCGAATCTCGATCGGGTGAACTGGAGGTGGGGTTCCTAAAGGGCTTTCCACTCTCCCTCCACGCAAATGCGGGTTCACTTCCTCTAATTCAACCTTCCTAAATCCATTAACGTAATTAATACGTAAAGCGTATAACCCGAATGGGTAGCATGACGAAATGCTAACTATTATTATTACTTAATAATAAAAACTGGACTAAAGGATAGATTTTTTTTTACCATTGGTGATGTTGGGACTTCACCTTTCACAGTGATAAATTGACGGCCAGGGGACAGGTTGTGGTGTTTGTTTTAGATTCATGCAAGGTGGCTCCAAAGCTTACATTATAAAATTTATTGGCTTTCCTAGGTGTTCTAAAGAACATTTTTCAATTTTTCCTGACTTTACCTTTACCCGGGTTATCTAGTGAAATACAATTTTTCCGTTAATTGTTACTGTTCATAACACAAATGATAGAAGTTAGAAAACTCCAACATTCATAAGTTATTTTTCTGTATTAAATATTCTAGGTATTATTTGTGGCATTAAAAAGAAGCATCCTACAACCATCTAATGTTGGAACGCCAATCATTCTAGGCGAGAAAGCCAATCTCTCTCACTTTTATTTTAGTGTTGAGGTGGTATAATAATGTTTATTTTAATCAGGTATTAGATAAGAAATTAGGAAAAGAGTACAATCTAAAAAACGCGTGATATTACTCGGTCAGTAAGATGTTGATGTCTCGCCTACTGTCAAGGAATGTAAAACTAAGAATATACGAAACAATTTTACCAGTTGTTCTATATAGGTGTGAAACGTGGCCTCTTACCTTACACGACGAACAAATATTTAGGGTGTTGGGAAACAAGGTGCTTAAGAAGATATTTGGTCCAAAGAGGGATAAGGCTACTGGGGAGTGGAGGACTCTACATAATGATTAGTTACATACCCTGTACTCATTACAGGACGTTGTTAAGATAATCAAGTCTCGTATATTAATTACGGTGGTCAGGACATGCAGCGCTAATGGAATAATCTAAAGCCATGTTCAGGGTACTGATTGGCAAATCCAATGAGAAGACCTCGACGCAGATGGATGGATAACATTAGAATGGACCTGAAAGAGATAGACAGGATAAAAATAGCTCAAAATAGGGATAAGTGACGTACCTTATTAAGTGCGACGGTGAGCTTTCGAGTTCCTAGTGCCATTAGTGTAAGTAGGTAAAGTACTTAAATTCCGTGACATTTCCATGTCGGCCCTGTCTGTAGCCCACAGTGTTATGTTAGCCTGCAAGTCGTGTGTGGATATAATATACTTTACTTAGCACCACATCTTACTACCCGTTCGGTTTATACGCTTAAGTACTAATTACGCTGATGGGTTAGGAATCTGGAAGGTTGAATATAGATGAAGTGAACCCGTATTTGCGTGGAGGGAGAGTGGACGACCATTTAGGAAACACTCCCTCAGTTCACACGCGAAAGATTCGTACCTCAATCTCCCCATCCTCAGCTGTCTAGCTCAACACGAAACCAGCGCTTTAGCTAACTACGCCACCGAGGCGGGACGGATATAATAGGTTGGTTCAGTAAAGTGCGCGTTCTAAAAAAAATGCTGATGAGTAATTTGTGCACCCTTGACAGCTGCGGCAGGTGAACCGAGCCACGCTCCTTGTGACCTTGTTAAGATTATCGCGATGTTAGGTAGGATTCATAAAGAGAAAAAGTTTTTACTAGTACAGCCAGGGCCGCAAAAAGAAGCCTGCATTTTTCAGTGCCACCGTAAGACTTGTCCCTTTGTGTCGAAAGGGATTGCAAACATGGCAACGCTAATGCCGTCCACTAAAATAACGGCATGTTGAAATATAAAAAATAAATAAACTACAGATTTCCGAAATTTAAAACGAAAAGAAGACTACACACAGGAAATTATAACGCGAATGTGCTAAATATGTGTGCATTGTTGAGCATTTTCTTAGTATGTTTATTCATAACTAAGTCCAACTTATGTTTACGTCAGAACTCAAATTAAAGTTATTTTTACATACACGTTTGTTTACAAAGAGGAAAGAAAGAGGTTATAAAACTTTGATAATAATAGGTTTTTTTTTACAAATATATATACATAAATTCGAAGCTTAAAACTGGGGTCTCCAATCATACAAACATCTCTCTTTTAAGGTAAGAGTACACTATAGAGTTTTCAACTAGAATTAATCTAGCTAGAGCTGTCTAAAAGAAGTCTCGGTGAAGTCTCAGTTTGTAAAGAGACGCGAGAGCTGCCTAGCGAGAGCAGGTCGAAGCTTTAGGCGAGATTTGGCTAGGGTGTGTAGTGACGGTGGAAACAGTTGCGAGAGCACATCAGTGAGAGTTTCTAGCTCTCACTAGCTCTATCTAATCGAACAAATAATAGACTAGCTGCCCTCGAGTGAAATGGCGAAGACTAAAGTGTTGTAGGATAGAATCAAAACAGTAACTTTAATTGAATGTTTTGAAAGCTATCCCGAATTATGGGATGTCGGAGTTAAGTGAATATCGAGAAAGGGATAAAAAAAAAAAGCAAAGGCACTGAAAAATAAAGCTGAATATTTGGAAATGGAAGAGTCAGAAGTTATTAGGAAATGGCATAATCTTCGGTGCCAAATGAACTCGGAAATAAGGAAAATGAAGAAAAAGAAAAGTGGTGATAAAGCAGATGACTTAGTGTATAAAAGTAATTGGGAGTTCTATGACAGTTTACATTTCATGGTAGGAAATCATTAATGCAATCCATTCTACCTAATTACCATAGCCCGAGAGCCTAGTGTACATATCAGATAGAGAAGTCTAGCTAGAGTCGCTCTAAGGTAGTCTAGCTACAGTAGCCCCATGACTTCTTTGGTGCTGACTGACAGCTCACAGCTGACAGTTGACAGCTTTAAAAACTTACCAGACCAAATTACGTATCCATACACCGAACCAGATGATCTGCAAAAACATGTGTTTAGCAGCTGTCACTTTTGAGAGTCAAATTTAGGTATAACCTAAATTTTGACTGTCAGAAGTCAGCTGTGAGCTGTCAGTCAGCACCAAAGAAGCCATAGGGCTACTGTAGACACTCTGTAGAGACAAATTCGGTTGCAGTGTACCCATTGTTTAGAGAAGCTCTCGCTAGATTATACGCTGTCTAGTTAGATTTTAATCTACAGTGTACTTACCTTAACAGTCGCAACATAGGTACATAAATACATATTTTCTGAATCTGGCCATTTTAAAGGCGGTTAGAATGGTAAATATAATAATAATATTAGATCCACTTCAGTGGCCGCGTGGTCAAACGCGATACTTTCGCAGTAGATTAGACTGCCGAAGATGGGGAGATTGATGTTCGAATCTCAGTAAGGTGTACTGAGGATGGTTTTCCCAAAACGGTTTTCCACTCTCCACGCAAATGAGGGTATACATCCTATAGATATAACTTCTCTAGTCCCTAAAACCATTAGCGAATTGTATCTCTGTACAGCCTAAATATTATGCTAGTAAAACAAATAAAGAACATAGACTGAAATAATTATTTTAAATAAACGGAGTCCCCTAAAAACTTCACAGCACCAGTCTCCCTAGAGTCTGCTGGTGGCCCTGATTCACAAGACTCAGAAAAATGAGCTCAGGCAGAGTCAAAATAAAGAAAAGATTGAAATATAAGTCAAAAAACACTTAGGAAAAAAAACCACCTTCAGCAAACCCGGAAAGTATTGTGAGCCCAGCCTGTTGCCGCCTAAGATCAAGAATCGAGCGATGACCCCTAGGCCAACATACACGGTTATAACTAGTACTAATTATAGTAATGATTAGAACCCGAATTTTGATAATATGTCATCTTTTTATTGGTTCAACATCAACACTCTTCATAGGTACATAAACTTTGTTCATGATCCCTGTTTTGTGTGTATATATATATATATATATATATAAGGGCATTTTTTGGTCATTTTGGAATTTTAAGGTAATATTTTTTTGTTTGTATCCTTTTAGAGTAATTTTATGACATAAAAAAAAGGATTTTTGAGTAATCTTAAGGTATTCATGTTGAAGGCTTTTCATTGCCTATATATTTCTTAGTTTCCATTTGGTAAAGTGCGTGTTAGATTTAGTCGTGCATTTATTACGACTCTTTGTTCATATTTTTCGGTATTTTAAAAAAAAGAGGTCTTTTTTAGAATTTTAATAGGTCATTTTTTGATCATTTTTAAGTCATCAAAATCCTTGTCCTGGTAATGATTTAAAATTATTATTAACACCACGTCTTACCACCCGTTAAGGTTATACGCCCTTGCGCTAATGTGTAATGGTAGGGTGATTGTGAGACGAAATGGAGGAACTATAGTTTAACGTGGGTCCGAACCACGGTAGAGGCCTGGAATTTCACACATTCACAAAGCTGTAATTAAAATGATTTAAAAGTACGCAATGTTTGAAGCAAATATAATTTTTTCTTAAAAACAAAGCGGCTAGTAACCAGAAATAGGATTTTGTTCTTCGCGTGTTTTGGTATCTCCCATCCTTCATACAACTTTTTATCCCAACAAAAAGATTGATCAGAGGACACTCATAAATTCTATGAACAGTTTCTCTATAACTAGCTTTTAAATTAGTTATTAAATATTTTACGTCACGTTGGCTTAGTCGGTAGTGATTATACCATTTGATTTGAGAGTACCGTGTCCTATTATTTTAAAATTGAGGTTGTTTCCACTCACAAGTGACAAACAAACGGTTTAAGGTTAACCTATTGTGTATGCCTAAGATTATGAAAACATGATGCCAATAAAGCGTTTTGAAAACGTAAACAATTTTAACGCAATATCTATATAAAACAAAAGAGATGCGTTTAGTTTGACCTACTGCCAATGACACAATTTCTCAAGGTCAATATGGGCTTTATCTTTTCCGAGAGTCGCAATAAGACCTTAACATATTCTCAAGCTGTTGATAAATTTAGCAAGTAGCCGTTCAAGACGTCCGTAATCAAAGCCCGCCCTTGAGGCCGGTCGGATAAATAGGATAAAGTGTTACAGAATTAATCGGTCCGCGTTGGGCGTCGATTAAAACATTACGGGTCGGCGATGGGCACCGATTGAGGTGATACCGTTTAATCAGCTGATAATTGCCCCGTGATCGAGCACTAACTAAAGCGGTACGGTATTTTGATGATATAATTGGTATTTATAGCCCCGTGATCGAGCGCTAATTATTATGATACGGAATTATTATCAGATATGTTAATTTAATAAATAAGACCTTTAATGTTGCACACGATTTATTAAAGTTATTTTATCTTCGGCATTGAAGATATAAGTTTATATGATACAGCTTAGTTGAAATACATATTTCTTCTCTGTAACATTTTCTGTGCACTCTATGGATTTCATTTAGTGGCACTGTTTTATTACAACGTTCTCTAGATTTGTTCGACCAGCACTGTGTGTATTCATACGCATAAGTGCCTTATATATTACCTACCCCTTGCACTTTGGACCTCTCGCAACCAGTGTCAAAACCAACTAATCGAAAGCGTCCTGGCGATAGATTTTGTGAAGGCTAGCTTCCTATTGGGTAGAGGGAGCTAGCGTCACTTGCTTTTTTGGTAAATGCTGCGGAGTTGACTTTTGAAAGAAAAAATAAGTTTTAACTGTGCAATCCGTTGATATTATTTCTGAAAAGCGCGTGATTCTCCATGGATGAATTATTGAAAGGATATTTTACATATAATACTTAAAGAAAATGCATTTCATACATGTCTTTTTTAATATATGAGAGGAGTCCAAATGATTATCATTACAAAGGATGAAGTATTTTTTACAAACCAAAAGGGGAGCTATCTCGGAGTATATATACATTCCCAGGAAAACAAATCATTATAAACACATGTATTTTAATCTATATACGGCATTAAAAAAAAACCTCCATGGCGTCAGGCCGCAAACGATCCATACTAACCGAGCGACCGCCGTATGTTGGCGAAGATAGTGTTAACCTTTGCGGGAAGTGGGTGTAATACGGTCAGCACAACGAACCCTTAAGCCGTTAATCTCAGTTTTCTAGACCAGAGCCGCTATTATTTTATTCAAGTAGCTCCTCATTTGTCCTCATGAAAGAGTCAGGGATGGAATCCAGGCCCTGTGTATCTGTAGTCAGGAACTCTGAGCGCTAGACCAGAGAGGCGGTAATTCGGCATTTATGTTTAGGCAAAATCAAACAGTTGAATATAGCTTACACCATTAATGAAATTACCTAAACCTTCAAGTAAGCCACAATCCGGAATCTCACCATACACAATGTCATTACATTCTCACATAAATACAATGTAGCTTGCACCATCAGTACACTAGTCTCAACATGGCTATTCTCAGTCCGTCAAATTGGGCCCAGTCCAGTATTTTACCTAACAATAGCTCACTAAATACTCCAACATAGCTTGCACCACCAGTACACTTTCACTTAACACTAATATCACTAAATACGCCAACATAACTTGTATCACCTGTACACCTTGACATAACACATTATCAACATAACTAGAGCAACGAGTATATCTGTCTCAGCACATCTGCTCTTTGTAAATTACTTCAAATATAACTTAGCCCAGAATATCACCAAACACTAGGTCACTAAATACTCCCACGTGTTCAATACAACTTGCACCCGCAGTACATCGGTCTCAAAACAGCTGCTCTCAGTATAATGACCTTCAAATGGGACCCAGCTCGGAATCTCCCCGAAACCAAACCTTGAGTGTCTCCTCACGTCTACATAACCTCACTATTCAACTTCCTCTGGTTTCCCCTTACAATGTCTTGGATGCTTTTGTGTTCTTCCAACACCACCTTCATACGCCATCTGCTAGCACTCCTTTATTTTTCGTGCATGCAGTATACGGGTTACTTGTACACATGCCGTCCCCGTGGCCTAGTGCTATTACAGGTAGAGAAAAATGTGGGATGGGAAAGCTTCAATTTTGGAAAAATTTCCTGCTATTTAAATGGAATACAATCGAGCTAACCCAAGTTTTAATTTATCTTAAAGACGTTAATACCAGAAAAATTATCAAATGAGTTACAATAAAGCAAAAACAACGACTCCAGCTCTCTGCTCAAACTCATCGACTACAGTGCTTGGTGGTTGAATCTGTCACTAAAGTTGGGTCTGCTGTAAACCAGGCATGTTAATATTTCAATATTATAATCAAAGCCTTAACCATGGTGTCTACTCAACTTGACCAATGAAATTCCCCACTAAAAAGTATGTCACATCCTTCTAACTCCCCCCCCCCTCCCTCCCACCTAATTTTTTCTACTGATCTTTTTTATTAATAATAAGTTTTAAAATTTAAATGAACATATTTTTGAAATTTGTATTAGCATTGTTTTCTAAGAATTATAAAATATATTACACAGCTAGAAACAAACAAAAACTACAGTTTGAATAACATTATTATTTACAGATTTAATGATTATTATATTTCATATTTTTATTTTTAGTAAAACAACATTTTCCCGGATATTTGTTGTAATTGACCAAATTCCCTACTTATTCCCGTTTTTTCCCGATCACTTCAAATTCTCGGCTAATTCCCGTTTTCCCTGATTTTTCCGAATGGTAGACACCCTGCTAAACGAATACATCCCTTTCCCTTGAAATTCAATGATTTTTTTTAAATCTCTAATAATTTGCATTATTTGTTCAGATTAAAAAGTTACCCGGAAATTGCCATCTATACCTAAAGATCCAAGGTCCTAACTCAATCCTAGCGAGCAGTAAAGGTAGTGTTAGGACAAGTCGTATTTTTTGTTTCGTATTACGTATTTACAAGTTTTTAAAGATGGGTCCAAGCCTAATAATTCTGTGATAGCCACAACCTAGACTGAAAAGTGAAAACTATAAGAAAGAAAAAAACGCACTCAATTTAATCTCTTATGCTTTATTAACCTCGCCATACTACGGTTAATCCGCGTATAACTACACTAATATGGTACGAATATTGAAGGTAAAGTTAATAGAAAATGTAGACGCATTTGCATGATGGGAGAGTGGTAAACCATTTAGGAAAAACACTTTAGGTAAACCCAATTGAGATTCTAACCCCGACCCTCTTGTTATCAGCGTACTAGATTACCTTCTGAAAAATTTGGATAATTTAATCTATAAATGGTAGGTTCAATCCCCCCTTCCATGGAGCTTTTTAAAAATATATATACATTTATTAATATAATTATTACAAATTTATTTCCCCGTCGAATACACAAATTAAAATATATTCTTTTTGGTGAAATTGTATAATTTTAATGTTGCTAATAAATGCATGCTTTGTAACAGATATAAAATAAACATGTCCATGTAACTAGGTATTAGCTATTTTTTAAGGACTTGGTGCAAAAAGTGGCTTAAATATATAAAAGTGTAGCTTACACTACTTTCACAAAGTAATATACACAATAAAAGTAGTAAAAATTGGCACAGTTGATTATAATTAAACAATGAGTTTTAGATCACTGGATTATGGACCAAGCTATATTTTGTAGGATTGTAAAATATCAAGAGAAAAAAACAACGCAATGCACTCGAAAAAAAAAAAGTGTCAAAACTTTGGTGAGCAAGTCTCGCCTGGTTTTGTGGTGACGGGGAGTTTCGGGATTCAAATCCCAGTCGAGAGTACTAAAGTGGTTTCTCCTAAAGGATGTCCCACTCCCCCTACTCACAAATGCTAGTACATTTCCTCCAAAATTCAAACATACTTATCCCTATCCCATTAGTACGAATATGCGGCTAACCTGGACGAGAAGTAAGGTTTAGAAATATTATAGTTTATAGCCCAAAATAGTATTATTTCATTCCTTTGGCTGAGTTTTGAGAACAATGCTTCAATCGAAGCCAAAGAATCATTGTTATTCCTCCATAGCTGAGTGAGAAAGAACATCAATAATTACAACGCTGTGGAACAATGCTTCCTTCTATCTAAAACAACGATTGAAATAATGTTGTACCCTCTTTGTGTTATGGTTTGCTCAACAATGAGACATGGTTTATGGTGGGTTTTTTTTTAGCACCGCGTCTTACTGCCCGTTCGGGCTATACGCTAACGATTTTAGGGACTAGGGGGGTTATATTTATAAAAATTATACTCAAATTTGCGTGGAGAGTCTATAAAAACCACCCTTGGTACACCCGACCGAGATTAAAACCTTGATCTCCCCATCATCGGTAGTCTTGTCTACTGCGAGAGTAGCGAGCTAGACCATGCGGCCACCGAAGCGGGGGTGTTTTGGTGTTGTCAAGCTAGTGTGTAAGTCGTTAGATAATACGAGCTTAAGTTTAAAGAAAAAGTACTTTAAATACGTAGAGTACGCAATAGAGACATGGGCGAATATGAGGTTTGAAATAAAATAAATAAAAAGGTTTGCCATTATGTTACCAGCTGACAAACAGAACCCAAGTTATAAACATCCTCTGTACGTTTAGTAAATCTGGATCTTGCATAAACCATGGTTTTACTAAACACTGTAAATTTATAGCAAGAACAGAGTAAAACGAACAGTATCCGCATAGACAAAGTATCCTTTCTTTATGGCGACTGACAGTTTCAACAGTCCCTAAATGAATCCCGCTTCGGTGGACGCAGAGTCTAGGGCGCTACTCTCACAATAGACTAAGACTGCCGATGACGGGGAGATAGAGGTTCGACCCCAGTCGGGTGTATTGAGGGTGGTTTTTCCTAAAATGTTTCCCACTCTCTCTACCCACACAAATGCGGGTACACTTCCTCTAAATTCAACCTTCGTCATCCTAACATATTTGCTTAATTAGTTCATATTGGCGTATAATACTAATGGGTAGTAAGATGAGATGCTAAACAAAATTAAAAAAGAGAAGAAAGCCGGTGGACCAACCTGGTCTGAGGCGTGCAAATGACATTTGGTTAACGTTCCCACCAATGCGGATATTAAAGATATCATTATTATTATTATTATTATTAGCACCGCGTCTTACTACCCGTTCGGGTTATACGCACTTACGCTAATGTGTAATGGTAGGGTGATTGTGAGATGAAATGAAGGACCTACAGTTTAACGTGGAATCCGAACCACGGTGGCGGCCTGGCATTCCCCACGTTCACAAGATGTCTTGTCAGAGGTGAAGGAAGGGTTTGGTAATCAGATAAATCTTTGCCGGTACCTGGGATTGAACACCGGCCGCCAGCACAGAGGTCTGACACCTTACCCTAGAAACCAGGTCACCAATTTAAAGATATCAGCATGCACGTTTTGAACCAACTGAATACATCAACAAAGGGATTTTTGTTAATGGTATATTTAAAACAAGGGTTATTGACTACTTAATCCAATAGATGAGGGTAGTTTGGAGGGGGGGGGGGGTCAACTATCCCGTATTATCGGAAATAATAATAAAATATCTTACTATTCTATAGCACTAGGAACTCAAAAGTTCATTGCCGCAATTACAAAAGTACGCCACCACCTAACCCTATCCAGAGCTAGCTCTATCCAGTTCACCTCATTAGTAGTCTTAAATTTAGCAGTGTCGGAATACAAGGCCGTATCCACCCGAAAGTTGAAAGCGGGAGAGGGGGGCGAAGAATTCGGACCCCCCAACCGCCTTAGGCGACAGAATTTCATAAACATACAAATATCTTTATAAGCTATTTGGAGCATTTTTTTAGAGATTACTAAGGAAGTAACTTACTGCACTTCGTCTAAAATTCCAAGAATTCGCATAGAATACAATTAATGTCATCAAAATTTATTGTATGAACAAAAGTTTTAACATAATATTGATATAAAATCAATTAGTTAACTTAGAATTGCATAGTACAAAAACAATTGCCAGTCAGTACCTTGAACAAGGATCTAGATCTTCCCATTCACGCTGCATGTTCTGCCCAACATAATTTATGAGACTTGATTATCCTAACAATGTATTGTGGTGAGTACAGATTAAGTTACTCATCATTATATAATTTCCTCCACTCTTCAGTAGCCTCATCCCTTTTTGAACCAAAATATTCCTAAGAGCCTTGTTTTCGAACACTTTGAATGTGTTTTTTTTTTCTTCATGTGAGACACCACGTTTCACAACCAGGGAGAAAAACCGGTAATTTGTTTTTATATATTCTAAGTTTACCTTTTAGGAGATAAAAAAAAACAGTGGTAAATAACACGTGGAAAACCACTTCCAGTTCGTCTGCTAGAGATTCGAAACTCAATCTTCCAATCATACGCAATCCAGTCTATTGAGAGCTTAACTCCTTAGACAGAGTGACCACCAGTCAAGACATTACACGACTTACAAACTAACCAATTTCTAGAACAAACACACATCCATGTGATCGTCCGTTAATCAATCACTGTGAAAGAGGAACCTCTGATATAATCATAAATTATATGTTTGTAGGTCGTATCCGGGACCCTGAACTAAGTGTGCAGACGCGACAACGTGACACCGACTGAGCTAAGGTGTAGAAACTTTAAAAGTAACGACCTTGACTGACAGTTGTGAAACACAACGGTTTAAATCGTAGTTAACAATACATTGGAATAACTTATCAGACAGTTCAATAAGTCACTAGATAATAGTTGTATGTTTTCATTGATTTACTTACAACATACAAACAGCTGTCTAGCCTGATGGAGAATATCAATTTTGATAGTTTTTAGATTAATGACCTTTTGCTACTCTGATTAACATTCTCATTTATAAACCCTGTTTCAGTGGCCGCAATGTCTAAGGCGTCACGATCAAAAAAGACACCTGCTGATGGCAGGAAGATCAAGGTTCCAATCCCAGTCGGGTGTACAGAATTTTTTTTCTTAAATGGGCCTACACTATCCCCCACGAAAATGCAGGTACATTTCCTCTAAACTCAACCTTTATTATCATTAATTCACTAGTGTAATTAGTATAATGCGTACAACCTAAACAGTTAGTAATACGCGGCGTTAAAAAAAATTAAACCCATAAAATATTAACACTTAGTTATGTAATAGTAATACTACCCGTCCAAGGTATGCACATGTTTACACTAATATGGCTAAGATAAATATGGTAAACTTTTGGGGAAGTGTGATTATGCGTGGAAGAAGTGTGGGAAAACCATCTCAGAACATCCGACCGGAATTCGAACCCGACATCTTCAATAGGGATAAAACAAACAGGATAAGTAAGTTAAAAATTAAATTGACCGTGTTTATTTTAGCAAAAAATGAAACCTTATTTTGTTTAGACGATAAAAGAACCATGTTTTTTTAGTTGAAACTAGAACTTTTTTTTTAAGCTGAACATGAAACCTAGTTTTGTTCAGTTGAAAATGGAACCGTACTTTCTTAGCTGAACATGGAACCGTGTTTTGCCTAGTTGAAAATGGAAACACGTTGATGATTGTTGAGAGACTTGGATATTGTTACAGTGCGAAAACCCATCGCCACGGGTAGAACGGTAAATGAGCAGATTAGAGGAACAACGGGACTTGTCCTGAAAAAAAAGAGAGAAAACTAAACAAGGTCATCGACAAAACATGCTAGCATAATTGACAGAGAGACTGAATATCCCGGTTCAATCCATCAGTAGGCAAAAAAAAAAGATGTTTTTTTTTATCCTAGCTTCAGGTTAGCAACTTATTTAGAATCCATCCTACTCATCGTGTTCCCTTAAAATAGAACGTTTACGACCCTCAGCTATATCCCAGTTTTATTTTGAATGACGGTGACCTGGTGGTCTAGGGGTAAGGTGTCAGACTTCTGTGCTGGCGGCCGGGGTTCAATCCTCGGTCCCGGCACAGATTTATCTGATTTCCAAACCCTTCCTACACCTCTGACAAGACATCTTGGGAATGTGGGGAATGCCAGGCCTCCACCGTGGTTCGGATTCCACGTTAAACTATAGGTCCTCCATTTCATCTCACAATCACCCTACCATTACACATTAGCGTAAGTGCGTATAACCCGAACGGGTAGTAAGACGCGGTGCTAATAATAATAATAATAATAATAATAATAATAATAATAATAATATAATAATAATAATAATAATAATAATAACAATAATAATAATAATAATATTTTGAATGACAGCTATAAAAAACAGGGTGTCCAAGTAAACAATATTTTAAAATTACTTGACATTTTCAAGTTTCTCAGAGACAATTTATTTTTACAGTCACTAAATATAGATATTAAGTATATTATAAACATTATTTTATCAGTACACCAACTTAATGTTAGACACTCATATAATATAAAATTGTATCAATCTATGAAAGGGTTAAAAGTATTTCAGCCAGAAGTGATGGGCTATTGGGTAGTGTGATCTAAGTTAGATTTCAGTGAGATTCTATTGAGACATTAAAAGATCGCCTTACACCAGCAGAGTTTAAAATAATTGTTGTTAGACACTATTTGTTTTATTAGTTTCTTCTTCCTATAACGTAATCGAATCCTTGCGCACGTCCGTAACCATGATTTCAACTTTGGCTAAAGACGTGCAGTAAAGGGGTAGAAATAATAATTAATATTGAATTTGAAAAGTGAGATGAGTTTGTTCACGAGGGACAAATATGTTAATAGAAATTCGCGGTGTGTTTTAAATGTAACCAATAAAAAGTGATTTTAACTATTGTAAAATTGTAAATAAAATTTGCATTTTTGGGGGAGGGGGGGGGATATGTGAAAATTTAAGAAGTTTGATCAAATTCCCTGATATTTTTCTTTTTTCTAGGTCACTGGACAACCTTAAAAAGCTACCGTATCTACTTTCACGTATTCATAAGTCAAGTCAAGTGATCTGCAGCCGCCTATAAAATAACACTAATAATATAGTAAACTGTTATCAACGCTGACCACAAAAAATATGTTTGTATTTTTTTTAAAGTGCTTTAAATAAATGTCCATTTGTAATAAAATCAAGGCACTAAAGTAAAAAAAAATTGTAAAAGAATAAATATGTAACCAAACCTATAATGATTCACCGTAGCCAAGTGGTATGGGGAGCTGACTATCACCGGTAAAACTGAGCCTAACAAGTCCGCGTGCCCACCGATGCGGACCCTAACGAAATGGTAGAGCAAACACCCAGATATAAAATATGAAATGGCTTGTAATAATAAAACTTTCTCCAAAAACTAGGATACCAAACAGGATGATTACTATAATATTAGCCACACTGGTTTTCCACATTGCGTGGGAAGGGCGCACATAGAAAGTGACAATATATTTTAACATGAATACTCTGCAGTCACAGCCCATTTTAGATAGAAATGAACTTTTTCAACAGTTTTGAAAGGTACTTAAGGTGGGAGTCTAGGGGACGCAAGAAAAGGTGTCAGTTTTTTTTTGCAGTTTTTATAGTAAAAACCCGCCTCGGTGGCGTAGTTGGCTAACGCGCTTGTCGTGTTGAGCTCGACTGCTGAGGACGGGAGATCGAGGTTCGAATATCAGTCGGGTGAAATGGGGTGGTTTACCCTAAATGGTTTTCCACTCTCCCTCCACGAAAATGCGGGTTCACTTCCTCTAATTCAACCTTCCCAATTCCTAATTCATTAGCGTAATTAGTACTTAAAGCGTATAACCCGAACGGGTAGTAAGACGCGGTGCTAAATATTATTATTATTATTATTTATAGTAAAACTGTTGTTAGAAATAAATCAAATATTTATTTAGAGAAACACAGGGTTTAATTTTCTTCATATGGTGATCTCAACAGTTCTTGAATATCTGTCAAGGTTATCCTGAAATTTAATGAAAACTTTTTATATTAATTTAAAAAGTTTCGGTATTAAGTGTTGCTCAAAGCTTTTTTGGTCCGACTAAGTTTTTTTTAAATTTATTACAAACTTATTATATGTTATTTTATATTGTTACAGAATTCCTTAGCTAATTTTTTACTCTTGAGAATTACAAGTTTTAAATAAAATGTTATTTCTAGAACGTCCTTATTTATAAAAAAAATTTAGAAGCATCGTATGACTATGTTTCCTAAAAAAATATTTCAATTTTTGTGTTCTAAAGATTTGTAATATTGATTTGTTACAAAAATAATTGATATAATCCCTACGGTCACGCGAACAGAATCGAAAGAAGAACAAAAACCACGTGCAGATATCAGAACTATTGAACCTCAATATCTTAAAATTACTAAGACTCCTTAATTAATTCCTACATGAGCTACCAAAAAAGTATGTAATTAATTATTTTTAAATAAATTTGACGAAAACATGTCAAACTAACTAAAAATCGTCATAGTAAACTAATAGTAATTCATATAATATAATTATAAAACAAACCAGAATTAATTATCAAAATAAATACCCGAGGCAAACCGTAGCCTCCTAGTTTCAATAAAGTCTAATCTAAAATTATTTAAAAAAAAGGCTCGCTAGCCCTGGTATAGATAGACATTATTAGGATAAAGTGTACACTATGCATCACTATCGATTCCAATCAAACAATAGGAATAGAGAAATAAAAGGGGACCTTGAATAAAAGGGAAGCACACTCTAGCGATCTGTATTGAAACAACATGGACCAGACAGTTTTGTTCAGTTGGCATAGTATCTGCCTTCTAGAACAAGGCATTTAGGGTTCGAGTCCTGGTGCTGTCTAGAAATATTGTTTTTAGTCCGTATAGTATTTTAAAAACTGACAACGTTTTACTATTGTTTATTCAGACAAAGACGTAGGTAGTCTCATCTTGTCTGGTTTGTCGATAAAAAAAAAGGTCAGGACGATAATTATAAGTTTTTTTTTCTCCCTCCTCGTAAATAAAGATTCATTTTTTCTGAATTTTCCATTACGTATTAGTGTAAATGTAAGGATATCATGGATGGGTAGTGAGTAATTTATGAAAAAAAAAAAAAAAAACAGCTTTAGTTCACTAGGGCGGGTGTACAAACCCCAACTTCCCCGTCACCAGTAAAGTAAGACTATATGAGCTTGACATTTAGTCTGCGTGGCCACCGGCGTGGGTTTTAAATAGTAAACGTTTTATATTTTATTTTAAACTAGCTTTTACACGTCGCAGCTTCACCCGCAATTATTTATAAAATCTTTTAATTTTTAACTAAACTGTTTTGGTCATAAATCAAACTTTATTTTTTTCAAATATCTATGAGTTTTTCTCAGTTCTAGCTGTAAATATTTTTGCCGTATTTTAATTTTCACTTTTAAATATTTCGTAATAAAAGAAATATATATTATTTTAGTTATAAATTATATATTTTTTATTTTACCTTCATAATTAGTAAGATAAATAAATAAATGAAATAATTTTTTTTTTCGAAATATATAGCTAAAAAAATCACATATTTATTATTTAGTAGTATGAAACTACGTCACACTAATTACTATTTACTTTAATTACAAAATATTAAATCACAAATTATTAAATAACATCATTTCAATCACATTATAATCATATATTTATTATTATTTAAAATCGAAGGTGGGAATAGTCCTATATGTTATTCCAGGACATGTTCTACCAATGTACAAAGTTTCATTCAAATCCGTTCAGCAGTTTTGGCGTGATTGAGCAACAAACATCCAAACACACAAACTTTAGCATTTATAATATTAGTAAGATTAAAATATAATTTAAATTAAAATATTATTTAAAGTAATTTTGAAAATTATCCCTAAATTAGATCAGTGTAAATTGTAGCCCGAAAGGAGATTAAGTAGTGAAGGGAATTAACAAACAATAACATGTTTTTGAGAGTTTGATCGAGTTTATAGCTTCAATATCGCGACTAATTAACATAATTATTTAATTGAGTCGTATTCTTAACAATGACCTTCGCAAAGTGATATATTTACATTTGTTGAGAACTGCGTAGTTAAAAAAAAACCCAGTAAATCAAACTCCAGATCTATAAGGCACGTGACCAAGGAATAAACTATAATACATAGTCTACTCACGAATCTGTGAGTTTTTTTTACACAGTTGTAAGTTACTATGATATTTCCATACATTAGGTTATGTAGCTTATGATAGATAGTTACATGCACAGTACTTACGCCTTCCTTTCCAATTTCGAATGGGAATGTACTAACATAACCATGGTAAGGACCTTCCTCATATAGCTTTAATAAAGTTACCAGACTTATTTTCATGTATTCATACGCCGAATCATGTGGTTTATGACAGACTATTACCGGTATAAATACTTACTCCTTCCTAAGCGACCTTCTAAATAGACTATAGGTGGCCGTTGGAAGAAACTTTCTTATCTGGATTTAATTTTTTTTATACCTGATTTACTCTAAACTTTAATGTATTCATGTGGCTATGACAGGTAGTTACCGGTAGCTATAATCAAACGTGCCATTTTATTGCTTGCAATGTTTCCCGCAACTTGTGCGGCCATGACTACGAGAATAATAATTCGACGAGGACGGATGCAGTACGAATAGACAGCCTCTACGCACAAACCCGCATACAAAGAGGTTTTACGAAGGGTTGAGCGATAACAACCGAATTCGAAGAGAAAAAGAGAGAGGGCGCTACGATATCGCAGACTATTAACCAGAATATTAGATACACGACTCATCTCTAACCAAAATAACGTACCGAAGTGAGTTTTGTTTGGCATCATGTCTTATTACCCGTCCGGACGCTAATTGTTTTATGGATTTGGAAGGTTATATTTAGAGGAAGTGTACCCGCATTCACGTGAAGGGAGAGTGTAAAACAATTTTGGAAAAACCACCCTCAGTACATCCGACCGAGATTCGAAACTCGATCGCCCCATCATCAGCGAGTAGAGCGTTAGACCATGCGGCCACCGAAACAGGTTGCAGTTTTTTGCAGCATTAATTTGACAACAGCGAAATTGGGATCAGTTTATTAGATTTATTATATTTTTAAATAATAATTTTTCCATTTTTTTTTTGTAATTTTTTCAAAAATTTGGTCAGACGAGTTTTACTGGTGTCAACTATATTGTTTTACAAAAGTAACAGCACTGCGGAGTGACGCCAGGTTAGAGTTAAGCCCTTTTTGTAATAGGAATTAGGAAGAGATGTCCTAAAGGTCTTTTCCCCTGTCAGAAATCTAGCATATAAGTAGGATTTTGGTAAGAGAAAACACCTTCCAGACGTTCTATTCCTACTATAGACAAAGTATATGTTAGCTAGCTAAGGGGGAATGCCAGGCCTCCACCGTGGTTCGGATTCCACGTTAAACTGTAGTTCCTTTATTTCATCTCACAATCACCCTTCCATTACACATTAGCGTAAGTGCGTATAACGCGAATGGGTAGTAAGACGCGGTGCTAATAATAATAATAATAATAATAATAATAATAATAGTATAGTAGTAGTATAATAATAATAATATAATAATAGCTACCTAAGTTAGAGGTTATACGTGGGGTAAGACGGGCTCTTGTGACACTTGACCCGAGGAAAATTTTGCCCAAAAAGATTTCCCTCAACGACTCAGGACAACAGGACTCAATTACAAAACTTTGTGGTCAATATATGGGTGTGACAAGTAATTGTTATTGCTTTATCGATTATAGGCATCACTAGCTATTAATTAGGGGGGGGAGGGGTATAATGCACCCACTTTAACTTTAAATTAAAAATAAACATAATTTCTTACCATATGAATAATATAGATAATATGATAACATAATTCATTCTACAAGTTATCTAAAGAAAAGTTACCTTGATCATTATATATTGTTCCAAACGTGGATTTTCAATTTGTTTAATAAAGCCATCTATTATTATTAGCACCGCGTCTTACTACCCGTTCGGGTTATACGCACTTACGCTAATGTGTAATGGTAATGGTAGGGTGATTGTGAGATGAAATGGAGGACCTACAATTTAACGTGGAAACCGAACCACGGTGGAGGCCTGGCATTCCCCACATTCACAAGATTTATTGTCAGTGGTGAAGGAAGGGCTTGGTAATCAGATAAATCTGTTCCGGGACCGAGGATTGAACCCCGGACCCCAGCAAAGAAGTCAGACACCTTACCCCTAGACCGCCAGGTCACCCAAAGCCATCTATTGTTCCTAGAGGAATCGAATAGCGAGTAGAAAACTGTTTTAAGATTATTAGACTTGTAAGGTTGTGGTAGGTAGGTACTGAGTTGCGTCCTGCGACCACCAAATCTACCCGAGGGAGAAGTACAGAGTTTCATCCAGCCGCGTTTCAGCTATATATATATATATATACACACACACACACACACACACATATGCCATATTCCGTCTTCTTCTTGCTCGTAAATCTTTGTATATGCCTTCTCTCCCCAACTCGTTTTTGGTCTTCCTCACTTTCTATCGCCTACCTAACTCTATTAATAGATCCATAAAGTTAGTCAGCTGTTAACAATAATAATAATATAATAAACATTCCATCTTTATTTCAATTTTGCCTAGGTCAAGTTATGTTAGGCTAGGTAAGGTTAGGTTGTTTTATGTTACATTTGATTGTAGATTGTATCATTCTTAACATACTTTAGTCCATCCATCCAAAAGCATTTTATTTCTTAGCCTTTACTCCTTCGAACGCAAATCAGGTGGCAGCAAAATACATGTCCCCTCTTTGGGACGCAAATCAATATATCCCCCTGCTTATTTTACGGCACTGGTACAAATTGATCAGATTATTGAGGGAATTGCATTTCCCCTAGCTCCCTCATATAACGACAGCCGTTCATTTGATAACTTTTCTGTTCTTAAGCTCTTTAGAATAAATGAAATTGAAGTGTATAACTTTTAATTTTGTGGTACATCGATTGCACTCCTGTCATTTAAATAATCTGGAAAAAACAAACAACAAAAACGAAAATTTACTATATATATTTTATTTTACATCTTTAGTGCTGTGCTAAGCTCAGCAATATTCTACCTTTGACTATACGCACCGTGACCTTGAATGCGGCGGCACGAGGCACAGGCCACGGGTTCCTCTTCCCAGACAGATGTTTCAAGCAAGAAGCACGGACCCCACAACCCCCGTTCGCTTTCCCTCAATCATCAACTACCTGCAGCCGTGGCCACGATAGAGAACGTTGGGTTTCAGAACCTAACATAACCGCCTGTGAAAGTAGGCGAGATAAGATTGAATCAGGGTTCATTATAAGCAGTGGCGTACGAACCAAGGGATGGGAAGGGGGGTGGGGGGCATTCCTTACCCTGGAATAGATTGCCTTCATCTCTTTTGAAATAAATATGCCACCTTTAGAATTTGTTTCTTTCCTCTAACGATTTTCTCGGAAATGTAGCCAAAAGTAGATTCTAGATATAAATAAGAATATATTTGAAAGCTATATTGATGACGGTTTTCTTTAAAGCTCCCTGTTTTTATTTACTTTGCTCATGTTCTCTTTCAGTTAGCTATTTATAATGCTTTAAAGAATATATATTTATCACCAATCCCCCCCCCCCCTGTTATTTGTGAAGAAAAATTTTGTTGCCTGTGTATTTAAACATCTAACTTCGATAACTTGTACATATCTAAGAGGGTTTTCATCTAAACTGTTTACTTACACTTCGTGTGACCTTTATTAATTATAACCCACTTTAGTGTCCACATGGTCTAAGGTGCTATTCTCGCAATAGTCTAGATTGTCGAGGACCAAAAAATCGAGGTTCTATCCCGATCTGGTGTATTGAAGGTGGTTTTCCCTCAATTGTTTCCCACTCTTTCTACATACAAATGTGAATATGCATCCTCTAAATCCAACCTTCCTATTTCCTAGCACATTATAGTAATTAGTACATAGGCACATCCGAATGGGTTGTAATATGCGGTGCTAAAAAAATTATAATAATGTAGGTAGCGATTAGCTGGCAGTAAGACATGTGACACGCACGCACACAAATGAAGAATGTTGTGTTTTGGTTGTGTGGCAGAGGACGTTTCGAACCCTAGTTGTAATTACAAGTGAATTCCAAATAGCTTTTAGAGGCAGCCGATCTTAAAAAAAAGTGTGGGTCATTCGAGGGATAAATACGCATCAAGCTCTATAAAAATAGAAAAAAGTTCCAAATAACTTGTAGAGGTACTTAATTTTAAGGGATAGAAGTCCCTGCGAGCTAAAGGGTGATATGGATATAAGTCGATGTAAGTCCCTGTGAGTTAAATGGGAATAGAAGGCACTGTGAGTTAAAGGGTGATATGGATATATGTCGATGTAAGTCCTTGTGAGTTAAAGGGGAATAGAAGGCACTGTGAGTTAAAGGGTGATATGGATATATGTCGATGTAAGTCCTTGTGAGTTAAAGGGGAATAGAAGGCACTGTGAGTTAAAGGGTGATATGGATATAAGTCGATGTAAGTCCCTGTGAGTTAAAGGGAATAGAAGGCACTGCGAGTTAAAGGGTGATATGGATATATGTCGATGTAAGTCCTTGTGAGTTAAAGGGAATAGAAGGCACTGTGAGTTAAAGGGGAATAGAAGGCACTGTGAGTTAAAGGGTGATATGGATATAAGTCGATGTAAGTCCCTGTGAGTTAAAGGGGAATAGAAGGCACTGCGAGTTAAAGGGTGATATGGATATATGTCGATGTAAGTCCCTGTGAGTTAAAGGGGAATAGAAGGCACTGCGAGTTAAAGGGTGATATGGATATATGTCGATGTAAGTCCCTGTGAGTTAAAGGGGAATAGAAGGCACTGCGAGTTAAAGGGTGATATGGATATATGTCGATGTAAGTCCTTGTGAGTTAAAGGGGAATAGAAGGCACTGTGAGTTAAAGGGGATAGAAGGCACTGTGAGTTAAAGGGTGATATGGATATAAGTCGATGTAAGTCCCTGTGAGTTAAAGGGGAATAGAAGGCACTGTGAGTTAAAGGGTGATATGGATATAAGTCGATGTAAGTCCCTGTGAGTTAAAGGGAATAGAAGGCACTGCGAGTTAAAGGGGGATTTAAGTATCCGCGAATTAAAAGGAATTAAGTTACAAATAGTTAAAGGGGTTATACTATAATTTAACCCCTTTTCGACACAAAGTGTAGGTTATGATAAAAACCCAAAACATGTTTTAGGAAACTGTCGTATTTTGTCAGTTTCAGTTTCACTCTTCGAATACTTTTCCATTTATTGGTGTCTGAAAATTGTTGGCGGACTAAAAACATTGTCGAAAGGATAACCACTTCATACCCCCTCCATAACGTTTTAGCTTCGAAAGACACGACACGGTAACCTAGCAAAGACGAATGAATTATAATGTGAATAGGAAGAGGTGGGGAGTCTAACAGCTGGTCTGGCCTGTCAGGGGTCTAATAACGCAACCCGCAGAGCTCATCAGCTCAGCGGGACAGACACACACATACATGAACAGGCGGAGATGGGATTCACAAGCCGCCGAGACAAGGCAGTGCTTGTTTGGTGGTGGTTCCGCTTGTGCTTCCAAAGCAACTAAGCCTGTGTGAATTCATAATTTTCAAATTATAATTGAATCCGAATCTAGGCTAACTTACTCGAATCGAATTCGAACTAAATATGATGCCTAAGAAAATGTCGAGTCAAGTTTGAATTGGATTTCATGCTAATTTGATCGAATCGAGTTCTAGTCTAAGTTTCATGTTAAAAAAATTGATCGAATATTTTATTTAGAACATAGGTTTATATCTGAATCGAATAATTTATTTTAGGCTTGCTATAATAATGTTTCAAATCAAATCTATGCTAAATATTTTACAATGTTATGCTCCAGAATCCAATCCAATAAAAAAAAAAGTTTCAAAAAATATTTAGGAACAATTTTAACTAGCAATAACAATATTAGACTGTAAATTAGGAACATATGACATACTATTTATTACTAGGTCAGTAAGTTGTTGACATCTCACCTGCTATCGAGGAATGTAAAACTAGGAATATACAAAATATTAACTTTAGGCCTACCGCTTGTTCTTTATGTCCGTGAAACATGGTCTCTTACTTTACATGACGAAAACAAATTTAGGATGTTCGAAAACAAAGTGCTTGGAAAGATATTTGGTCCAAGAAGGGATGAGGATATATCGGGGAGTGGAGGAGGTCACATAATGCGTACTCATCAGAAGACATCATTAGGTTAGTTAAGTCTCGTAGATTACGGTGGGAAGGACATGCAGTGTGAAAGGTAGAGTTTAGAACCTTGTTCAGGGTACTGACTGGCAAACCCAACGAGATGAGACGTTTGGGAAGACCTAGACGCAGATGGGAAGATAACATTAGAATGGACCCGAAAGAGATAAGGCGAATGAGGTGGACTGGATAGAACTAAGGGATAGTTGGCGTACTTTTGTAAGTGTTGCAATGCACTTTAGAGTTCCTAGTGCTATGGAGTAAGTAAGTGTTATTTTTAAAACTAATGGGTATAAAAAATTTATTTTTTTTTATTTTTTATTTTTGACCTTTCCCCAAACTCTCAGCACACCTGTTGACCCTTCGCGGCACACTGGTTTAAAAACGCTGAGTTAACGATTAGTCTAGGCCCTAGGGTTTAGTGTGTTTGTTGGAATGTAGGTTATTGATGAGGTCTAACTCCTATCTTGATCGCGCATGCGCGTCAAACGGAGCGACCTCTCCCAACGTGACATGACGCAACACGGAAGTTGGAGAGCAAGCAAAATATTCTCACAAATAACTGTACATACGCGAATAATAAGCTGCTACAGCACACATTAATATCCACATGTGTGCATCCTACACGTCTACATCGAGATAAGATTTCACTTGAATAGTCTAATGAAAACTTATTTATTTGGACTAAACATATTTGTAAATTATTGATGTATGCTTTTAGGTTAAAACGGATTATGCTAAAATAGTATCAAGATAAGAAGACGATACCTTTTAACATGAAGCAAGGACCATCAGTTCATTAAACTCGTCTTATCTAATTTACTGGTGACGGAAATATCAGAGTTCAAATACCGGACGGGCGAGACAAGGTACTCCCCCCCCCCAGGAAAATGTGGGAACATTTATTCTCAATTCTACCGTACTCATCTCTACTCCTTTAGTGTAACTAAATGCGCACAGTAAGACAAGGTACAAACCAAAACAACTCATCAGTATGAAGACCTAAGGAACTAATAAACATTTTCAAATAGGTTTTGATCTTTATAAATGAAGAGCTTTCGTCAGACAGTTTAACATAATATGAGGGTGAAAATACAATTTTTTAAAAGACAAAACTCTGCACGTGACATTATTAATTTTTGGAAGATTTTATCTGTACTCTTTTACCATTGTCATTATCATCATCATCATCGTTTTCAGCCTGTGGCCCTTCAGTTTACTAAAATTCCTCCATCATTATCTATTTTTCCACCATTCTTCTGGTTTGCCAGTAACGTGGGGTTAGGATTCGAATCCAGGTATAGTATATTGAGGGTGTTATTTTCCTAAATGGTCCCCACTCTACACGAATGAAGGTACATTTCCCTTCAATTCTACCTTCCTAGTTCTAACCTCAATAGCGTAATTAATTGATTTGCGTATAGACCAAACGGATACTATGACGTGGGGAATTTCTTCTTCTTCTTGTATACTTCGCAAAGACTTAAATTATTAAGTAAAAACACAGATAAGGAGTTATTGCAACGTTTCTTTTATTACGAGTCTGACACCTTAGGTCAGTCGGTAGCGTGTCTGTCAGCTGAGCTGTGGGTCACGGGTTCAATTCCTAAAATTGCCAGATATTTTATTATTGGTTAAAAGTGGGTATCCTCTTTCCTTCACGGTTATGAATTAACGGCTGGATGTTGTTTTTGTTCTAAATTAAAGTTAGTTTGTAAGTCGTGTGCTTATATAATCAGTAGGTTCAGAAAGTGCACGTCAAATACCGCAAATAAAAAACTTAAAATCATGAAAATGTTAACAGTGAGCGGACAGTGAAATAATTAACTATAAGTAGGCCCATCGTGTTGAGCTAGACTGCCGAGGACGGGGAGATCGAGGTTCTAATCTCGGTCGGGTGAACTGGGGGGGGGGGGGTATGGGGGGGGGGTCGTCCCTAAAATGGTTTTCCACTCTCCCTCCACGCAAATACGGGTTTACTTACTCTAAATTCAGCCTTCTCGATCCCTAACCCATTAGCGTAATTAGTACTTAAGCGTATAACCCAAACGGGTAGTAAGACGAAGTGCTAAATTAAAAAGATATAAGTAGAGGGACGGACTCCCTCCCCTCCTTTTGGTGGAAAACCTTCTCAATTACACCTTTTGAAAATCAAATCGTTCAAGATCTTTAGAAGTGTGGAGTCATACAAGGAGACAAACTATTTTTTGTGTAGCAGAATGTTTGGTTATATTCAACGTATTTTGTTGAGTTTTCGCAAAAACTCGGAATCTTGAACTTGTTGCTGTTTTACATGTCCTACAAATTTCTAGACGCCCTAAATTAGAAAAAAAAGGGGGGGAATATCAGTATAGAGTCGATCAACGAACCTTTAAGACCCGACATTCAACACTCAATACTACCTATAAGTCATTCACGAGCTAAGTTTACCTGGATGACAGTTCTAAATGTTACTAGAAGTAATCCCTAATATATCACTACGCCAACAGCTGACATATATCACTTTGGATGACTGTAATGAAAACAGATGGTAATATATTAATGTGATAGTTAACCACAGTAATTTAGGCCAATATTATTTATATATTTATTTGAGATCGGACACAAAGTTTATTTATAGTTTTATTCCCCTTAAAAAAATTAACAACACTTTCACAAAAACTTCTAACGAACATAGCTTCAAAATGGTACTGACGAATCTAAACCATATGATTGAACATAACGGTAAACAAGTTTTTTACAATGATGCAGACACGCCGATGATGAAAATATTTTATTCAGTTAAATATTTCAAAATACGATAAAATAATCATAAAATAATTTATTGTATGTAAAAAAATGACAACAATTTTCTCTTTTCCGAGTAAATACGATGCATGTATTAAAAGATATTGATGTGTGCACTATATTACACAAAATCAGTAACGTTCCAAAACGAAGAATAAGTACTTTTAATTGTGTTTAAAATATGGTTTCGAGTTGGATAGAAAGAAATGATCTAAAAAAATGAAATAGTATGAGAAAACTTAAGTTTACGTTATTTTAAATGTAATATATAACAGGTAATTTAATATCTTTACATTTATAACAAAACTGTGATCTTTTACAAGTGTTGGCAACCCAAAACCTAAACATATGATTTTAGAACTGTCATCCAGGTAAAAACCTATCGTGAACGGAATATACCAGCTGGCAAGGAAAATGTTGGCAGCTAGCAAAGGGAGCAACGTTTACCGTCTAGTCTACTTTGCGAGATGTCTGCAAAATTAATTAACGTTTCAAGCTGTCGTGATTGGAAGGAAACGCACGCTAACCCCTCCCCTACCAACCGGCGCTACAGCGAGATAGGATGTGGCGAGACTTTGGATCTCTCGAAAACTTGGTGGTAAAGAAGTAGGGAATTGAGGAGGAACTAACAGCAATATTCCGGCCAAATAAAACAGACTAAAATCCTTTGGATCATCGGATATTTTTCAAAAAAAAAAAAAAAGAATACAGTTAAAGAAGTTAAAATATATAAATATATTTTTACTTAAAAACGTAGATAGAAAGAGATAGGTGGTGTACTTTTGTAAATGCGGCAATTAACTTTCTAATTCCTAATGCCATAGAGTACGTAAAAAAAAAGTGTACTTTTTTTCTCCTATGCTTAAAACTAACTAAATATTATTAGCAGCTTAGACTCAAATTAGAGTTAACTCCGAATCCCTCGTACCCTAACTACTTTCGAATAATTTAATAAATGTTGTAATGAATTATGGCCTTAGTTTGATATTAAAAAGTGTTCGTATGATATAGTCAGTACTTTTAACAGTTTAACCAGGCATTTTGTTCAACGAAACATTTGATAAAATTTGGTTATTCAGTGTCAAGGAGGGTTCGAATACTGACGATGCTGACAAAATATACTTACGCTTTGTAAATTCGACACCTTAGCTCAGTCGATAGCATGTCTGTCTACTGAGTTAAGGGTCTCGGGTTAGATTCCTGGCATGGCCAAAAATTCATCATTGGTAAAATATGGGTTTCCCCTTTGACAGTGATTAATAACGGCCGGGTACTGAGTGTTGTCTCTAATATTACAGATTTAAATTGTTTCATAAGTCGTTCAGAAAGTGCACGTTAAATACCTCAAATAAATGAAAATAAAACAATTGTTTGTAAGCCAGGTTGTTTTGTTCTCCAATTAATAACCTTCTAGGTGTTGGGATCGGCGTGGGTATTATGTAGTCTATAATAGGCGTGCGCTTATAATTATGTTAAATTAGTTTGTACAATCCAGTTTTCATAGAAAGAGCCTTTGAGAAAATACAGAAATGTTATTTGCTCTCAACAATGATAGTATTTTACTATACTATTGGTGTTTTTTTAACACCGCGTCTTAACATCCATTTGGGTTATTTATGTACTAAACTACGCTAATGGTTTTAGGGATTAGGAAGGTTATATTCAAAGGAAGTGTACCCGCATTTGTGTGGAGGGAGAGTGAAAGACCATTTAGAGAAAACCCTCATTCCCGACCGAAATTCGAACTTCAATCTCCCCGTCATCGGCAGTCTAGTCTAACACGATAGTAGCGCCTTAGACCATGCGGCCACCGAAGCGGGTATTATTAGTCTCTTTTTATAGGTAGTACCTTCAGATCACACGATTCGACATGACAACACTTGAACCTAGATATAGTAATTAAAGCTCTTGTTCTGACTTAATACTCGTATATGCGTTTAAAATGTTAACTGCGCCAATAAAAACAAACAAGTTTAACAAATATCTTATCAGAAGCTTTCGAAAAATAATATAGTGCAGTTCATTCACATAATGTTAAGAAAACAATTATCAGTATTCCCTAATCTCAAACAAACAATGGAACATGTCACAAGATAAAACTTGAAATAGTGGAAGAATACAAGGAAACGGACATCCTTAAATCTAATTTTCTTCACGAAATAAGAAGGCTTGACGCCAATAAACGCAGCGAAGACCCGGTTCAAAATAGCGTATACTCTACAAAGCTATGAGGCAAAGGAGAGCGGATCGCGCGTGATTCTGACCTGGGAAGTCAGTTGTAAGGCCGAAGCCGGGGGGTGGGGGTGGGTGGGGGTGCTTGTCAAACCACCCACGAAATTTTATGAACAAAATATATATGACTTTATTTATGGTTCAAACAATATCGAAATTAAGATACAAGTACAAATTAAAGGGCTGTGTTACCATAAAAAGCACTTCAAATAGCTTCTAGAGGTGTTAAATATTTAGAAATTTTGGGGGTTATTTTACCATAAAAAAAACCTCACAGAGCTTCAAAAAGTGTTTAATATTTAAAAAATGTATAAACCTTCGGCAGCTAGGGGGTTATTTTATCATGAAAAGACAAAAACACTTCACAGAACTTCTAGAACTGTTTATCATTTAGAATTTTTCCTAGCTTCCAGCAATTGGGAGATGTGCCCACCAAGCCCCCTCCCCCCTGAAATTATTGGCTAGCTACGGCCTTGGTCAGTTGGTCCGACCCCGAACATCTGAATTGTGATGGTTTTCATCAGTCTTTCTCACTAGCGCAATTAATTAAAAAAAAAAAGAGAATACCAGAATGAAGATTGGGGTTTTTATGTGCATCATTTTGACTTTTCCTATAATAAATTACTTCTTATGAGGTAAATGTTGAAATCAAACTTCTTTTAATATCGTTTTAAATTAGGAAGAGTATCAAGAAACGAACCAACTTCGAAGGTCAACGCGTCACTCTTACATTATACTGGATTAACAATTACAAAGATATCGGGGTTCTATTCCCCGTCGGATGTAATGAAAGTGTTTTTTCCTAAGTGGTTTTCCCCTCTCTCGCATCTTTAATCGACACTAGATCAAATGTAATCTTACTTCTTACTAATATTATAAATGCGAAAGTTTGTGTGTTTGGATGTTTGTTACTCAATCACGCCAAAACTGCTGAATGGATTCGAATGAAACTTTCTACGTTGGTAGAGTATTTCTTGTAATAACATATAGGACTATTCCCAACCTTTGATTTTAAATAATAATAAATATAGTATTATAATGTGATTGAAATTATGTCATTTAATAATTTGTGATTTAATATTTTGTAATTAAAGTAAATAGTAATTAGTGTGACGTAGTTTCATACTACTAAATAATAAATATGTTATTTTTTTAGCTATATATTTCAAAAAAAATATTATTTCATTTATTTATTTATTTGTATTACTAATTATGAAGGTAAAAATAAAAAATAAAAAAATATAATTAATAACTTAAATAATATATATTTCTTTTATTATGAATTATTTAAAAGTGAAAATTAAAATTCGGCAATATTATTTACAGCTAAAACTGAGAAAAACGCATAGATATTTGAAAAAAATAAAGTTTGATTTATGACCAAAACAGTTTAGTTAAAAATTAAAAGATTTTATCAATTATTGCGGGCGAAGCCGCGACGGGTAAAAGCTAGTTATCCTATAAAAGTAGTCAACCTAACAAACGAATGTTTTAAAGGCTAAGAGTAAGTAGTGTAGGATTTAAAGTCAATCAATTATGATGTAATGTTTTAATATCCTTACTAAGTTTTCAATAGCAGTAGAACCGTGATTATTATTATTATTATTATTATTATTGGTACCGCGTCTTACTACCCGTTCGGATTATACTCACGCTAATGTGTAATGGTAGAGTGATTGTGAGATGAAATGGAGGACCTACAGTTTAACGTGTAATCCAAACCATGGTGGAGGCCTGGCATTCCCCACATTCACAAGATGTCTTGTCAGAGGTGAAGGAAGGGTTTGGTAATAAGATAAATCTGTACCGGGACCGAGGATTGAATCTCGGACCCCCAGCACAGAAGTGTGACACCTAACCCCTAGACCACCAGGTCACCCTTAGATCCTTGATGATCTGTAAGAGTGTGATTATCAGATAATATGATACTTGTAAAATGAAACAATAATTCCGTATGCTCTATTTGCGTAAACCATTGTATCTACACAAGCTATTAAACTTATAACATTTGCTGTTCCTTTGTACTCTGTTATGAAAAAGTATACCTACATAATTTCAAATATTATAATTATTTTATTGTAAGACGGTCATATTCGATCATGTTCATTTCTTTCTGGAGTAGATTTCAGCAACAGACATACATTTCCATTAATAATGATAAGCCGACATTGGTGGTCTTGGGATGAAGTGCTCACCGTAGGAACCAATGTTCATGGGTTCAAACCCAGCCGGGGTCGACTGCCCAGTAAGAATCCGTAGCACAACTTCCTTCGGAGGGGAAGTAAAGCCATCTGTCCCATGTCAATTGTGGCATGTAAAACAACCCTGGAAGATGTGAAATACCTTTCCCAACAAAATTGGTAGGCCCTTTCGCACTCGCTCATAGAAATTCTCGTGAGCTGATATAATCAGTCGATTCAGAACGTGCAAGTTAAATACCTCAAATAAATTAAAAAACACCAATAAAAAGTATAAAAATAGTAAGCTTGACACCTTTTAAAAATACGTAGAGACTTTAAACTAATTAATCACTAAACCATACATTATAAGTATGCATTTGTTCAAATAAGGCAATAAATATTTTATTGATTAATGGCCTTAATTTGATATTAAACATACATTAATACATACGTGTTAGGGCCTACTATATGGTATTCGTTGTTCCATACAATACATTATGGAGGTCCAGTAATAAGGGACTGATTCAATCCCAAGGGAGGTCATTTTTTTTTTGTATTAACGACTAACAAATGGAATACTTGGCACCAGTTTGGGTCGAGCCTTTGTAATGGTTCGGTAAAATTAAATAATTTATATACCTTGAAAGCTTTAGGTGGGGCTGTAGGGAACGCGAGAAAATGTCAGTGTTTTGTAGTATTTATATCAAAACATTTATTTGGTCAAAATAAATCAAATATTGCTTCAATATAAACAAAGAGTTTAATTTTCTTCACATGGTGACCTCAAAAAAGAGTTCTTGGATATCTGTCATGGATGTCCTGGAATCGAATGAGAATTTTTTTTCTCTTAATTTAAAAAGTTTGTTATCAAGCCTATGCTTATGACAGTTATTCAACAAATGTTGATATCGCCAAGTGGAGGAAATTAAACTATTTATGTTTGTAATGAAGCAATATTTGATTTATTTTGACCAGAGAAATGTTTTGATATTAAACTGCTAATATGTTGGTCTTTTCTCGCGTTTACTACATCCCCACCTTAAGCACCGCATCGACGAACCTCTTAAACCACTCCTACCGCTGAGCACTAGCGGCACCCGTCTCATCTAGTCCCTAGCTGCGCATGAATGACGCAATTGCGTGTTGAGAGGTAATACAGTCCAATTTTCATAGAAAAGAATTTTAGAACATAGAAACATATATTTTGTGGCCAAAATTGATAAGATTTTACAAGTTAATAGGTAAAGTACATGCTCAATAATCCGACACCATTAAGACAAGCCTAGTGTCGGGTAGTATGTTAGTGTATTTACTGAAGAAATAATTTGTTTATTTTGGATACAAACCTATTTTTTTGATTGAAAGAAATACGGACCTAATTGGTGTTACCTCCCCACCCAAAGTCGTGTATGTTCTATCTCTCTCTCAACGCTGTAAGTCAGAATTGAACCCGAAGCGCGCGAAAAGTAACTAGCAACTAGTCCAGGACAACGGAGCGGGCGGCAGGTGCCGTTATGGCCAGCAGAAAGTGAGAGAGAGACACATCAGCTGTAATTACTACTCTAGACATGTGAAGGGGGACAGAGGAAGATGATTGTTAGGTTGCCGAAGATATTTTGAAACAGGATTTTTTTCTAACTGTGAAAATCAGTTAACGGGGTTAAAACTAACTATGTCCCCAGGTTTAGAAACCATTTAAACAATCGCCTTATTGCAAATGGGTATTTTTACTTTCCCTCGACACTTCAGAGAGAAAGTTTTGTGATCGTCAATAAAATCAAACTCGAGATTCTGATAAATGTCGACGTTTCATGGACCCCTGAAAAAAAAAAGTGGTTTCCGTAATACCGTCTGTCTGTACCTCGGGCTAGAGCCGAAACAATTGTACAGACCGGGCTAAAACTTGGTATTTGGGGGTTTATAAGGTCCTTCCAAGGAATTTTTAAAATTTAATATTCAACCCTAAAGTGTAAGGGTAGTTTAATGAAGGGCAAAAAGAGAAAAAAGAGATTTTCTCAAAATTGGCTCTAACAATTTTGATTAAATTTTATATCTAGAAATTGTTTATCATTATAAACAAGATGCAATTTCTAATTTTATCATAGGAATGACTTTCAAGGTATTTACAAAGGGGAAATTTTCTAATTTTAATAATTTTTCCGCAACTATTTGAGATACGAATTAACTTAGCATTGTAAAGTTGTAGTACTATTAAAGATTAAAAAAAATTAGTTAAAATATATTTTTATAAAAACAAATTTTTTTTAGCTATAAGCAAATATAATATAACCTTTTTAATTCAGGTTTGAAAATTAATTTGATTCTTATAGTCTTTGGTGGGCAAAGATATTATTTTTCTCAATTTATTTGTAACAGTGTTCCAAGTTCCTAATGACAAAGAGTAAGTAACAGTTTATATTGTTTCATTTATGATCATTGATGTAGTGTTTCTACAACAATGTATATAACTTTGATTTCGTTTCACAAATCCTGCAAGTTTTTAGTAAATGTATATTTTAAGATGAAAGCGGGAGAAAGTCTGTGAGGTTCACCGTACCATTTCTAAATTTATTTGACCAATTCATAGCCTGAATAGTAAAAGCAAATATATTTAGTAATTACCTATTAATGTTAAAGATATCCCAAATAAAAAGAAAATGGCAGAAGTTATTTAAAGTGAGGAGGAAGAAAGCTTGGATTGAATTTTGCATTTTGGTAGATGTTATAGCAAATACAATTTTTTTGTTTGCTGATTCCTTAAAGGTCAGGGTTTGAATCTATGCCGGTCCAAATAAGGTGTTTTTTTCTAAAGCATTTACCATTCTTCTTTCACACACATATACGCATATGAGTACTTTTACCTAAATTTTGAAAGGATGTTATGGATAGGATTTTTATTCTGATGCCATCTTCTATCATTCCCACGCGATCGATCCGAGAGTGCAGGGGGGTAGGAGGGGAGAGGGCCTGTCCTCTTATCCTGGCCTCTCAGCACGGAATAACCGCGACAAGTTCCCGTCAAAAGAGATTAAAGGTCTGCTCCCACCAAGCCGAACCGAAGTGGGGGAAGCCAGAACCACTCACACCTAGTCGAATCAAATCGGTTCCAAAGTGCGGTATTTTGACTCTGATACCTAAGCGAAGAGGAAAGTCGTAATGCAGGGGAGTGCAAGGTGTCATCTTGCCTCCCTTACGTGTGTACGAACTTCTGGAACGTTTCACGTGGCGATATGCGAGTTCAGCGATGAAGTCAAGCGATAGTAAGAAGAAAAGCGTCGACACCGGGATCGGAGCGCGCCCGCCGGACGAGGCGAAGAAACCAGGGAGTCGGCCGGTTCCTACCCGCAAGAAGTCAGTGGCGAGCATCGGAGGAACCACCGCGCCGTCAGCAACAGACCTGTGTAGCCCATCATGGTCGGGAAGGGGGGTGAGTGGGTGGAAAGTTTCCGTTAGCTGAAGGCACTTCCTGTCAAGGAGCTGGTGACCTGGTGGTCTAGGGGTAAGGTGTCAGACTTCTATGCTGGCGGCCGGGTTCAATCCTCGGTCCCGGCAAAGATTTATCTGATTATCAAACCCTTCCTTCACCTCTGACAAGACATTTTGTGAATGTGGGGAATGCCAGGCCTCCACCGTGGTTCGGATTCCACGTTAAACTGTAGGTCCTTCATTTCATCTCACATTCACCCTACCATTACACATTAGCGTAAGTGCGTATAACCCGAATGGGTAGTAAGACGCGGTGCTAATATTAATAATAAGGAGCTGTCTGGTTTGGTGACAAGTGGAACTCTACTAACCTGAAGACCGAGACTTTAGTGGTTGCGGTCCCCAACACGTCTGATGACATGACCTCCCCAACTCCCGTAGGTGAGCGTGCCACTGGCAGGTGCCACCAAGAGTCACTTGCCCTTCTCAGGGTGGGTGACGATACAGCCCTTATTAGGCCACCGGGGCATCCAGTATGGCTTCCTTGGGCCTCAACTCGGGGATTAGTGCCAGCATCCCACAAAGCGTCAGCAGTGATGCCGATACGGGCCAATTCAGGGGGAATCCTCCAACTCTAGGAGGTGTGCGTGCCACTGATGTCCAAAAAGTACTGAATAAACCCTAAAGGATCTCCAGCACAGAAACCGGGAAGGCAAAAGATCCCGCCAGTTCGATGGGTGGAAACTTAACTGTGCCAACGAAAGCCCTGACCAGGGAGAGCCTAGAGGTCCTTCACTAGTAAAGATCGCAGTATGCAGCAAAGACACACGCGTTACCGTGAAGGTCCAACAGACCTGCGTCAACGCCAGCACCTCTTGGAATGGGGTGTCGTGCGGATATAAGCAACAAGCTCAATTCTTGTCGGATTTTTAAGACCAAGTCTGGACCGACCTGGTCCTACCCACAAGGTAAAGAATAAGATCCTTCCCATAATACTGTGTAATGTGAAGGACTACTCCGAAGGTGGCAAGGGTCATTCGAGTCGAGTTTCAAGAGCCGGTGGAGGTTGTAAGTCAACCTGAAGATCGTGTATGACTCCAGTGTGGTACTGAGGGAGCTTACCGCACCCTCCAAAGGCTTTCTACTAGTTTCCGGGTCCAACACGGGTCCTACGCACTATTCAAGAAGCGGCTGGTCAGAGCTGTGTTAAAGGGGCTTTTGACCAACACAAAGCTGGATGACATCCGTAGAGAACTGGTGTTTAGTATAATTTACAGTTGAATGAAAACTAAAGAAGCCTCTGGAGGACCAGTGTTACGAACACGGATAAATGAACTGTATGGTGGAAAGGAAATTGATAGAGGCAACTCACCTTCACTTTATGTGGTATAACTGGCAGTGTCCTGGCGCAGTCTTCTTCAACAACACACACGAATAAAAATCTAGACCACTTCCGGGTGAAGGGTTTACGGAACCTTATCACTTTTGTCTTGATCGAGTCTCCGTGCACGGCACAAATTAATCAACACACTAAAAACTCCACGCCAGCGACACTTGGCGGGAAAACAATAAACATATAGTGGTCCAGGTATGGTCTTGTTGCCTCCAAGAGTGGGGAAGGTTAATGTAAGATATGAAAAAACCAAACAAAACAGAACTAAACCTCAACAATAACAATCAAAAAACTCTCAAAACCAAAACAAAACAAAACAGTTCAATGTCGAGGCATAGAGAATCTAGATAAAAGGAGCACTATTCAAAGATATAACATAGAGGAATGAAAATGAAGTATAGGATTAGTAATATTCGTCAAACAATAGAAAACTATACAAACATACCGCCCACCAAAAACTAAAATGAGTTTTTTAAGAACAACAAACCAGCAACAAAGATATGAACAGAATAATATTATAGGAGAATGTATCCTTCCTATTGATTAGGAAGTGGACATAATTTTACAACCGGTCGTTTGAGGGTCCCGTGCTCGGTGCGGACACTTACGACTCTCGTTATCCCATCCCTTCCAGGGTACACCTCTGCTACTCTTCCGAGCAGCCACCTGAGTGGGGGAAGATTGTCTTCCTTTATCAAGACTAACTGTCCTTCTTGTAAATTGACCTTGTTTGTAGTCCATTTTTGTCGCTGTTGGAGAGTATGGATATATTCCCTTGACCATCTTTGCCAAAAGTGCTGATAGGCTTGTTGTATCAACTGCCAGCGTTTCAACCTGTTGGTAGGTAGCTCAGTTACGATCTCCTCAGGTGGTCTGGTGAGAGAATGACCCACTATGAAATGTCCTGGTGTCAATGGATCAAGGTCATTCGGATCCGCAGAGAGAGCACAAAGAGGCCTTGAATTTAGCACGGCTTCAATTTGAATGAAGAGCGTGGAGAGGCTTTCAAAGGTAAGTGTCTGATCACCCACCACTCGCTTTAGGTGAGTTTTTGCCGACTTGATACCAGCCTCCCATAGTCCACCAAAATGTGGAGCTGAAGGTGGGTTGAAATGCCAATTTATGCCTTGGACCGAAAGTTTATCTGTTACCACTTTGGTTTCGGTATGGGATTCTAGATGCCTTTGTATTTCTGTAAAATGGCGCTTGGCACCTACAAAGTTTGTGCCACAGTCGCTATAAATGTCGGAGCACATACCCCGACGGGAAATAAACCGAAGAACGGCATCAAGAAAGGCCCTTGTGCTTAAGTCTGATACCACCTCAAGGTGCACTGCCTTAGTTGCCAAGCACACAAACAAAGATGGACCAAAAATGTTTAGTATAATTTACAATTGAATGAAAACTAAAGAAGCCTCTGGAGGACCAGTGTTACGAACACGGATAAATGAACTGTATGGTGGAAAGGAAATTGATAGAGGCAACTCACCTTCACTTTATGTGGTATAACTGGCAGTGTCCTGGCGCAGTCTTCTTCAACAACACACACGAATAAAAATCTAGACCACTTCCGGGTGAAGGGTTTACGGAACCTTATCACTTTTGTCTTGATCGAGTCTCCGTGCACGGCACAAATTAATCAACACACTAAAAACTCCACGCCAGCGACACTTGGCGGGAAAACAATAAACATATAGTGGTCCAGGTATGGTCTTGTTGCCTCCAAGAGTGGGGAAGGTTAATGTAAGATATGAAAAAACCAAACAAAACAGAACTAAACCTCAACAATAACAATCAAAAAACTCTCAAAACCAAAACAAAACAAAACAGTTCAATGTCGAGGCATAGAGAATCTAGATAAAAGGAGCACTATTCAAAGATATAACATAGAGGAATGAAAATGAAGTATAGGATTAGTAATATTCGTCAAACAATAGAAAACTATACACTGGTGAAGATGGAATTCCCCGTGAAAACCATCACTCAGATGCTCTTCCAATGGACACGGGAGCGAAAGAGCGGAGAAGCAGAAATTGGCGAACTTTGTCGTCTCTCTGACTCCCGGAGAGCATACTGAATGGCTGTATCTGTATACTGCGTGGGTTCCGCATCTCGGCGGAGAAATAATCCAGTGGGCTCGTTCAGTAAAAGAACTGCTACCGGTTCGGTCATATGCGAAAGGATTGCCGCACCCGTCTCGGCTGGAGATGCCCACCATCAAATATCACTTCCGGAAGCTTTTGCAGGACTTCCATGACAGGCTTACCAGTGCCACCAAATCTCTTATAAAGGGGCTTGAGAATTACGTCGTCGATCCTAGCAGGTAACACCGACGTCCCAAAGCCCTGCTCGGATGAGCGAGAAGTGTAAAATATGGTCAGTGGGAGGCTCTCACCCATCCCCCCATAGAGTAATATCTCCGCACGTAGCTCTAAAATCTCATATCCGGTTTACATTTTTTATTTCTCATGAATAATTAAAATATATATCATTCCCTTGTTTCAGTAATCTTCGTGAAATGCGACAATCCACCCCTACTGTTGAGTTCAGTCAACGTCATGGTGTGACCAAGTGATCGGTACATTGATGGAATTTGCTATCGTGCTCCCCCTTGAGGAAGCATTAGATCATGCCAATATGCGACTGCGTAATGCAATAAGAGAGATCACTCCACGGTGAATGGTTTAGTAGCATTGGCACTTTTGTGTTTATAAACTGTAAGATTCAAATAAATGTAAGTAAACCTTCCTGTACTATTTTCAAAATGTTTACTTACTCCCACGCATTCTCTCTCATGTTTATATTGCTGTAGTTTTTATCATTATTATGATACATAAATCTGTAAGCCTGAACTAATGCTATTAGTTTTCTTCTTCCATTACCGCTTCACTTTAAGCAAACAATAAAAACTGGAGCACCTGCACTGCACCCAAGCTATTGAATAGGACATTATTGCTGCGATAAAACCACACTGATCTGTCAAATATCCGTGAACTTACCCGGAAGCTACCGATTACTAAAATTTCATAACATTGTCGCTTTCGAACCAAAGAAAGTATTCTCGGCGGAGAATTATTTTCGCTTCGGTTCGTTTAGGTCAGTGGTTCTCAAAACCTTTTTGAGCTGACGCCCTCCTTGGAATATCATAAAATTCCCACTGTACTGATTGTAATTGATGTAGACTGATCGTGTGTTAAATCGACCTTGAATCTTCGAGTAGTGGCGAGTTGCGAAGCCTAAATGGCAAAGATTGAACTAAAAATTGTTTCTGTATTACTTTCTCAGTACGTGGCGATCTGGACGGAAATTAATGAAACTAAAATTTTAATAATTGTGTCTTAGTAATTGAATCTCTATGTACGTATTTTTTAATAATTGGAGGGGGGGGAGGGATTGTTATTTTTGGTTCCTTTTGTTTATACTTAGTTTTAATGTGTTTTGTAAAGGTTAGCGGTAATAACTATAATGCCATTGGTCCTTTTGTCTTGCGTTTTTGTCTCTGATTGGCCTTTCCTGAGACATGACTTCCTGTCCGTGGAAGTAATGCCATTCTACACCACACCCCTTCCCTCCAACAATTTGTTTAGTAAAATTACCACAACCACCCTTCCCAAATTTTTGGTACATTTATAAAAAAAACAAATTGTTAAAATGTTTGTTTACTAATCACTTATTTATACAAAAATCAACGTAACACTGACAGCGTAACGATAGAAATAAATTGACTGAAATTAATGTGATGGTTAGCAGAATTATGTTTCTAAGAGATCTTGAATATTGGGCCTTACAACTGATAGGCAGTGTTACCAATATCTCAAGAAAAAATTATCTTACTTTGGAAAATGGATTGAACTAAAGAATGACTTCAATTCTTAGTTGTTCTTAACGTTTATTCCTAATAGTTCCACGCCCCCTCGGAAAGTGCTTTACGCCTTCCAGGTTGAGAACCACTGGTTTAGGTATAAGCGGGTCAATTTAATTTAAATATGTGTAAATAATATTTTCTGGATGCCATGCTTCGGTTCGGTTCGACTAGATGAGAGCGGACCTTGAGACGCTGACCCGATAATCGTCATTTTACTTATAAGGATGTAGGAACTATCGGTTGTGACGGGAAGTCGGGGAAATTAAGCTCCTTTGACAAAGTGGATTCCTGAGCCATCTCGACTATACGTGCCACCTGTGTCTCACCAATCTCACTCCAAACTATTTGACATTTTGTAGAGGCCGGTCGTGACGTTAAAACGAGATCATTACTCCGTGAAACAGTGGCACAACTTCAATAAAAGGCTAGAACGTGTGATTATTTTTTTATGTTTATAGAATCAACACTTGAAGAACTAGTTTGTATTTATCACCGCAGGTTATTTTTTTATTCGTTGTGCTTCCCCCCTCGTTTTAGTACACGAGAAAACGTTAAGGAAGTGCAAAGACATTCGAATGGATTAAAGTTGGGAAACTATATAATTTGAAGAACCCATCCGCAAGGTTTTTAGGCCAAAGTCCGTTACATTAACCGTGTGGCCAACCAAACTTGTTGGTTCGAGAGACCTCTGTTTATCTGTGGTACGACGAAAGAAAACATGAGCAGTAGTTTCATTGTGGAAGTTAGATCACAAGAAGTCACTTACCGTATCACCTGTCGTTGGGAAAGAGGAATACTATTGGAAAGTAATATTCTAAAGTAAACCAGGGGTGTACAAAAATACGAACTCGTATCTAATCTAAACGGGGATTTAGCTATCAAGGGCGTAGAAAGGGGAAACGGGAAGGGGCCTATGGAATTGGATGGACCCCCACTAAGGACAGTCTATGAAGAATTAGAAAATAGTTGCATTTCCGATAAACGACAGTTTACCTTTATTGATTATAGGTTTGTCAACATTTTCTAGCGGATCCACCCTAGAAAAATAAGCGTTCTATCTCCTTGTTGATTATATACAGTCAAACCTCGACTACCCTAGGCAATTAGGGTTGCTATCAGCTCAGAGAGTGGAAAATTCGGTTGGTAGAGACTTTATTGAGAATAGTTTTTTTCCCCCTCTGAGGTTAAATAAACAATTAACTTTTAAATACTGCATTTTTCTGTCTAAATAAGGTTGTGGAATCGAACTGCAGTTTTGTAAAATTACGGTTAGTACCCTTATTTTGATAGGAATGACAGTCTAGAAGGCCTTTTTTCCCTACCAGAAACCTACTATACACTTCACTTACCTTGAAACGTAGCAATTTTGCCTTGACCGATTACAGTATGATACTATCTTATAATCTGAGCCATAGTGTAATCAATCAAGGTAAAACTGCTTCATGAAAGTGTAAAAGGCGTGCTAGTTGCTACTTGATGGTAGGTAAGGTATAGTAAGGAGAACAAGGTAGGAGGATCATGAATGGGAGGGGGGGGGGGGCGAAACTCGGTCAGTATTGATAAAATTTATCTACATTAAAAGTAGCCTATTTTATAGGTTTTGATGTATGATGAAAAGTGACACCTGCGGTCCCATGACTTGTTTTATGAGTACATGAAATTATTTTAGTAACTTTTGAAACTGTCAAATACTGTTCAGTATTCTTCCTAACTTGTTTTACCGTAACAGAATCGCAAACGTTACTAAACATACTTTAATAGATTCATACGTTAACTGATATGCAGCTGTCACTTTTTATAGAACGTACCAATTAATTTTTTAAATAATATAGTTACATTTTGTCAATGTTGGTAGCAAAAAGTTATGTCTTTACATTCTAAACCTACCATAAGTAGTACCGCTATTTCATTATTATTATTATTACTACTATTATTATGTTTCTATCTGTAACAGTGGTCAAGCAGTCTATGATTTTCATATCCTCCCTCGACACCGATGCGGGCATCCTTCATCTAAGCTACCCTCATCCTCCCTAACCTCTATATTTTGGTAATTAATAGCTATTATTAAACAAAACAAAGGTAATTTTACTAGAAACTATTGGAACATTTTAATAAAATAATACCTTTTTATAAAAACTAGAAGAGATATATTTAATAAAGTTAAAAATGACAGCCTAAACAAGAGAATCAAACCCAGGATCGTCACGTAATTTTTCTCTTAAATGAATACAATTCTAATGTCAGTTCTGTTCTTGGAGATAACCTCTATATAACAGTGAATGATATATCTATATTAAGATCCAAACTAATTATGAACACTAGTGTATAGCCCTAACGGATAATAAGACGCGGTGCGAATAACTTAATGATAAACACACTAAAATCTACCAAAACTTTAAAAGTATGGCGTCAAAGATTTTTTTCTTTTCAAAACGCCCAAATATTTACATTCGACATTTCCATGATCTTAACAAATAAGTGTAGTTTCGAACATCTGAGTCTTGGTTATCTTGTATTTAGCATAGATTAACAATAACAAAGCTCTATATTGGGAAAGTGGTTAACGTATAAATTATTAAAAACCTTTTTAAATAAATACTACGGCAAACATACTTTCTCATGTCTTTACCTCAAGAATTGAGCAACTTGTTTATAGTCCGTAAACCGAGAGATACCCTTCGTTTACCCGGAAAAGTAGCAAGTTTACCTTGCACGGTTCCACTATGACGCATCTTATAAGATAGTCATAGGGTGATCCGTCAAGGTAATACTGCTATTTTTCAGGGTAAATCCAGTATACCTTCCATGTACCCACTATACTATTTAGAAAAATATGAAAAGAGAAAAGGGAAAATTAGTGCGCAAATGGCTATACAAATCAATTTCTACCTAAGAGAGATGATAAGTTATACGAAATAATTTACACATTTATAGAAGCATAGTGAAAAAACAACACATTTAAACAAAGATAAGACAATAACTAATATATACTGTTACAGAAACATGATTTATTCTGTGCATTTTCAACTCACCAATTCCAAAAGCTCTATTTAAAAAAAAAATCTATTTGCCTACCACTCATAAAATATTTTTTTTCAAATAAAGTTTTTTTTTATCTGTAAGAGTTCAATTTAGTAATGATAATTTATTTTGTATCTCAACAAGTTGCGTGGATATTATCAAAATTGAAAATATCCGCTTTTGTAAAGTATCCACAAAGTCATTTTGATGGCGAAATAAGATGCGTCATTTTGTTTGAATGTTAAACACTGTATAGACGCGGATTTTAATCAAAATCATTTGCACCAATTTGGAGGAAAGGAAAGTTTTTCTTCTTTTTGCCAATGAGTAAACTTCTCTTAATTTTAGGATAGATGGATAATTCTAAAAAACCCTCTGAAGAACCTTTATGAAAACCCTAGATATCAAGTTTTATCCCGATCAGTAAAATGGTTTCAGCAAGTCCGAGTAACAGACAAACAGTCAGACAAACAGACAGACAGAGAGACAGTATTGCGAAAAAACACTTTGCCGGGTCCAGGCTGTCATGAAACGTCGACATCCATAAAAATCTAAAATTAGATTTTTTTTAACGATCACAATACTTCCTCTCTACGACGTGTCTAGAGAGAGGCTAAAAATGGCTATGAATTTAAAACAAGTTAATCACGAAACTACGTGGATAATGAAGGTAAATAGAATTAACTGGACCTATATATTTACTTCGAGAAAAATCCATTGTAAGGAATTCCATCTTTGTGAAACCTGTCAGGATTGAGCCCGGGCTTCTTGAGTTAAGAGTCGGGAACACAATCTTTGGGGTCAAACCACCCAGTAACATTGACATTAATAGCAATATTATTAAGTCTATAACTACAAACACTGAGTTAAGTGCCTAGTTGCTTTTTGAATAGTTGGAATGAAATTAGCCAGCAAATCGTAAAACGCAAGTCTTAAGTACATGCGTGAGTAGAGAGCATTACTTAAGAACGGTTTAACTCATTTTATAACTTTAACCAAATTGTATATTTCGAACACCGTTCATCACCTCTCCCGTGACCCACAACGTCTTACAACCCGTCCGGGATAGTGGAATACGGATAAGGACAAAGAGAGTGTATCCGTATTTGCCTTGAGGGATAGTAGAAAACCTGTTAGAAAAATATTCTTCAATTCACCAGGCCAGAATTCAAACCCTGACTTACCGTCACCAGCAAATAAAACTAGAAGAACTTAACGTTTAGCCCAAGACGCGATGTGAGCAATAAAATGTGTATAACCACTTAAACTCTCTTAACTAATTTAATACGCATTTTCCATACACACTACTACACAGAACAGTATTAGTATGTATTTATATAATCTGAATGTTAGGACGAGCTTAAAACACAAGTAATCAATTATCTTACACAAGATATGGGATGAATCCAGCGACCTCTATGAGCTGTAGTCATCCTCGGGAACGGGCTAACAAACCTGACGATGAACCGGAGTTTGGCCACCCTTCTCTTCTGGCCAAGACTCGCGAGAAACGCAGCGGCGGGATAGGAGGCACTAGTAACCGGAAGAAACGAAGCGACACGCGAAAAAACAAACCCCGCGTCACCATAATAATTATACCCTCACTTTCCCTGCAAAGGACACCAGCAGTGTGCATTGCCTCTAGCCAGCATACGATTCTAGTCTGGCTGAGCAATGATGCAGTGTTATTCTTTTTTTTTTTTTATCATCGCACCGTGTTTTTTTTACGCGTTCTAGCTATCCGCATTTAATTTTTATTATTTTATTATTGAGCACCGCGTCTTACTACCCGTTCGGGTTATACGCTTAAGTGCTAATTACACTAATGGATTAGGAATTGGGAAGGTTGAATTAAAGAAAGTGAACCCGCATTTGCGTGGAGGGAGAGTGGAAAACCATTTAGGAAAAACCACCCCCAGTTCACCCGACCGAGATTCGAACCTCGATCTCCCCATCCTCAGCAGTCGAGCTCAACACGACAAGCGCGTTACCAACTACGCCACAGAGGCGGGTGGCACATTTAATTACAATGTAATAGGGAAGAAAGTAAAATTTAAAGGAAATGTATCTACAATTGCGTAAGGGATGGCGGTAAAATATTAATGGGAAAACCACGCTAAGTACACACAAACGGGATTTGAGTCCCGATTTCCCAGGCATCACCAAACCGGAATAGACGAAGTTGACGGCTTTTACCGCAGGCCCATCGATGCGGGTGATTTTTTTCCCTCTAAAACTAACGGATGGATAGATACAAACAAGATTATGGGGTGTGCCCAGTGGTTAAACATATTATTAGCTCAATCGGGTAGACGTCTGTCGATTTAAGGGTCCTCGGTTCAGTTCGAAATGAAGGTAGAAAATGCAGTACTGTGAGGTTAGGGGCCAGTTTCATAGTAAGACTTATTACGCCTCAAGGAAGGTGCTACACTAAATAGAAGACGATACCTACGACCTACCTAAACTTGAATGGAATGATCCAGTTTCGCATATGAAACTGTCCCATTCCATTCTGGTCTATAGTGCATTCACGGTAGGAATTACTCTCTGAAAGGTCCTTTTTCCTACCAATATCCTACTATATAATATATTTCTGTAGGGGAAAAGGCCTTTCAGAAAACAATTCCTACGGTGAACAGACTTTAGATAGGTATCGTCCTGTATCTAGTATAGAGCCGCACTTGGGGCGTACTAAGTCTGACTATGAAACGTGCCCTATTTTATATTTGACTAAGTGGTAAACGTTCGACTACTTATTATCTGCCGGTAATAAGTACTGAGCGAAGGGTTTACGATTTGATTATTGACAAGACTGAGAGATGCAGCACAATTGGTCAAAGTAAGTGGGGATTCCCCTTTAACAGTGATGAGCTCATGACTGCAAGACTGTATGCTGATTCTGTTCTTAAGCTTGTAAGTCGAGTTCTAGTATCCATTGTTCATAAAGTGCAAGCCAAATAACCCTACTAAAAAACCAATAGTATGCGTAGTGTTGTTATAGGCCTACTATTGTATACCATGTGATGAAAATTTTGTGTTTAGTAGTAGTAGGCATAATAATAATAATAATAATAATAATAATAAATAATAATAATAATAACAATAATAATAATAGGTTGTACACTGTTAACCCCACGGCTTACAAACTAACATAACCTTCGACCACACACCGACGCGCCAGGAACGCAAAATATGGGTACAAGGACCAACTGATGTGCAGATAGTAAGTACTAAATAATCTTAAGGAGCTTTATATAGGATAAAACCAGGCTACCCTGCATTTGTGCCTTCTCCAATCATACGACCACAAGTAACGATATTCGAGATCAGAAAGTTCACGCTAAATGCCCTAAATAAAAACATCGTTATTAAAATAAAACTTAAGAATACGCTAGTGTGCTCTTAACGACAGTGGTTAGTGGCGTCACGGTTTCTGCAGCTGCACCGCTCGAACCCGCGAACGTATTCCACACGCATGTGGCACCTGTCCCACCTTTAATTTAAGCTTAAGGTAGGTCCACATAATTGTATTATTTATTTATTTAGCACCACGTCTTACTACCCATTCGAGTTATACGCTTAAGTACTGATTATTATTAATATATTATTATTCCCCCCTTTTATTATATCATTTTCTATTTTCAAATAATTACAAAATCTTCACATTTCAAAAACTTTGTGACCTACAGTTTGGGATCTCGTTGTAGAGAGAGGTATTTCCTAATAAAGTTATGCATCCACAAGACAAGCACGTGGTTCGAACCCTCGACCTCGCCACGTGAAGATAGAAAACGGGGAAGAAGCAGATGAAGCGTGGGAGGGAGGGAGGGACGTCAAGCGACAGACGTGTGAGTTAATAGTGACATTTTCCTCTGTCGCAGACTCACTCGTGGATTGTCTGCGCTCTTCTCCTGCTGAGAATCCGGGAACAAATATAGCTCACACCTGCTCCGCCAACACGTGCTCACTGGGGAGGGGGCTTAACTGCACAAAGCCTCTTACGTGCACTTTCTAAACACGAGTCATATCAGTATTACGAGCTGTACAATAAGAGCCAATGTTTCGACTTGAGTTCTGATTAAACCTACATTTTCGTCTGGTCGTAGTGTAATGAAACCTCAATTTACGTTGATTCGAGCAAGGATATGAGGTCAGCAAACGGAAACGTGAAATTAATACGTTAGACGAAAATAAATCGGATGATTGTATTTATCATCCATATAGTTATGAAATTTTTACTTTTTTATTTTAACAGTTCTCCCTATTCTGTTTTGAACTGATATTTTTCTAAAAACTTCAAATTATGTTGCCAACCTTATTGTGAACCGTCCTGAACAAATGTTTTAAAACACTCTTGCTACTCCTAGTACTTAATGTAGGCCAAATATATTATATAATATATATATAGTATTATATAATATACACTTACTTACTCTATGGCATTAGGAACTCGAACGTTCACTGTCGCACTTACAAAGTATGCCTATATATATAGTAAACCTTGGTGTGATCTTGGGATAAAGTGCTCGCCTCAAGGCCCAATGTTCATGGATTCAAACCCACACGGAGTCGACAGATTTTTCTTGGGCGATAAAAATCATAGCACAACTTATTTCGGATGTGAAGTAAAGCCGTAGGTCCCTTGTAGATTGTGACATGTAAATTAACCTGGAAGGTATGTGAACATACTTACGCAATATGGTAGACCTTTCGTTCGCGTTCACTCATAAAGATTCAGTGTGGAAGGCAACGGTGAACCACTACACTATTTGAATCCCCTAGGCTAGTGCATGGGATTTCTACCGTATGGTGATACTTGGGGTTGTTAACTTAAGAAGAAGATAAGATTATATTTGTATATATAATTTGATAAACCAATTTTCTGTAATAATTTATTCATTAAGTTAAGTTTAAATTAATTATATAAGAAATACAATTATTCCATTGAGCAAACGCTCTGAACGGAGATATTATAAAAACAGAGGAGTATTAATATAAATGTAAACATGGCGAATATAAATTATTCACGTAATAAAAAATAGTTTATCATAACATTTTTTTAACATTGAAACAATTTTTTTTCTTTTTACCATCTAAAATTTAAAATAACACAGTAAAACCTATAATCACTTCTAGTTTTGATAATACGAGATTACGAGAAAACATTTGAGCCGATTTTGACAAACAATTACTAGTTTTAAAGTTAGTGTCCAGAATGTCGACAAAAATATTAGCTTCCAACGAAATTCCAATTTTATTATCAAATTTTTCGCTTTTCCGCTGTGTGCGCAGTGGTTCATCTGTACAATCATTCTTTGTTTACATCACCTTGGAAACCATGATTTGTGTATAGTTGTAGATCAATACATTAGATATATTTTATGTTTGGATAAAAATAATAGCATCTCAATTCTTTAATGAGTGGTTTGGTGCAACATATACATATATAGAGATCTGGGAGGGGGGATCGATTAGTTTTAATCGAGTTTTGAAAGAGAAAAATATACGTTTCGCTTAAAATTAAACAACGGAAACCCAAAATAATTGGAAAGTTAAAAGCCTTTGACGAATAAACATATAGCTAGAAAGTCGAAGGCGGCCACATTCTATAAAACTTTTCCTAATGTTTTTTTCTTCATACCCGCCTCGGTAGCTAGTTGGCTAACGCGCTTGTCGTGTTGAGCTCGACCGCTGAGGACGGGGATATCGAGGTTCGAATCTCGGTCGGGTGAACTGGGGGTGGTTTTTCCTAAATGGTTTTCCACTGCAGATGCGGGTTCACTTCCTCTAATTCAACCCTCCCAACTCCTAAACCATTAGCGTAGTTAGTACTTAAAGCGTATAACCCGAACGGGTAGTAAGACGCGGTGCTAAGTATATGTTTCTTTGATTCATTCATGGTATTTAAAGTGCACTTTCTGAACCGACTGATCATATCAGCACACGACCTATATATTAATTCAAAACTGAAACAGACACAACATCCAGCCCCCGATCGTTAATTCATTACTATGAAAGGGGAAACCCACATTTCACCTATGATATTTTTTTTCGGCCATGCCGGGAATTGAACCAGGTTTTCCAATTAAAAAGTTTTAAATTCATTTTAGTGCTATAATCTGCAGCCATCGCTAAAACGATCCACTAGTATATATATATATTTTTTATAGAGGTTGTTTTATAGAACATCTTTGAAAATTGATAAACTGTTAAAAGCCACTTGTTATATCCAACAAGTTTTATAATTGTAATTGTACCTACACCGGTGTTAACGCGGTTTAAGACGTTAAATTCTGGTAAAAGTTCAAGCCTTGAACGAATGATTGAGGTAGTTTTCCCGTTCCCTCTCATAGTTAATGCGGACGCACTCTTTCTCTATGCAACGTTAATCATCCTTACCCCTTTAATTAGGATGTTAGTAGCTCTTGTGCTGAAAGCAAAAACGTAACCTCTCTATTCTCCGATAATGACACTAGAAAGCAGAACAACAAAACACAACAAATTAGTTATCTTGAAGGTGTTGTGTGTGTGTCTCCCGGGCGGGAAGGATTTGCTGTAACTTTTTTTACATCCTTTCCCTTTCCTTAAGCTCTAGTAAGGGTGAAAAGAGGAGTAAAGGGTTGTCGATAAAGGGCATGGAAGCTCTGGAAACTGCCCGCCAGGATCCGAAAGGGGTCATCTATAAATAGCTCACGCAGGACACTCCATGCCCCCCCCCCCCTTCCATTCAACGAAAGGGAGAGGACTTGAATTAATCCTTTTGACAAATTGAAAAACTTATCGTGCGACAACTTATGTTAGGTCCCAACCTCTTCCCAGAAGTGTTGGTGGCGTTCTTTAAAACACACTTTCTTCCAGGGATGAAATCAAAGATTTAACTTGTGGTGGATGGGTTAGGGGGGAATTAGGTATCAACCGCCTCAGATGGGACCTCCGGAAAATCTTCGAACAATGAGTCCCTCTAGGAGCAATTAGAAGAGGGGTTTCTCACCTATAGACGGATTTTGGTAGGAAGAACAGTAGAAATTAGTTATAAAGTTACTAAAACAATGTTAATATATTCATACATCAAGTCAGGTTAACTGCAGCTGTCACTTTTTATAGATATTATCAATATCTACAAAATAACACAAATAATTTAGTAATATTTTATCAATGTTGGCCACAAAGAAATATGTTTGAATTTTATCTACTGTTCTTCCAACCAAATTCAGAGTATAAATATACAAATCATACTCAAAAATGGAGCAGTCCACATTAGAGCAAATTACCTTTTTGAGACCATATCCAAACGTTAGAGGGGGAAGAAGAGGTTTCATCCCTTAACCCTCTTAATTTTTATTTTTATTATTAAGCAAATACAGATACATATAACTTGTGATAGCATAAACAATTTGCTTTTATGTTTATACTACAATTAACACAGGCTTAAATTCTTAAATTATTATAAATTGGGGTTGGGGGTGGGGTGTACGGGGAGCCAAATGTCCTAGTGCCCTCCTCCCACGCCTTCCTCTCATAGGTTAACAAATGGTTCCCAGTTTGTAAAGGCATTAGAGCCCGGATATAAATTATCTCTCAAACGCCACACAAAGGACGAAAGAAAGATAATATTACGTAGGTCAAGCTCAAGTTGGAATCACGATCTCAAGGAGAAGCAGGAAGAGGGCAAGGGAGAATGGAGCTAAGGGATGGAAGAGCGTGCTAAAAATAGCCGGTCTGGTTCAGGTAAAGTGTGGAGGTATGCCGCGCGCAGTACAGTTCAAGTTACCCTCCCTTCACCCCTGGCTGCTCGCTACATTGCAGGGGTTGTGTGGATCAATACACAGGTACACCGGGGTGAAAAAAAAAAGAAGAGTTGAGGATGGAAACGCTTCAGTTGAACTTGTTTGTCCGTGTGGGCTTAGGATGACATACCAAGGATGATGACCTCACATCGGTGGGCACGCGGAGTAAAAACGTCAAGTTCTCATCTTGTCTTGTTCACCTGTGACGCGGAAGGTCATGGTTCAAATACCCGGCCTAGGATACTGAGGATATATTTCGTAAATATATTTTCTTCTCTGCCTCTACTAAAATGCGGATACATTTCCTACCTTCCTCATCCCTACACTTCTAAAATAATCGATATCGGATAGCCCGGATGGATTGTAAGACACGCAGGAAAAAAAAAGGATGAGGGAAGATAGGATCGATTGTATTTGCTTCCTCTGGTGTCCTGAGATCCTCTGATTGAGGATGCTCGAGCCATGCGTATGGAACAGGACCGTTAAAGGCGGTGGAGGGGCATAGGGGAGGCAGTTTGCTCCCGGCCTCTGTTTCTTGGGGACCCCCAAAGGCCTATTTCTTTGTTTACAGCAACAAGTCTTGCCGCAGCTATAACGCACGTGTTTTTTTAACCTTTTTCTTACCCGGAACAAGCTGTTAGCTTGCTTTTTGTAAGGGTAAGAATAATGTAGGCCTAGCTTAGTAATATAAGAACACTTTCATATTTTTGCCCTGTACACAGTTTACATATTATGTTATTAAACATTAACAAAGCACAGAACTTAAGGTAGTAAGTTTTTACGTAAGAGAGCCCCCCGAATCTGCCCCGCGTGTCCACTGATGTGGGTCATGGCACAATAGTAACGGCTAACGAAGAGTCCTGGATCCAATTCGCTATATTAAAGAGAGAGATTTACATCTTTCTTAAAAAAATGGGTGTGTGTACTTATGTACGCGCGTAAGAAGTTATACTTATTTGGCATCATTAAAAAATAAAAAATAATTTAATAATATTTAGTATTAATTATGTTAAATAATAATATTTTAATTTATATCAATAAATAGTACATACGGATAGTTAACCTCAATTATATTGGAGCACTTGAAAAAGTCTATAAGCACAATTTTTTTCACTAATATTTACGAATAGTAAATAATATTAATCAAAATATTCAATTTAAATCACTACTGGACCTGGATTCACCAAAGGGAGCAAATAGTTGCACCAGCGCAAGTTTGAAATATGTTCCAAATTCCTATTCACTAAAAGGATCAGGCGCAATTTGAGAGCAAAGTTGCGCCTTTTATTTGCCACCACTCAAGGGTAGGGGCAACTATTTAATCATGATTGTCACTTCAATAAATTTAAATGGCGGCATATTATTGTATTGGCTTAAAAAAAATTAGTTACATAACTGTACTCCAATTAATAATGAATTAATTAAAATAACAAAACGTATGTCAAGCACAAAATTTGTTTCAATTTATAAAGTGGTAACAAAACAATTACGTACCTTTTATTGTTGGATTTTTACATTCAAACAACGCAATGGCATTTCTTGCAGTATTACAAAACAAAACTACGAACTGTGTAATCTTCGTCTAGATCCAAAGAGGTTTGTTGTATTCCTCCAAGTCCAAAGACATCTCGTCACTAAATATGGCAGTTAGTATAACTTTAAAATAAGTTTTAAAGTTTCTATAAACATTAATGTTTTATTAATGGAACTTAAACTTTAAACTAATAATATAAATAAATACAAAATTTTTTTTTTTAATTTATATCAATAAATAATACATACGGATAGTTAACCTCAATTATATTGTAGCACTTGAAAAAGTCTATAAGCACAATTTTTTTCACTAATATTTACGAATAGCAAATAATATTAATCAAAATATTCAATTTAAATCACTACTGAATATAATTTATTAGCACATATATAATTCGCACTTGTATGAAGCTAAAACACGTGTTGTGAATGTAGAAACTAGAAACATGTGGATAAATATTATATATATGAAAACAGTGATCAGAGGCGACGAGCGTACCATAGAGAAAGGAATAACATAGTATACATTTCTCTATGAGCGTACCAACATGCGCGACAAACAGAGGTTATATTCCTATTTTGTTGGTAGCTTTTTTTTTTCGAGACTTAATGAGCGGTTTAACTTCAACCTGTTACTTTTGTGTTACAGTGATGCGCGCGCATCTTAAAATTTCACTCTCATCATTTTTTCATAAAGCGCCTAAAGAAGTATAACTTCAAAAAAAAAACATCGTTAAATATGAAAGAAGATATTTAATTATTTGCTACATAACAGCGAGTCATGCATTTCATTCGTCAAAGTTTTGGTCCAAAAATTCTGAATAAAAAACCACCGGTACTTACTTACTCTATGGCGTTAGGAACTTGAAAGTTCATTACGCCACCTATCCTTATCTTGAGCTAGTTCTATCCAGTCTACCTCATTACACCCTATCTCTTTCAGGTCCATTCTTATGTTACTCTCCCATCTGCAGATTGGTCTTCTCAATGGGTTTGGCAGTCAGTATCCTGAACACGGTTCTAGATTTACCATTCACGCTTTATTTCCTCCCTACCCTAACAATGTCAACAGGGTATTAAAATCATTATTATGTAACCTCCTCCACTCTCCTCAATCTGTATTATTTGTCTGATCATATACGTAGTATTTTCAGCGTTCACTTCTAAAACTATTTTCTTACTAACCTCTAATGAAGTTTCTGCATTTATTGCAACAAGTTTCCTTACTATTTCCTAGCAAATCTAAATAGCTGCATTGTACCATTTAATGTCAACCATTCGCTACTCTCTTACATTACCCTAATAGCATACACTAAGTCTACAGTAGCCCCATGGCTTCTTTGGTGCTGACTGACAGCTCACAGCTGACGGCTTTGAAAAGTTACCAGACCAAATTATGTATCCCTATGCCGAAACATATGATCTGCAAAAACATGGTTTAGCACTGTCACTTCTGACATTCAAAATTTAGGTATATACCTAAATGTTGATTGTCAGAAGTCAGCTGTGAGCTGTCAGTCAGCACCAAAGAAGTCACGGGGCTACTGTAGATTTAAAGTAATGGGCGAAGTGCATCTACTTGTTTCGACCCATTACATATTCCAGAAATATTTGACAAGTGACATCCAAACCGAACCCTGCCACGAGTATCAGTCAAACACAGCTTAATCAGCTTGATACATTTTTTGGGTATCCCGGACTTTATTAAAATTTAATTTAATATGTTTATTTTTACTAGCTTATAGACCTTTTTAAAATCTATGTATAAGTGATGTACCGTCATGCTGAATATCCACTTTTTTTTAAATAATATTTTCCTAATAGTAGAAATCTGATCAGTTATTGATCTATATCGTCCAAAATAAGCAATAAATAACACATTCACATTTTCCAAACAATTAATACAACTTAAAAAATGAATGTCAACAATGGTAATTTTAAATAACCACTATTTTATATGAGAACACCAAGTTGTAAAGACGCGGTGCTATAATTTAATTTAACATCAAGTTGTAGTAATACCGTAAAAGTTATAAGGTTTACCGTAAAATATTTACCGGAAATTAATGCTGTGAGGAGAGTGCAGTTTGTTATCCTTCTTTAAAAAAAAAAAGTGAAAAATACTTACATTAACATGTGTTTGTAAAAAGGCAAGTTTTTGCGTGATGGAATACGAGCAGAATAATATGCATAAATCTAAGTTTCATTTGAAAGTAATGGGTGTCGATGTGTTTATCATGATCACAGAAAATAAAGATATATACCGTCTTTATACGTGCTAAAAAAAAATGTTAAATTATTCAGTGACCTGAACTACCTATGGGAATTGAAAATTCAACTAATTAAAGCAAACGCAGATATCTGCTCAAATTATCATGTGTTTGTTTTATATATTATACAATAATATAAATAAAAATAAAAAGTAAAATGAACAATTATTATTGCCTAATAATAGTTTACTCACCATCACGTGGCTGCTAGCTTTTTTAATTCCTACTCTAGAAGCTGGGGATCAATGACCAACCGGGGCAAATTTTTCATTTACAATCAAATGTTTTTTTATCTTCTCTACAAGCAAATGCGTCCCACCTCCCCTCCCCTCAATAAATCCAAGTCTATCCTGGTTATACATTTGTTATTACATCACTAGAGTAAGAATGAGGACGTTACAGTTTGCAGGAAATGTAGCCACATTTTCAGGGAGGGAAGGGAAAAACATTTAGGAAAAAACTTTAGTTAACCTAGTCGGTGATTCGAGCCCAACCTCCACTAGACATGTAAGAACTAACGGCCTAGTCCATGGGAACCGGTGACCTGGTGGTCTAGGGGTAAGGTGTCAGACTTCTATGCTGGCGGCCGGGGTTCAATCCTCGGTCCCGGCAAAGATTTATCTGATTACCAAACCCTTCCTTCACCTCTGACAAGACATCTTGTGAATGTGGGGAATGCCAGGCCTCCACCGTGGTTCGGATTCCACGTTAAACTGTAGGTCCTTCATTTCATCTCACAATCACCCTACCATAACACATTAGCGTAAGTGCGTATAACCCGAATGGGTAGTAAGACGCGGTGCTAATAATAATAATAATCCATGCGAACCAGTGCATGTATATGTCAAATTTAGTGCACTTTGTTAGTAACATCCCTATTAATCTTTTAACACTAAAGCTAATCGTTTTAATGCCATTGTACTGGTTATTGGCTTACGTGCCCTAATTCATTTTGAGTCGACCACATCGACCAGACTTCGGGTCGTTAATTTATCATTTTGTAAAAAGGAATAAACACAATCTCCAAGAATAAAAACCAAGCCCTTAGGGGAATCGAACAGATAACCTTAAGACAGTTGAGAAAAGGCGTAAGACGAAAAAACACACTGGATCAAACTAAAGAGAACACAACTACTGGATAGTGATTGTAATGGTTATAAGTATTTGTAAATGAGACCCAAACAAAACATTCAATTAAAACTATCGCATGTTACCAAATTAAACGACCACACCCCCATTAGAGTCAGAATGAGGGACACCTCCCTTTTCCCACTCTTCATCACTCAATCCTGGCGCATGCGTGTTCCGAGACACTTGTTCACTGCGACATTAGGTTCATGGTTCAAGCTTCAGATGGGTCGATTTACAACCGGGATCAACAGGGCCCGGACCGTGAAGAGGCCGAGACAGATTCTCATAAACCATTTGGAAAGGGATCACCTTCTATTTTTTCATTTTATAAACTACAATTTATTTTATTTAGGCGTCGTGGACCCTGATTTGGGAAACGTTAACTTATTATGTCAGCAGTCAAAATAAATGAACGAACCTATCATGGTGGGGTGTGAAAAGTCCACTTTTTCAATCCGAACAAAAAAGCAAAATGGAACGATACACACGAAATATTTCCGAGGCAAAATCGAAGGATGGAAATTAAAAATGGTTTTTATGTTGAAAAATAAATAATTAATTAATTATATATTTGCTTATTGTTAGAGCACTGTCCTGGTTAGGTACAAGGCTCAACTTTCATTTTCAGGCATTAAGTATTGTAAATGTTATATTGCAAACATGACCAAAATATTCCATCAAATTATTATCATGGTACCCATTTCAGTGGCCGAATGGTCTAAGGAGATACTATCGCAGTAGACTAGACTGCATATGACGGGGAGATCGTGGTTCTATACCGGTCGCGTGTACTGAGGCTGGTTTTTCCTATATTGTTTCCCACTTTCTCTCCACGCAGATGCGGGTAAACATCCTCTAAATTCAACCTTCCTCATCCATAACCTATTACCGTAATTAGTACATAAGCGTATAACCCAAATGGGTGATAAGACACGATGTTAAAACATATTATCATGGTATTTAATTAAATTATTTTAGACTTTTGTCACGTTAGCATTAATTTGTAATGTACACAAACAACCAACAAATTACAAAAATTGGAGGAGACAATTTAACTCTAAATATTTTGATTGGCAAAGCCTCGTAACTGTCATAGCAGGATTTTTTTTTTCCAATCGAAGACGAAACTGATGAGTTCTTCGATGGGAAGACAAAGTTTTCAAAGCTTTGCACACCCTAATACATAGCAGTGCCTGCTTCACAAAAACAAACTTAAATAGTGTTGTTTAGAAGTGGATGCATTCTAAACCAGTAGGCTATATTGACATATTTTAGTTAATTTTCAAAAGCCTAAAATAAAAATCCCATGATCCGCTTCGGTGGTTTCATGGTCGAAGGCTCTTAAGGCGCCATTCTCACCATAAACTTGACTACCGATGACAGAGAGATCAGGGTTCGAATCATGGTCGGGCGTATTGAAGGTGGATTTTCCCCAAATAGTTTTCCACTTCACCCATGCAAATTCAAGCATATTTCCTTTAAATTCAACCTCCCTCACCTCTATCACATTAGAGTAATTTATACATAAGCGTCTAGCCCGAACAGGTGGTAGAGGCGATGATGATAATATGTTAATAATGATAATAAGTCATATTAGCCATCAGCGACCTATAGCACGTCCCATCTTAATTGAGACTCAAGAACCAAAAACCCCTTCGGGTTCGGCCAGGCTGACAAGCGTACGAGCGAGCGAATGCGTGGTCAAATTGGCGAGCGAGCGCGTGATTAGCAGATAGCTCTCAATAGTTGTTGACGAGGAGACAAAGGTTCGAATCTTGGCTCAGTGAGCTGAGGTTTTTTTTGACAATTGATTTATTTTTGTGGTTTTCCCATCTTCTATCCGCGCTAATGGTGATTCTTATCTGTAAAGGCCTACTTTGATTATAATATTGGAAGTATTTTAACATATCAGTTTTACACACACTCGTATATATATATATATGGTTTATGATCTTACCCATTAATATGGGCCGTTAATAGCAAGTGTGCTAAACCTATCAATAGTTTAAAAAAAGGTCAAATGTCATGTAAATCGAGAAGTTTTCCTACCACTCAATGAACCAACATACAATAATATTGCCTAGCGCCTGTAAACTAGACTGTTCCGGGTCAACGCGCGCTCTTGAAAAATATAACCATTTCTATCTTTCAAGCGCGCGCGCTCAGTCTGGTCGATCCCTTAGGTGGCCGCGTGGTACGCGCTACTTCCCCAGTAGACTAGACTGCCGATAACGAGGAGACCAAGGTTCGAATCTCGGTCGGGTATAGCGAGTTAATTTTCCCAAAATGGTTTTACACTCTACACGCAAATGCGGGTACACTTCATCTAAATAGAACCTTTCTCATCCCTAGAGTCCTTAGCGTAATAAATACTTAAGCGTATAACCCGAACGGGTAGTAGGACGCGGTGCTTAAAAAAAAGCAATGACAAAGAAAAAGGGGAAGGAAAGAATCTTTATACTCATACTGACATAATAGTCCCGCACTTTTTAATTGTACAGTATTTAACTTAAAACTATCATTTATAAATAGGTTTTTAAATTAAATAAATGCATGCCAATAGGCATACTTATGTATAAACTATGCATAACAAATATTAAAACGATTGAAAATACTATCTATCGAGAGCAAAGGAGACACGCATATTAATGGATCAACCAACCACCTGACTAGCCGTTTCTAACCGTTCTGAACAAATTATCCTCTTGTGCGAGAATAGTTCTAGCCAAGGATTCTTGCGAATTATGAACTTTGTGTTACATTTGGGTGTGAAATGTTATTGTTTCTATTTCACTTGCGTCTCTTCAACACAAATATCACTCACTATACATCCATTAATTTTTCCAGCCTATGGCCTAGGTAGGTTTTTGTTCAAGTCGTATATTATTCCACTTCCGGCTGGCTAAGCCTGTCGTAGCTTCATATGCTTTATAATCTATCTTAATACTAGGACGGCCACAACATCCCGTCCCCGCCCGTAAAGTTATCAATGTGAAAAGGGTAAACCCATATTTTCATCAAAGATACATTTTCGGCCATGCCGAGAATCGAATCCGAGACCCTTAACTCAGTAGGCAAACACGCTACCGACTGAGCTAAGACTTCAACACAAATGACTTATTGATCAAATTTAACTTTCAAAATGAAATAAAAATGTTATAATACGAGTAATAGACTACTAGCGAATATAATATATTATGTGGATTTGACAGCTTTACTTAGAGGAGGAGGTAAGAGGAGATTGCTTTCTTTAGATCTCAAATAATTTGGGATACAGTATTAACTATCCACTCGATAATAGGCTGTAGAGAGGATGTTTTTAAAGAAGTGAGCCATCATTCTTCTGGAGAGAGTGTCCTAAATCAAACCGCGGGAAAAAGCCTCAACAAGGCAGGCATCTAGGATCGAAAGTTGTCCTCTTGAATCAAATCAAGGAACACTATCCGTACTGTCAATCCTGAAAGCACTACGGCAAATATTGGATGTCAACAAGCCCAACGCCTTATCTCAGTTGTTAGAACGTCTAGCTATAAGCTAAGACTCTTGAGTTCTATTTTGGGCATGGTGGAAAATGCACAACGACTGGAATGGGGTTTTACAAATTTATATTAATAAATTTCTGATCTGGGGACTGGATGTTGTGCATGTTCTACTTGAGATATGTTTTAAGTCATGTGGTGATATGAATCGTTCGTAAAGTACACGTTAAATAGACTTTATAAAAAAGTTAAAGCAAAATTCAAAGTATTTTAAAAGTATTTCCGGTGCTCTTTTCTAACTATAGAATGTAAAGTGGTCGGAGAAGATATTTCCTAGTTGCGGCCATGAATGATAGCCTGAAAATCTCAATTGATAAGGAATTGTCCAGGTCCAGGATCTAATTTGCAGCTTATCGGAGGCTTTCCGAAAATTATTTTTGTGAAAATTTTAGCTTCCAAACTTAACAATTAAACGTACCTTCATTTCTAAAAGTGTATTAAAACTCAATCTTTTCTATTGAAATAATGTTATAGTTTTCATGAGCCAGCGGGCCACAGGTTGAGATCCATGTTCTAGGTGAACACTCGTACAATTCCTAAACATACACCCTCCCCAAGTACGTTCGCTACTGGTGATGGGCGCGAGGAAATAACCAACTCAAGTTGAGACATTGACCGCTAGGGAGTTGGAGAGGGGTGATAAAGGGGTAGGTGGTACGGGAGAATGGATGCTGTGAACGAACGCCCTTGACCCGGAGCGAGAGCAAAATTCTTTTCGCACAATCTTCTTTGGCATCTTCACTCCACTTTTTAGAGAAAGGGTCTTTGGAGCAATAATGGCCTAAAGAACAATACAATTTCATCTCGTATGTCCCCAATCACTATGAACGCGGAAAGGTGGGAAGGTCAGGGAGGGGTTTCTAGTCTTCCTACCCCTTGAAATTTTGTACCCCGCTTGTATTTGATGAACCACTTCAAAGTGTGTGTGGAGGGGGAAGGGGTAGGGTTCTACATATACATATACTATTAATTTGGGTAAAACATTAGTTATACACAAATTAATTATTATTTTAATATTAACCTACTAGATATATTTTTTAGAACTTCTTACTGTAACAACATTACCTCTGACAAAATTTCAAAAAACTTTTTTTTTTTTGTTTACAGCATCTAAGAGCGCGTACCTACACTTTGCCACTGCAACCACTTATGGCAGCTACTACAGTGGAGTATGTTGGCTACATCAAGATTTTTGGTCCCGTCGAAGTTAAAATGGCGACGCATGAGAATAATGAACTATTGTTGCTTCTTCTGTTGAGAAAGAAAAAGCACAAGTGATACCGAACAATGCATGTTCCCTTTGTTGGTTGAAATATCATCAAAAGGACTTGACCACACGCTATACAAAGATTTGAAACAAGATGGTTAAATGTTTTTTCGATACTTTAGAATGCCAAAAACTCGTTTGATGAATTATTCGAAGATGTTAATTGCAGAATTATACTAACTACATTATTGGCTCTCAGCATGATGATCACAACTCCACAATGCTCGACAGATTGATTCAAAATAAGATGGCTGGCATCAGTGGCTGGGGCTCCGTCTAAACGCACCAATGCCAAACAATAGTCGGCTAGTATTGGTTCGAACGCGTCACGGGACCACCGGTCTACAATCGCCTACCCTCGCCACTGCTGTGGCCCCGTTTGAATGAATCAATGTGATCCTATGTATAAGTAAAAGTGGCTGTGGCACGCGTTAGCCACTAAAAGTGGCCCCGTGTAAATACGCTCTAATATGGTATAGATTGTTTAAGAACAAAGAACGTTTCTGGGAAATATAAGTTGTATTCGTCTGCACCTTAAATCGGTAATTTTAAACCTTATTCTCATCCACCTCTCATCGGGCTAGGCCACAACGGGCTACTGTAATTCCAAAAAAGACACCAACCTGCCTGGGCAATACAAGAATGAAAGAGTGATGAAATAACCGCAGATCCTACAGCCAATAGAATATAAAATATTATTTAATTTGGAATATAATAACATATTATGTTTAATATTTATAAATTTAAAAGCTTGATAAAATAATATCTTTACAAATACTTTTCTTAACTTTCAGAGCTTAATTTTAAGCAAAACCATATTTTCCCACTTTACACCATGATAATAAATTTAACGAAAGCTCTCCCACCACCACACCACTTATGTTTTTATAAAATAAACTTATTTTTAAAAGTACTAATACAGTCATACAAGAATCAGGGTTCCCATCTTACTATTACTATTATTATTATTATTATTATTATTATTATTAGCACCGCGTCTTACTAACCGTTCGGGTTAAACGCACTTACGCTAATGTGAAATGGTAGGGTGATTGTGAGATGAAATGAGGACCTACAGTTTAACGTGGAATCCGAACCACGGTGGGCCTGGCTTTCCCCACATTCACAAGATGTCTTGTCAGAGGTGAAGGAAGGGTTTGGAATCAGATAAATCTGTGCCGGGACCGAGGATTGAACCCCGGCCGCCAGCATAGAAGTCCGACACATTACCCCTAGACCACCAGGTCACCTATACCCCCCCCCCCATCTTACTACCTGTTTGGATTGTACTCTTATGTACTAATTATGCTTATCTTTTTTAGAGATTAGGAAGATTATATTTAGAGGAAGTGTATCCAAATTTTCGTTGAGGGAGAATGTAAAACAATTTGGTAAAAACCCGCTTCAGTACACCCGCCCAAGATCCCCATCATCGGCAGTCTAGTCTATTGCGAGAGTAGCGCCTTAGACCATGCAGCCACTGAAATAGAATTGGAAGCTACTATTTTTACCGACCTTCTATAATAATGTTAGATGGACAAAGTTTAATGATGCTGCTTGGAACTTATTCCACAGCATACAGCTCCTCGTAAAAAATAGATTACCTGCTACCACTATACATTTTGAGTTTTGATTTTTTTTATAATTTATAAAACCATTAAATAATATAATAAAAAATAGTTGTTTGTAGCTGTATTAGAAATTTTATCCGCAATCTACGGTTACTGTTATTGCAGATATCCGTATCCGCGCAAGACTCAGGACACTCAAAAAACACAAATGCGGCACCATCCAGCACCATGGTTCTAAACCTGTGTGCCATGGTACAATAGTGCACCACGAAACCTTCAAAAGTGTGCCAAGTGTCCCGCCAAATTTGGATCAATGTGTTAACATAATACCTCTGCGAATTAAGATCCCAATCTCTCGCGAACATCAAATGCCAAATAAAGGAGGAAAATTATAGTACTTGAATATTAAATGGGGTGACCTGGCGGTGTAGGGGTAAGGTGTCAGACTTCTGTGCTGGGTCCGGGGTTCAATCCTCGGTCCGGCACAGATTTATCTGATTGCCAAACCCTTCCTTCACCTCTGTCAAGACGTGTCTTAATCACAACTTATAAATGTGTGGAATGCCAGGCCTCCACCGTGGTTCGGATTCCACGATTATACTGTAGGTCCTCCATTTCATCTCACAATCACCCTACCATTACACATTATCATAAGTGCATATAACCCGAACGGGTAGTAAGACGCGGTGCTAATAATAATAAACCTTAAATGAACCCTCTTCAGTGGCCGCATGGTCTAAAGCGTGATTCTCGTAATAGATAAGACTGCCGATGACGGGGATATTATGGTTCGATTCTGGTCGGGTGTGCGAGGAGAGTTTTCCCGGAATGATTTCACATTCCTTTCTCGACGAAAATGCGGGTACACTTCCAATAAATTCAACTTTCCTAATCCCCAATCCATTAGCGTAATTAGTACATAAGCATATAGCCCAAACGGGTAGTAAGACGCGGTGCTAAAAGGAAAAGAAAGCAACATGAAACGAGAGTCGTCTTATCGTTTACACGCCCTAATCTCGGGGAAAAAAAGAAAAAAGTAACAACAAACAGGTTCAAGCAACACATTAAACTACTAATTAACTAATTATTACAGTTCGAACTATGATTACTGTATTTTTATTTAATTGCTATTTTAAGAACATGGAAACCTGCTTCAGTGGCTACATGATCTAAGACGTAATTCACGCAATATATTAGACTGTTGATGACAGGGAGATAGAGGTTCGAATTCCAGTCGAGTGTACTGAGGGTGGTTTTTAATAAATGGTTTTCTACTCTCCCTCCACGCAAGTGCGGGTACACTTCCTATAAATTCAACTTCCTCAGCCCTAAGACACTAGCGTAATTAGTGCATGTGTGTATAACCTGAATATGTAGTATAGACTCAGTGATACATATATATTATATGTAAAACACTTATAACATTGTGAATATATATTAGTCACATTTTGTTAATATATTATGTTATTGGAATTAAAAAAAAAACATCTTTTCCTATAAAATGGTGCTCGCTCTTCAATCCTTTTAAGTATACCGCTAAAACTGAATCTATTAAAAATCTATTAGAAAGAGTGCAGTTAACACACACACAAAAAAAAAGTCTGAGAAATAACGGGACTCAAACCATTCGGTGAAAATGTCAGAAAACACATACATTTCCTGCGACGCAGAATCCGAAAACAAACGCTTGACAAGACCCGCAGACAGAGATGAATATGATAAGAGTTTATCTGCGATGAAGCGCGCAGATAAGGAAAAGACACGTTTAACACGTTGTGATAGGTTCAGTAGCCTCCCACTACGACGGCGAAAACAACCTGTGGGAGCGAGCCTAGGCCAAGCCTGTAAGGAGACATTGAACTTGTAGAGAGAGAGAGACTGACTGCATGACCGCTTGTCATTGCTGCCTCTTGCGCAATGTTTACAACAACACACGGCGCAGTACAGTACACTTGAAGACACATAAATGCGTGAACATCCGTCCTCACGTGGTAATTCAGGCGCGGAGGCGAACTTCGAATGCAATAAATAAATATACAGTAACCCCATGGCTTCTTTGGTGCTGACTGACAGCTCACAGCTGACTTCTGACAGTCAACATTTAGGTATATACCTAAATTTTGACTGTCAAAAGTGACAGCAGCTAAACACATGTTTTTGGAGATCATATGGTACGGCGTAGGGATACATAATTTGGTCTGGTAACTTTTCAAAGCTGTCAGACGTCAGCTGTGAGCTATCAGTCAGCACTAAAGAAGTCATGGGGCTACTTACTGTACATTATGTTAAGAAAATAGGGTTTGAGAGATTATGCTGAGAACCAGCGTTGCACCAAGTGGGGAAGCGTTTTTTTAAGCACCATGTTTTACTACTTGTTCAGGTAATACGCGTATGTACAATACTTCGCTAATGATTTAAGGATTAGAAGGTCGAATTTAGAGGAAGTGTGCCAGCATTCGAATGGAGGGAGAGTAGAAAAATCATTTTAGAAAAAATCTCAGTACACCCGACCGGGATTCGAACCCCGATCTCCCTGTTATAAGCAATCTAGCCTAACATGAAATTGACGCCTTGGATCATGCGGCCACCAAAGTAGGTGCATCATTTGCTCCCATTCTAAAAAACACGAATAATTTCAATCAAAGCTTTAAAAAGTTGAGGTAGAACTATAATATAGAGCAAAATTTAATTGTGTCCAGTGAATAAAATATTTTTTTAAGACCAAGCTTACCAATTGATAATTTAGGGACAGCGTTAAATGCATTAAAAAAAAAGCCTCCAAAATACATCAGTTGAAAAATATATATAATTGCTTTAATAAATTATATGTCCTCTTTCTCATCCCAAAGCCTATATCTGGATGGGCCATTGGTCAGAACGGTGGAGTGGGTTTTTCGCAGGGCTGTGGAGTCGAAAGCCATTTGGGGTTGAGTACTTTTACACCCCTACTTGTTATCATTTCTATTTGATATGCATCTTTAATATTACATATAACATTTAACTTTAGCTTGTACTTAATTGGTCCTTTTACTTCTTAACCCTACTTTACTTTTCTTTCTTGAGAGAAATCTCAAAAATGCAAGTTATTAGAGAAGATGCTTTTTTTCGATGTTTTTGCATGTATGTGTGTTTCTTTATTGGCCTTATTATCTTCAAGTTTCAAAACTTTATATCCTTCCAATAGCCCATGAGCTACCTGCAGTTCTTCAAAGCTTTTTCTTTTCAGCCTAGATGTAATCCATGACGATGTTTGCTCAAGGAGTGTGTGCCAGCAGCACCCTTTTATTGGACTTCCTTTCATAACACAATTTGTCTTGACATCATCAAAAGCCTTATTTTTTCACTTTCCACTCTTAAGCTTTCTTTTATCCTTTCTATTTCTCTCTTCTCAGCTCCTTTAAGTCTCTTTTCTCTCAGCTTGGTTTCCTCAAGTACTGAAGATACTTACTTCTTGCATTTATTCCATAGGCAATGAGTCTTTTGTGATTGGAATAAAAGCATGTTTATTGCCATAAGACATCAAGACGTGTATGACATTCAATCATGCATTCAAAGTTATTTCTTTCATAACAGCTGTCTGCTCTCTGATCACATGTCCAGATGGTGAAAATCCTATTTTAACATCGTCATTAACATGTGTCAAGAAAAAACAGTCTCTAACTATTTTGTAACTTCATGTATTTTGTGTCATTCATTATATTCTTTGCTTCAAAAACTTATTTACAAAATGTTTCAAGGTCTTTATAATCGATTCCTAAGAAGTGTTTCTGCTCTGATCATCTTCCACTCATTGATCAGTTAGTCTGTATGAACATTAAAAGGCATCAGCCTGCTCCTTTCCGAATTTTTTCTTCGCTGTTGATAACTTTGCGAAAGATTAGTATCCCTTAAAAGTGTTGAGCTTATATATAGACAATATGATTTAAGCCCTTCAATAACCTAACAGCCTCGGGATGGAAAAAGCACAAGAAGTGGGTAAGAGGGAGACCTACAGGAAATAATAAAAGTACCACAATAAATGGAAGAAATTCCAACCAAAGCGGAAATACTCTTGGGAAAAATTAAATAAATTTAACAAGGTGAAAGGGCCTTGAAGTTTCACCTTGAAGTCATCTGTATTATCACAATGTACCGCAGTATTTTTTTTATTAGGCCTACTAATCAATATACTCCAGACATTTCTGAAGGAGTGAAAGTCGAAGTCGAACTTGGCGTACCGACTCCACAACCCTGCTTTTTTCATACAACATTATATGAGCAGAGGCATACCTCTTGTAGTAAGTCTTGTGCTTATTACATTTTGCCCCATGCAACCCAACCTGTTTTAACTTTTGCTTATCTTTTCTTGAGTCAGTGCGTTTAAAGCTGTCGCAGGAAGTACTTGCTGCTGTGGTCACTGGAACTATCTCCATTAGACAGATACAACTAATATGACTGTACCGCATCTCTCCGTTTAACGCGATTTTTACAGTCTGTGTGTGATAACCACCACAGCAATAGATGGCTCTGATAGTCATTGCTAAACTCAATTGTGTTTTCGGGACTACATTTCATCACAGAAAATTCAACATAAAAACTTTCACGGAAAGCACAACTACACAACAACTACACAACAACTAAACAAACCAACGACACCACATTCGACAATTTATTAATCGATTTTAAAGGACAAGTTTGTTGCAGCGTGCTCCCCAAATGTTTGGGGAGCACTTGCACCTAATGACGCATAGTTGGTTACATTTGGGGAATGCATGCACCAATGTGCATCTCCTGTGTATCTAATTGCATAAGGAATGTTGCATTAAAAAAGGCTTAATCTAAACGCACCTTAAAGTCATGTTAGACTCAAGCCAATGTTTTCGGCGGCCGCGATTCCCACGGTAAAAGGCCTGTTAGCAAACCCACAGAAGTTAAAAATAGAACACTAGTGTACGAATGAATGTATTTTAGTGGAATACAGGTTGTGTCGAATTCAAGCAGAAATAAAACCAGCGTGAAATTGTTGTAAGAACGTATCTGGCCATTAAATTGAAAATAAAATAATATGTTCATTCGTAAAATCATATGCTATCAGCTATATAATTGTCACCTTTAAAAATTGTATGGATGCCAATAACATTTAGGCAACTAACCAAGGTCAACAAATTTACGTAGTGGCGAATTTACAGAAACTAACATGAACACAATTTTTTTTTTCCTATACTACTACCAAAATGTATTTTAAAATAATGATAAGTTTTCACTATTTAATAGCAATGTTGATGAACGATGAGATAGTTTAGTTCGGTGGCTAGTTTATAACAAGATCGGGCTATATTTACCCTCTGGAGAAGATAAAACAAGTACGTTTAGAGTAACAACATTAACTATATTTTAACTTCATTTATATCAAAGTTATTCATCTTCAGTCTTCAAAACAAATAAAACAGTGAAATAAACTAAAGTGTAAAATATATATATTGTCTAGCCGCCATAGCCAAAATCAATAACAAAATATAAGTAGGTTTTATTGTTTCCATAGCATAAATTAGTTAACTACTAAGTATAATAAAAATAAAACATGGATTTGTATTATTGATAATCACCAAAACAAAACTGAAATTAAGTATTATTTTATCATTATTATTATTATTATCACCGCGTCTTACTGCCCGTTCGGATTATACGCACTTACGCTAATGTGTAATGTTAAGGTGGTTGTGAGATGAAATGGAGGACCTACAGTTTAATGTGGAATCCGAACCACGGTGAAGGCCTGGCATTCCCCACATTCAGAAGTTGTGATTATTACACGTCTTGTCAGAGATGAAGGAAGGGTTTGGCAATTAAATAAATCTGTGCCGGGACCGAGGATTGAACCCGGACCCCAACACAGAAGTCCGACACCTTACCCTTAGACCACCAGGTCATCAATTAAGTATCGATCGCGACGAAAACCAAAATATAATTTGATATTATTGAGCGTCATCAAAATAAAACATAAATTGGGATTATTGATTGTCACCCAAACAAACATAAAATAGTATTAGTCTATTAATCGTCACCAAAGTAAAACATAGATTGTATTATTAATAGTAACCAAAATAAAACATTAATTGTCACCAAAATAAATTACACGATAATGTTTTCTAGTTGTTTTCCAAAACATGCTTTCACGCATTCATAATAGCTTTACGCTATTTATCTTTAGTACAAAATCCCATTTTGTTTCAATTCACTTCTGACAGAAAGGTCTGCAATTGAATCCAAACCAGGTGTAGAGGAGGTGGTTTCCAAAATGTGAGTTTTGATTGAGGTTTTTCTCATTCTCTCTCCAAGCCAATGTGGACTAACTTCCTAAACACCACTCTCCTAACACCCATCCTTTAGAGTAAGCCACTATAATATGCCTTGAAAAAAAGTTATAATCAAACTGAGGTAAATAATTAAGACATAGACAAAACAAAAAGCGATTTGAGGATACTAATTACTGTGGCAAGAAGGTTTAGCATTAGCAGCATTTGTTTAGTTCGCATGTTAATTAGAATCGCAAGGTGTCTGACATCTTATCTCAGACAGTAGCACGTCAATCTACTGAGCTAGCCTTTTTTTTTTTATCGCCACGTCTTACTACTCGTTTTATTTTATTTATTTAGCATCACATCTTACTATCCGTTCGGCTTATACGCTGATGGGTTAGGAATTGGAGAGGTTGAATTTAGAGGAGGTCAACCCGCATTTGCGTGGAGGTAGAGTGGAAAACCATTTAGGAAAAACCACTCCCAGTTCACCCGACCAAGATTCGAACCTCGATCTCCCCGTCCTCGGCAGTATAGTTCTATACGAAACCTAGCGCGTTAGCTAACTACACCACTGAGGTGGGTCTACTAACTGTTCCGGTTATACATATATACAATTACTATGATTAGATAGGGATGAGAAAGGAAGCACTTTAGAGGTAATCTACCCGCATTTGCACGGAAGGAGAGTGGGAAACTATTTAGGGGAAACCACCCTCAATAGATCCGACCAGGATTCAAACCCCGTTCTCCCCGTCTTTTCAGTAGTCCATTCCAACACAAGAGTGACGCCTAAGACCATTCGACCACTGAAGCGGGTAGTTACCTTTGTTCAGTGATGAATAATTAGCGGCTGGGAGACTAAGTTCTTGTTTAAGAGTTTGTAAACCGTGTGCTGGTTTGATTAACTAGTTCAGATGAATATGTGGAATGCCAGGCCTCCACCGTGGTTCGGATTCCACGTTAAACTGTAGGTCCTCCATTTCACAATCACCCTACCATTACATATTTGCGTAAGTGCGTACAACCCGAATGGGTAGTAAGACGCAGTAATAATAATTTTAATTTCCTTTATATTAGAGCTTGCCAACAGTCATAAGACCTATAACAGGCCAGCACTGAAAAGCACACAAGTACCATACAAACACATACATTTACACGAGAAAATAAGATAAACAATAAGGGCTAAATAATGTTATATAATGATGAATAGTTACTATAATAATAATAATGATAATATAATAATAATAATAATAATAAATAATAATAATAATAATAAGTTAAGAAAGTAAAATTAAAATATCTCCAATATAAGAAAAATTATACCACAAGAACCACAGCTAAATTTTTAAAGCCTTTGTGACTTTAAGCACCAATATACGTGGGCGTAAAATATATAACTTTACTCGTTAACACAGACGTAGCAAGAATATAATATTTATTTATCAATACAAATGTTAAACTCTTAAATATATTATGGCTGTAGTATTTAGGTGAGAAGAATTTTTTAGAAAAAATAAACATTATTTTGCACTCAAAAGTGAACAACTTTCACCATTTTATTAGTGTTATTTTATTGCTATTGATACTATTAATCAAAACCGACAGCTGTAGAATCACTTAGCTTGATGTAAAAAAAAGTTAAAGAAAATCTAGTAACTTTTGTGTCATCAAAAAATATTTCCTTATATCAGAATTGAACTCAGAAACTAACAGGCACAGAATTTATTTTCGTTGCCCCTTTGTGTGGCTCTTCAACTTCTATGAAGCAGTTCAGCGCATGTCTTTGTTTGTTCTTGAGTAATTATCATTGAATTCAACAATCTTAAAATTATACAGAGTCATGTATCAACTTTAAAGACATGTGATTAGTGAGAATTTTTTTTTCAGTGGAATTATAAAATGCTGTAGTGTAGTTTAATGAAAAAATCAGTTTCAGTCAGTGAAAGGATTATAAGTTTTTATAATAGGATAATTTTACTATTAAAGTACAATATATATATTTTTTTACCAATAAAACAAACAATATCAGCCTACAGTTCCGTAGTAGATCGCAAAATATTTTTCTTCTCTGGAGTAGATCACTAGATCCAAAGTCTGGCCACTCCTGTTCTATACCATCAAGATGCGTAGCAAATATGAAGAGAAATCCAAAAAGGATAGTTATATAACGTGGCGTCCAGCTGCGCAGCAAATAGCAAGCCAACAAGGGGAAGCCTCGATGGCGAAATACCCGCGTGACCTCGCGAAATACTTGGCAACTGGTTTGTCCGAAGGTGGAGCTGATGAACTTGCCTCGCCACGCCCAGTCGACTTAAGGACGGTCTCGCTAATGACCTTAACAACATCACATGTTAATTGTTATTTTATACTTCCTATTTTCATGGTCAAGTAAAGTAATAACAACTCGCGCCGGTGGGCACGTGGACAAAGTCGCATCTTGCCTAGTTTCCCGATAAAAGGGGGGGGGGGGGTCATGGTTAGAATCATGGCCAGGTTTACAGGGATTTTTTTACTAAATATTCTTTCATTCTCTCTTCATGCACACGCGGTTACATTTAGGCTAAAGTATACCTTCCTCATCCCTAACCCACTGATAAAAAAAAGGCGAATTACTGGAAGGGGTAGTAAAACGCTGTAAAAGAAGAAGATAATTACTTCTTAATACAAGATAATTTTATTTTTAGTTTAAGGTATTGCAAATGTGCACTTCAATTTTTAAATAAAATGTAGTATTTATTGACATTTTGAGATGGAGGGGGAACTAGAATAACACCCACCCCACCCATCTCAGAACTACGTGACTGACGGATATATTAGTAGTAATATTTTCATAGCAAAGCCTCTGAGCAAATTCCAATATATTTTTGTGGCCAAAATTGATAACATTGTAGTATATTATTAGTGTTATTTCATAGGTATATATAATATCGATCAAAAATGACAGATGCAAATACATGACTTGACGTATGAATACGTGAAAGTATATTTGGTAGCATTTCTGTTAGATAAGGACCTTCCTATTAAAAATAGACTATACTAACGATACTACTTGCAACTGTTATGCTTGTACCGATGATAATGGACTTTTGGGTTTGTTCCACCTCTGTTTCAGGGGTGTCTTTTGGGCCGGGCGAACAGGGTGGCTGTCCGGGGCTTCAGCACGAGGGGGCGGCGGGTGGGGGCGCCAAACAAACTACCCACTTTACCTAAAATAACCTGAGTGTGATAAGATTATGTTGGTTTGGGGATTATTTTCATGTTTTCTTAATATCCGTCGGTTATATAGGGAGGCGTCAAAAAGCAATCCCGACCGGGCGCAAAATTTACCTCTGGGCGTCCTTGCTCAGGTGATAGTTTCAGCTTGCACCGGCCTGGAGGAATATTATCAATGACGTCCTGAAAATACACGAAGCCATGTTGCCATGACGACATGCGAGCATTGAGACACTCCCCCTTTACACACACGTTGAGTATATCCGGTTTTTAAAGTTTTTTTTTTTACCATCAGACTGAAGATAACAGGGAGATCGGGGGTTCTAATCCCGGTATGATATACTGAGAATATTATTTCCTAAATGGTTTTACACTCTTCCTCCCCGGAAATCCGGATGTACTTGCCTTTAAATTCAACCTTCCTCATCCCTAACAGATTAGTACATATTCGTATAGCCTGAACGGGTAGTAAAACACGGTATTAACAAATAAACTAAGAAAAGTAGAGAAAGAAAATTAACTATTGCTAACGATTGTTTATAATAGTGTTACCTATAATTAATTAAAAGGCTGTACAATGCAAACAAAAGATTTCTATATAAATAGAATAACGAGAATCATTAATGTCTTCTCGGTATCCTAACTAATATCATCTTACCCTTTAAAGATTGGGATGATATATTTCCACATAATTTTATAAACAGTATATCATTGTACTAAACTAGGTTTTAAGTTTTTAGAATTGGTTTATAATTCATTATTAATCAAAATGTAAATAATGAAATTATTCTGTTAAAGAGAGTCCGCAGCACAAAATAAGAACTATACTTTTAAAGTAAACTACGAATCACTAGTGTCTTCCCCGATTTAAACACTCTAACGGGATTCAAACCAATCAAGAGTCCATCGGAGGTGGTTGAGAAACATTTTGATGCATTGCGCGTTACATCTTGTCACACACCACGAAGCCGTCAATACACAAAAGCCTTTATCACTATCGATGGAGATAATAACCCGAGCACCAGCATTTATGAAATTACATTTCACACTCTTTTGATCTACTTGATTGTTCCCTCCCTCCCCTTCCAAACCATTCCACCACCGGTAGTCATGGGAGACATTCTCCCACAGTGTTTGCGTTCAATTTCATGGTATCATGGTGTGGGAAAGATCTTGGAATGTTAATTAACCCCCTCCAAGATTGTTGGTTTGAATCCCAGTGGGTTCAGAATTTCTGAATCTTCACGTGGTGCGAGTTATTCGGAGTTAACCAACCATAAGTGTAATATGTGCTAGTATCTATTAGCTTAAAATAATAATCCTTATACTGTATAACGATTCTCGAGCTTCTGTCCCTTTTAGGATTGGGTGCATGGATTATATTCTTTTTTATTCGTGTGCCACGTCTTAACTTACTTTTCATCCAAGATTTCCGTACATTTACACTAATGCGGTAGGAGAAAAAAGTACAATTTTAGAGGAAAATGTATCTTCATTGATGTTGAGGGAGAGTGGGAAGCTATTTCGTTAAGGTCACCTCAGTCTACCAGGCCAGGATTCACACCCCAACCTTTCCACTACCGAAAAACCTAAATACATCGATGCCTTTGTTCTTGTGTCCACCAATGCGGGTTCAAATATTGTTGCTGTGGCGCAAAAGTTAAGGGTGCCGCCTGGAAAAACGGCGAGACTCATTGCTAACATGTAGAAATCCTGCGTAATATATCTTATTTCAAAATATGGTTAACGCCAAAATGGAGATTAAATGTTTCAACATGTTCTTTAAAGGTTAAAAGCGATTATTTTAAGTTTAATATCTAAAAAAAAGGCACTAAAAGTTGAAGTGGGTTTATTTTCAAGGACGTTTAGTTTAAAGTGTCAGTTCTAAGATCAAAGTAGATATTGTTTATTATTAGCACCGCGTCTTACTACCCGTTCTGGTTATACGCAATTACGCTAATGTGTAATGGTAGGGTGATTGTGAGATGAAATGAAGGACCTACAGTTTAACGTGGAATCCGAACCACTGTGGAGGCCTGGCATTCTCCACATTCACAAGATGTCTTGTCAGAGGTGAAGGAAGGGTTTGGTAATCAGATAAATCTATGCCGGGACCGAGGATTGAACCCCGGCCGCCAGCATAGAAGTCTGACACCTTACCCTAGACCGCCAGGTCACCATAGATATTGTAGTTATAAACCTTGGACTAACCTTCACTCAAACCAATAATATACATACTTTAAACATGCTTACAATAAAGCATTATAAGATAATCGGATACTATTTTAGTGTTAGAAGCTTCAAGACTGCCATTCTTATAAGACATATCGCAGTGTGAAACTATTTTCCTTCAAGTACGCCCCTAAGTATAGTTTTTCAGATGGCACCACCCAGGATCGATCCCGATGTTTTGCAAATCATTTATGAGCAAATAATATAAATTTCACTAGTTTTAAAGATCATTACAACCGTTTATATAACTACCTATCCTCCCTTTTCATTCTAAATGATAATAAAAATATTACGAATATGAGAAAGAGAGGTCAACCTCACAGCTGACAAAACTTGGCCACTCTCCGATATTAACGCCGAATTTAAAACTAGAGAATGCGCTTGCCGAGATGATGATCTATTTTGTGTGTTCAGTTGAAGAAGACTGACGTCACGTGGTCAGGTGGGAGGTAGGGAGGGCAAGAGGGGCGGGGGGGGAGGGTGGAAGGACAGAGAAGGTGAGGAGAATCATTCACCTCTACACGCGCCAACAGCGCCAGGGACTTCCGAACTTGGTAGAACACAAGGCGACACATTATATTATCAAGTATTTACTAAAACACGAGGTAATTAAAGCACACGACTTGAAAGAAAAACCACTTTAACGGCAATGCCTACTATTTTGAATATTTAATTTTGTTGTTGGAAGATTACTGTAGTAATTGAATTAGTAATAGTTATCTTCATAATTCGATAACTCGACTAGGTCGGTGGCAAGTATGGCTAATGAATTAAGCGGGGAGTTGAACCAAAATACTTATCGGTTCTGGCTCTGTTCCGGTTATTAAAAGTGTATATAAATATAGTTCTATTAAAATATTTGTAAATTAAATATAATGTTAGAACAAAAACGAACTATTTATATAAAAATACCAATAATTCAAGTGTTTTATAATGTATTTAAAATCCATGATTCCATTTAAGCAGGAGATCATTATATTTTATTTTTGTTTGTCAGGACTCTAAAAAACAATAAAAAGAAGACGGGCTCTGTGGTCTAGATTTTTATTTTTGTTTGTCAGAACTCTAAAACATAAAAGGGTATCCGTGGTTTAGTTTTTAGTTTTGTTTGCCATAACTGTGGTCAAGTTATCAAGTTTCTGGCTACAGATATAGAAGTACCAGGTTCGATCCTCAGTGCTTCCATATTTTTCTGTGAACCAGTTGGTTTTAAACGGGGTTAAACTTAGCCTCGTGAGAACAAACGAGGACCTACTTGAATGAAAGAGTAGCAGCTCCGGTTTTAAAAACTGATATTAACGGTCGAAGAGTTCTTCGTGCTGAGCACATGACTTTCTATCTACAGAAGTTGGCTCTATCTTCGCCAAAAGATGGAAGCTGCTCGTTCGGAATGGCTCGATTGCGGGCTGACATGATGGAATTTTATGTTCTAACTTTTAAAAATAATTTAATTTAATTTTAAAATCAATATGTCAAAAATACTTTATTTTATGCGTATTTACAATTAAAAAAAGATAAATAAATTATCTAAGGCTGGTTTTATGCACTAAACCAGCTAACTTACTTACCATGTCGGAACCAAATAGAAATAGTGTGGACCTATATGATTTTAATTTATTTGTCCAAAAAATTTAAATCAGCTATGTAGTGTGTCTGTCAATTTATTTTATGTATTCTAATATTATTTTAGGTTTCATTAACAGGATATTACAAACAAATGTTACGACTTTTTCACCGATTCCAATTCAAACATTTTAAATTTAAAATGTTAGTACTTTCTTGAAGTCTTTAATTTGTATACACCCCAAAATAATAAATGAGTTTGCAGGGTTACAATATGTAAAATATATGTAATTTACCTTAAAAATCATCTTTGATATCCTTGATGTGTCAGGGTTCGGCCAGTTCGCAGACTGACAAGCGTGTGAGCGAGCGCGCAGAGACTGGGTGGCCAAACTGGCGAGCGAGCGCGTGATTAGCAGATAGCTCTCGATAGTTGTTGACAAAGAGGCTCCGAATCTCGGCTCAGTGAAATGAGGGTGGTTTTTGACAAGGGATTTATTGTTTGGTTTTCTCATCCTTTCTCCACGCTAATGGGATTCTTATTTGTAAAGGCTTACTTTGATAATATTGAAGAATTTTAACCCATCATTTTATACATATATTATATATATGGTTTATGATCTTATCAATTAACTTAGGCCGTTAGTAGCAAGTGTGTCAAACCTATCGATAGTAATAAAAATGTCAAATTGAGAAGTTTTCCTAGCACTCAATGAACCAACATACAATAATATTGCCTAGCGCCTGTAAACTAGACTGTTCCGGGTCGAGCACGCGCTCTCAGTAGCTCGCTCGCCCAGTCTGGCCGTCCCCTCACTCGGAGAGAGAAAGAGAGTAAGAAATCATTTAGGAAAGCTTCATACTCAGTACATCCGGGCGGGATTCAAGCCCTGAAGGCAGTAGATTCTATTTCTAGATTGACGCTTATAAGCTGACACCTCGAATCCCCTCATTTTTGCTTTATTTTGTATGCAAACGGGGAAAAATTCAAATCGGGAGTATTTTCCGAAATTGCATGCAGCGATAAGAGCCAATGTGATATGCCATAGGTGCCCTTGCCTTTAGAGAACCCTTTGTTGACTTTAAATATGATACACCGTAGTGTGCACCTGCCTTTAAGGAACCCTTAGTTGACTCTAGCAATTCTTAACCGGGGGGCCACAAAAGGTTTTTTTGGATGTCTCAAAAATATAATTAAATATATTGTTTGCCTATTACTGAGGTCAATTATTTTAAATTCAAATTTTAGCTTCAAAAGAAATGAGGCCATAATTAAATGATGTAATGATGGTTTCTGTAAAAATTACAAATTTTACAGAAGCAAATGCTCTTAATTCTAGACTGTTTTCTGCTCTCTGTGAAGAAGTTGGTGTCGGCCATATATCGCTACTACTTCACACAGAAATTAGATAATTGTCGCGAAGGAAAATTCTTGACCATTTATTAAAATTAAAATAGGAAGTTGAAAATTTTTTAAATGATAAAGAATATAGTTTTACCATTTATTTCGATGGTGGAAATTGGATTGCAAAACTTTCATATTTGGCAGACATGTTTTATATAGTAAATCAGTAAATTTATCCTTACAAGGAAACCAGTCCAACATTTTTACTTGCATGGATAAATTCAAATAATAGAAATAAATGTTTATGAAATGTTTTGAACCATTCGCAAATGATTTCAGATAAAAAATTTACATTTGATAAATAGCATAACTTATACATTATTTAATTAAATGTCATCTCCAGAAATTAATAGAAAAATGTAATAAATATTTTCAAAATAATCAACTTGATAGCAGAAAATTGGTGAATTCAAGATAGAACTTTGAGGAAATAAAAATGCATTTTTGGGTAGTGAGGGAGTGAATAAAGGCCAAATAGGTGAAACCAACCTCAGTACACGTAGCAGGGACTCAAACCATTAAAAAGAATTGGACCAAAGGAGATTGATACTTTAGTCTGCGAGCCCATATGTGAAAATATTAAAAGAGTTATTTAATACGAAAGTGTATATTCTTGTCAGACCCAATATCACTTATTTTATGTGTCTTACATTTACAAATGAAGACTTTAATAGAAATGTGTTGACCTGAAGATGTGCAACCGCTATTAAAATTACCATTTTTACCGGAAGTTAAAAAGATCACCCCTACGCCACTTCAAATTCCCATTCCCGGAACCATTGGGGCTATGGGACCCATCTTAGGGTGAGGGTTACCCATTGAGACACCTTACCCGAAAAAACCACCATCTTCCAAACTCCTTTAGATCTCCTCCCTCCCCAAACGCATCTCTGGAACCACTGGTTATTTTTACTTAAGTATAGCGCAATTTCAACACGAGTTTGCAAGTACCTATCGAATAAAAAAACTTAATGGTGGGCGCATGGACAAAGGGGTCAGTTATGTCTAGTTTGGTTTGCTGGTGATGGGGAGGTCGGGATTCAAATTCCAGCTGAGTGTTCTTGCTGTGTTTTTATTCAAATTTTCCCACTCTACCTCTACAATAATGCTGGTACATTTTCTCTAAATTATTTCTTCTCCATCACTACCCAACTAGTGTAATTGCATGTGTAGAGTCTGGACGGGTAGTAAGGCGTGAAGTAAACAAACACGAATCAATTGGACATCTTCAAATTAATGTGTATATAGGGAGGGGGGGAGGTCTTATTTTTCTAGACAAAAGCAGGACTTAGAGAAAACATTTTGATGTCTAGATGATTAAAATATGAATAAGTAAATGACTTAATGAACGTGTGGTTTCACGATGAAACATGGCCACGATGTTTTCATGAGAGTAATTTGTGTCCTCTCGAAAATGTCGCAGAAACTCTCGCTTATTATGAAGAGTAATTAAAAAAAACCTTTATAGCTGGACCTACGTCAAGCTGGGAAGGTAATTAACCGTGTCTACGAGAGCTCAGCACGGAGAAACACTTTCCCTGAAGCGCGTTCTGCTTTCTAATTCCGCGCCACCGCCACTCCAATAAACATTTTACTATAGTGCTGCGTTTCTTCTTTGTATGTGTGTGAGTATAAAAAAATAATCAAAGAAAAGCAGAGAGATATCGCCCAAAAAGAGTAATTTGAAAACTCAAAGAAATTATAAACGTAAAAACACACATAAGATAGCAAAATATGTGCGTAAAAAAAATATAAAATATATAAGAGAGAGATAGATAGATAGATATCCCCCCCTTCCTCTTTTAAAATATGGCAGTATTACTTTTAGAAGAAAAATAAGGGGGCTGTGACAACTCTAAAAATGGAGGATAGCAATTCCATCTTTAAAAAAACAAAACTGTTGCGCCCTCCAAACGAAATGTTTGGTTTAAAGACGCGCAGGCACCAGAATTAAAGTTGTTCCTGCATTAATATAATTTTTGAACCCTGGTGTTTAGGACTATTTGTTTTTACTGTAGCGTACGTTTTCAACAAATTAGGTGACCTGGTGGTATAGAGGTAGGGTGTTAGACTTCTATGCTGATGGTCCGGGGTCCAATCCTCGGTCTCGGCACAGATTTATCTCATTGCCAAACTCTTCCTTTACCTCTGACAAGACGTGTATTAATCACAACTTGTGAATGTGAGGAATATCAGGCCTCCACCATGGTTCGGATCACACGTTAAATTGTAGGTCCTCCATTTCATCTCACAATCACCCTACCATTACACATTACCGTGGGTGGGTATAAACCGAACGAATAGTAAGACGCACTGCACTGCCAATAATAATTCAGCTTACATTCATCGCGTGAAGAAACTATAAGGCTTATTCTACACTAGCGGTTAAAACGCTAGCAACCGCGCCTTTGAATGAAGTCCATGTTATCAAGTTAGAAAATAAGTTTTCCTCCAGACCAGCGTTTTGACCGCTACCTCTGGCAGTCTGGTGGCGTTAAAACCGCCTAGCGGTAGAAACGGGAATCAAACTACATCAAGTGTTACAGGCAATGGTGCCTCAATGTCACAACAAGTCTTTAAGCAGGAATAATAAATACTCTTCCTCAAAATGGTATCACGCTTTGCAATATCTTCATTCACTAAACCAACTAGATCATCGAATTAAACCACATATAATTTATAGTACAAAAATAACTTCTATGGGTGCATTCTGTGATTCATAAACATAATATGAAACTGTCCTGTTGAGAGACGGTTCGACAATGTGAGGCGGGTCCACCAACGTCTCTTTTGACGAGTTTTTTTTTTTTGTGGTGAAATTTCTCCAACAAAATAAGTCCTGCAATACAGCACAATGTCCAGTTTTAAACCATTCTGCACAAGTGGAAGCGACAACCACGGCATTTAAACTGCTTTTGTAGAATCATAAGCTTTTTATGGTAGCTATTAAACAGTTGCGTTTTGACAGTCAGGTGTAGATTTAAGATTATGGGGGCGTAAGCTAGCGGCAAAAACCACCGCGTTTTAACCGCTAGTGTGGAATCGGCCTAAGTAGTCCGACCACTTAGCTCACTCAGAAACGAGTATTTCTATTAAACTAAGTGTCGCAGGATTGATTCCCGGTACGATTGGAACATTTATAATTGATAGGGTAATATTTGAGTTTTCCCGCCACACAATGTTTATTTTACCGCGCTCCACGTCTTACTACTCGTCCTGATAATTCGAATATTACTAATGGTAAAGAGATACAAAAAGGTGAATGGTATGCCTAGCCAAAATTCAAACCTCGATCTGAGAGTCACTAGCAAACCAAACTATACGAGACTGACACCTTTATTCGCGTGCCTAACTGTTGGGGACTAACAAATATAAACATATTTAACAGCAGGAAGATGTGTTTGAGTCGAGACTTGATGATTTAATGTAACACTGTCTCATCAGCCACTGACCTCTTTGCTCCTCCAATCTAACAAAGCCGCGAGCCGCCACTGCAGTGAATAACATAAGAAACAAATACCATGTTATTGGGGAGCTTTCACAAATAAAGAGGGCTACTCCATTAAAAACTTTTAACTGTAAACATCAAATTGTTACTTGAGTGTGTGTGACTTTTGAAGAATTAAATTGTGGTAGGTTAGGTGTATAATCTGAGACAATTTTTTGTGACTTTAATCTCAAACCCCTAAATTTGGACTTTACAAGTTCGGAATGTTGTAAACTTATAGTCAAAGGTTTATAGCTAGCCAATCAATTATTATTAGCATCGCGTCTTACTACCCGTTCGGGTTATAGCACTTACGCTAATGTGTAATGGTAGGGTGATTGTGAGATGAAATGGAGGACCTACAGTTTAACGTGGAATCCGAGCCACGGTGGAGGCCTGGCATTCCCCACATTGCTAGCCAATCAAGAAAAAGTATTTCCTCGTGCGTGTTTGTAGTGTTCCAGAGCTAGAAGATGAAATGTTGCCAGCCATCTTTTCACGTACAGTAAAACCCCATTAGACCAAACCCCAGTAGTCCTAAATCCCCTTATAATCCAAACACAATTTTCGTAAAACGGTGTAGAGGGCGGGGAAAGAGGGTACAACTAACCAAGTAAAATGAAATCTATTTTATTGGTTAGCAAACTCAAAGTTAAAAGATAATTATAAGAAACAGTTATAATAAATGCAATAAATGTTTGAATCAACACAATGCGTTTTCTGTAGCTAAAATAATTAATTACAATAGGCCTACTGGTAAGAGAAATGATGTAATATTTTTAGCTAGTTTTGTTAGTTGTTTACTTAATTTTTTGGCTATCAACAACTTATACTAGTTTAAATAAAAAAGAACAGGGAAAGTTGATAAGAGTAAGTGCACCGGAATTTTCCTGAAACTGGAAAAACATCACTTGATAAAAAAAAACTCAAGAGAATATTTTTATTGGGTATATTTTACGTGCATTTTTCGAACACACTGATTATATCATCAACACATGACCAACACAATAACTAACCTGTTACTAAGAAAAACACAACATTCAGTCCCCCATACGACAATTTACCAATAATAAATCTTCGACCATGCCGGAGAATGGAACCCGGGACTCTTACCTCAGTTGGTACACGAGAAGGGCTGGGCGATTTTTAAAAGGATTTTGACATCACGATATATTATCGTCTGCGTTAAACATACAAGCTCTAGATTATATTTGAACCTTACAGTAAACTTAGATTTGTGTATGTGACAACTAAAGAAAGGTTAGCGGTATTCAATGATATCCAGCAAGTATCTGTCAGCACAGACTGTAGATAGATACACCGGGCCACGCCTACATTTGGGCTGGTGCGTCCTTTCAATCAATACTCCCCCTCACACACACCACCACCACCTCTTTTTTGCTCCTTGCCGGCCTGAATATGTATCTACCATGATTACCAACCATCCCACCACAACTTTTCCTCAATTTTCGTACCTATCGCCGGGATCGCGAGATACAATCTGACTTTCGATTCAGGAAGTTAAGTTTATAGCGGTTGTTTTGTTTTTTGTTATTTACTTGCTCTGAGTCTTCCCACCCGATCGGACACACCACGTGTTTACACTAGAAGTTCAGGGGTGAGAGAGGTAGAATTTAAATGAAGTGTTCCGTATTTGCATGGTAGAAGTGGTACGCTTGTGTTATCAGCACCTGGTTATATACAATATAATATATATACTATATAATATACATTATATATATTGCATCTTACTACCCATTCGAACTGTCACGCTAATGGGGAAGGAATGAGCGAGGTTAAAATTAGAGGAAATGTACCCTATATAGGCGGAAAAAGCGCAGGCAACAATGTATGAAAAAGAACCTTTGTGCAACCGATCAAGATTTGAAACTCTACCTATTCAATACCGATAAAACAGATCAGTAAAGACTAACGCCTTTTTCTATATGTCTACCAGTGCACTTTTTTTTTCGTGTTCCTAGTAGAAATATATCGACGTTCGTAGGATAGGCGTTCCATAAGCTGGAACTGAACCTCAGCCTCTACACCTCGCAGTCGTGGGTGGCTAACTAGAGATGTCACGATACCTGTTTTTCTCAATTTATACTCTAGAAAATTTCTTATTCATTATTTTTCCGAGCTTTCAACTTCATATAAAAACATATTATACAACTTCATAGCAGAGCAAACAAACTAAAAATGTAAATAGTAATGAAAATCAATTCATTTTAATTTAAACAAAGAAAAAGAGCCATCTTAGCCAGTATTAAAGCATATGTTACATGATTAACAAAATAATTAGTAATTACAATAACAATACTTAGCACCGCGTCTTACTACTACCCGTTCGAGTTATAGAACTATGCTTAAGTACTAATTACCTCATGGGTTAGGGATAGGGAAGGTGGAATCTAGAAAAAGTAAACCCGCATTTGCGTGGAAGGAAAGTGGAAAACTGTTTAGGACCACCCCCCCCCCCCCAGTTCACCCGAGCGAGATACGAACCTAGATCTCCCCATTCTCGGCAGTCTATCTCAACACGAAACCAGCGCATTGGCTAACCACGCCACCGAGGCGAGTGAAATTACAATAGTAAGCATGTATTTTCAACTACAAATAAAGCCACCCTGATTTACGCATTTATAAATAATTAGAATAAGTTATAATAAACAATGTAGAAAGCATCATTCTTTTAATTCACCCAATAGGATTGTTAACTGAAACAAAATATATAGCAAATAACAAAATGAGAAATAATCGATTACCACCCATTCTGAAAATTTTCCGTTTTACTTAGATGACATGAATTTAGTTGAGAGCTAAGAATCTAAATATCAAGAATCGTATATTAAGATCGATCTTAGATTCTTTCTATACCAGTAAGAATCGAGGGTATCGAGGTATCGAGTTTGACAGCCCTATTGCTAACCCATCAATTAACTTGATATCAATAGCAATAATACATTTATAATATTATGTAATAAATTACACTTAATCATTAAGATAAATAATATTAGGGCGAATATATCAAGGAAATTCACCAGCATTCGTTCACCTGAAGCTAAAATAGTAAAACACTATGGAAACGGCCCGTGCTATAAATATGACACTGAAAAGGTAGGGATGAAGAAGGTAAGATATAAAGGAAATATATCGACATTTTCATGGGGAAAGAGTGGCGAACCGTAAAAGAAAAATATTCTAAGTATACCCAGCCGGAATTAAAACCTCGATATATCCTACCCCGACAAACCAGACTATACAAGCGGGTTGTTTAGTCCGTGTGTCCATTGATGTGGGTGCGTGAAAGTTAACGACGTTGCCTTCTTGGAGATTTCGAAGATATTTTGCGAAGCGGTTGCATCTTAACTTGACACACCTAAGCACTATAAACGCTGATCACACTTAGAAGCCAGTGTACAAAATAGAAAGAGATGGAAGAAAATGAGCTGTTTCTGTGAGGCCTCTTGTTTATCTGCTAATAACTCTTCCCCTCTTCCTCTGACGAGTTTACTCACTAACTATACTATTTGCGTCTTGAAACGGTTGAATTGCTTCTTTTCTTGTTTCCCATTCTAGTTAGATTATACTTCCAGGGACTTTTTAATCTACATCCTGGTAAGAAGAAATCTTTTGGCAAATTTCCTAACAAACTAGCTTAAGTTGTAGATTATTTATTAAAAACGTTAAAAAACACTTGAGTAAGTATATATTATTATGAGGTATTTTGTCTTTCGACAGTTCCATTATTTTTGTCGTGAACTTAGACCACCAATGCACCCTGCCCTCTGCCTCCTCCTTCAGCTCCAGAATTTTCTTCTTCCCTTAAATCATATAATATTTAAATCCTCCTTATTCCTAAGCTCCTCTTTCTTCAACCTTTCCTTCTATGATGTCGCGCAGAAGACAGTTCCTCCTAAGAATGTGTCCGATCCAGTATGATATGTACCGAAGAATCACATCCAAAGTGGTTCTCTTCTCACCCACTCTTCAAAGGACTTCTTCATTTGTCACCCTGTATGTCCCCATGCTCTTCGCAAGTCATCTCTAGCACCACATTTTATGTTCTCCAAGTATTTCTTTTCCATCTTCCTAAGAGTCTGAGTTTCTGCTCCATACAACGCGATACTTCAAATGAAGCATTTCTTCAGTTTCTTCTCAGCTAAAAACTCAACTTGCTGGTCAGCAGTAATAACCTCTTCTTGTGAAGGCTTCCTTGGTCATGGCTATCGTTGACCTAATTTCCTTGGTGCAGTAGGCATCCTTTGTCGGCAAACTTCCCAGTACTTGAACTGCTCTATGTTTTCCAACTCTAGTTTCCAATTTTTATTTTCAGCAACTCCTTATTTTTTTGAAATCACCATCACTTTTGACTTTTCAATGTTGATCCCTATGTCATCTCTTCTCCCTATTTCCACCAGCCGGTTCATCTTTTCCTGCAACTCTTCATTATTTTTGGCTAAGAGTGCTAAAACTGGCGTTTTTTTTTTATTGTGTTGATGACGCGTCCTCCTATCCTGAAATTTCCACGTCCCTCCAGGGTTTGCCTGATCAGCCACTCTTCATACTAGTTGAACAGATTGGGTGACAAACACCATTCCTGCCTCACTCCTCTTTCTATCAATACACTTTTGGCCTTTCCATTATTCAGCCTTACCTTCACTCGCTGTCCCAGATACATGTTTGCAATCAGCCCTATGTCTCTCCAGTTGACGCTAATCTTCTTAAGTATTTCCATCAGTTTCTTCTACTTTACTCTATTGAACACCTTTTGCCAGTCGGTGAAACCAATGTAAACCTCTTCCTTGACTTCCAGCACTCTCTTAAGTTACTCTCAGTATTCCGATGGCATCTCTGGTTCCTTTTCTGACTCTAAATTGTTCTTCTTCCACACTTTATATTTTGTGTTCTAGTCACCTGTTGAGCATTATTGCCACGATCTTCTACACATGAGATATGAGGCTATGGTCCTATGCTAACTGCATTTTTTGGCTTGTTTCTTCTTCTTTAGAGCCACCAGGGTTACGTATAGAAAGTCCTTGGGCCATTCTCCTGATTCGTAAATCCAAATATAAGTTTTGTCAAGCCATTAATCAGCTGTTCCCCAGTTTCTTCATAAGGTTGGCTGGTATGTCGTTATTTACAGCAACTTTCCTTCCTCGCATGTCCTTTATGGTTCTCTATACTTCACTCTTTAAAATGCTAGGTCTTTTTCGTCTTCCTCTACCTTGTATTATGCTTTATTCTCCAGGTTCCCTGGTCGATTTTCCTTGTCAAATAGTTTTGCCATATATACTTCACTCTTTAAAATGTTGGGTCCTTTTTCAACTTCCTCTACCTTGTCTTCTGCTTCAATCTCCAGGTCCCCTGGTCGATTTTGCTTGTCGTACAATTTTGCAGTATACCTATATATTTACAAATAATTATAAAATGTAAAGCAGCACCATTTAAATTACTCCAAGAATAAAGTAGATCAACCATTTATACAATATTGTCAAATTTACAATATCAAGGTTTTTATCACAAATAATATGTCCAATTTGATTATTAAAATCAAACTACCTTGAAATATGGGTAGTTTCAAAATACGTTAAGACATTAAACGCATTGAACCTTGATCAATAAAACAAAATAGTGTTCGACGAGGTCAAAGGAACGAAGTTTACACCATCAGACTTGTTTGCGTCTGAGTGCAAAAACACACAAGAAACACGTAAAATACAATAATTACCACCACTTATTTTTCTCTTTGAGGGGCCATCAGATTTCCGCTATGCTCTTTTTTGCTTCTTAAGTCCTGTTCTACTACCTTTCTACTTCACTGACCACGTAAAAACAAAAAGCAAGTTGTTTTTATTCGCCTAAGCACAATAGAGAAATACATCCATACACGCTTTCCGTCATTAAATATGTCAGGTACTTTGCAGTAATAGGCCATAAGTTTTATTTTATCTCTACGCGTCCAGTATGAGCTATCCACGACTTTTTTAAACTATTATTTAGATTGGCACCATTGGTTACGTAGACATTTTGTCAGTCTTACCTAGTCTGGTTGGCCTGTGACAATGAGATGTAAGTTCGAATTTCAGCCGGGCAAACGTAGATGGATCTTACAACATGACTTCTCACTTTTTTCTATACAAATGCGGGTATTTTTTTTTCTAAAGTTACGATCTTCCTACCTAGTCGACCTTGGTGGTCTTGGAACTAGGTGTTCGCCTCAGAAGCCAATGTTTCAACGTCCAAATCCAACTAAGGTCGATGGATTTTTACTGAGCTATACAAATCCGTAGAACTTCCTTCGAAGGGGAAGTAAAGTCATCGTTCCGATACGCCGATGTCGATTATGGCATGTAAAATAACCTTGAGAAGTATGTGAAAATACCTTCGTCAGCAAAATCGTAGGCCCTTCCACTCTGGTTCATAGTAAATTCTCGTGTGATGATATGATCAGTCGGTTCAGAAAGTGCGCGTTAAATATCTCAAATAGATAAATAAATAAAATACTGTTGAGAACTTACCACTAAATTATTTTTAAAGCTTTATTTTCATGAAGGATTACCTTCGCTTTAAATTACCACTATAATTTCAATCCCTTTAGATAATGTCGCTATAAACCTTTATTGTAAACATAATAATAACTAAACAAATATCAACGAAACCTTAGCTCAATCCCTAACGACCCGCCTCGGTGGCGTAGTTGGCTAACGCGCTTGTCGTGTTGAGCTCGACTGCTGAGGACGGGGAGATCGAGGTTCGAATCTCGGTCGGGTGAACTGGGGGGGGGGGGGTGTTTCCTAAATGGTTTTCCATTCTCCCTCACGCAAATGCGGGTTCACTTTCTCTAATTCAACCTTCCCAATTCCTAATCCATTAGCGTAATTAGTACTTAAAGCGTATAACCCGAACTGGTAGTAAGACGCGGTGGTATTATTATTAATCCTTAACGCGTATGTCTTCTAAGCTAGGGATACAAATTTCGATTCCCGTCACGGTCGGGGGGGAAATAGATTCACAAAGTCCACGTTAAATGCTCCTGATACAGATAAAAGTCCATTGACATGTGACATGCGCGATGTGAAGCTCCTTTCTAACAAGAGAACTCCTGAAATGACGTATGAAGGGAAAACACAAAAGGAGACGGGATCTTGTCGTTTGTAGAATGACACGAAGTATGATATAGTGGGGGTGAGGTTGTCACACAAGCGGGGTAGTTGCAAGGGATGCTAGAGTGTGTGTAGAGGAAGAGGGAGGGAGGGTTGTTTGCGATGAGATGAGACTTGTGAAGCACAAACTGAAAGGATGTTGTAAGAGTGGTGAAGGTTTCAAGAAGAACCTTAACCTACAAACTGGAGCCGCCCATCAAGGTAGAAAATGATATGACTTTGGTTCCTTGGCCGGGGGTGTGTAAAGTGGTGGTTCCATGGCTGACAGGAATTACAACTACCCCAATTTTCTTACAAATCGACATATCTGGCAGTTTTAAAATATTACTTAATTTACTTTCACGGATCCATGTGACATACAAATGTCACTTTTGATAGATGATATTAGTACCGTTTAAAAACACTAATGATATAGTAAATTGTTGTTAATGTTGACCAAAAAGGTTTTTATTTTCTAAATAAATGTGCTCCAAATGTAAGAAAATTAAAGTACAAATAAGTATAATAAGATTCTGTAAAGAAGAAACCTTTTATAAAATACCAACTTTTTGCGGGCAACACTGATAACATTTTACTCTATTATTAGTGATTTTTATGCTAAATAAGTATATATTATTAATCAAAAGTGACGGCTGCGGGCAGATGATTTGACGTATGAATATATGAAACAAGATTTAATGTAGTAACTTTATAAAATGTCAGATGTTATTCTCACGATCCTATATGTGAGGGGGAGGAGGCTCGGATCGACTTCAGGACGTTCATAAAAAAATTAGAATATTGCATTGTTTCGTTCATTAGATATAACCCAGACAGAGACGTAACAAAAGGAAATGGGCGAAGGGACATACATAGGCCATACTTTGTGTGGGTAATTAAACCCTCAAAACCCCCCCCTCCCACTTCAACCTTCAGTAAGACCTTTAAACCCGATTCCGAACTTTCCTTGAGTGTGATAAGGGAACTGTTTTAAGTCACTGTAGCTTTTAAGTGTTACTGTTTACGACAGTGCTTGGAAAGTGCACGTAAAATATCCTGGAGATGTATGTATAAAACTTATTGAAGAAGGTTGAAAAAGTTAATTGTGTAAATTGATTACGTGTTTACGACCAGTTTTATCCTACACATGAGCATACCAACAAAGAAATAAATAGTTAAATGTTAGAAATACGTAATTTAGGTGTTTAGGGTCGGTGTGGCTCCCGCTTATTCTGGACTATAAAGTGTATTTATTTAACAATAAGTTGATTATTGGCAAAAAGAATAGTAATTTTCATAAGCGTAATTACTAACAATAATTAATAATTTCTTTGTAGAGCAACAGCAACGAGCCTGCGGACCACAGGTTGGTAAACTATTAGCTAAGAGCACTAATAACACTAGTATGTATAGAAAACAAGTGAGAGCGTACACATATATCAAGAAATGTGGGATGGAACATTTTCTCTTTTTTAGAATGATATTTTCAATTATATTTTTATGGGGTAAAAAATCAGCTTTTTAAATGTAAAAAATGCAATCAAGTTAAGCCAAGTTTAGACGTTAACACCAGAAACACTATAATAAAATGAGCCGCAGCAAAACATTACTAGCGATTCCAGTTCTCTTCTAACTCTCACGTATCGACTACAGCGCTTCGTGAGTGTATGCATCACTATCGTTGGGTCTTCTGTAGATTAGATCATATGTAATAATTTAATACTTAAATATTACTAAGAATCAACTTACTCAGCGATTCAATCATCTGAAAATGTTACTGAAAAATGTTAATCTCTCCATTATTTGTTCTAATTTAGTATTTGACAACAACCCCCCGCCCCCATCCCCACCCACCCCTTCCAACACACTATTTATTTGATAAGTGCCGCCTCTCCTAAACTAATTCATTCATGTACTTTACAGTAGGTCGCAATCCGACATTGCAAACAATTTTAAGATTGAAAATTTACTGGGTAAGAATGTCATCTCTTTATCATGTTTATTCTCATCTCACCCCTAATACTTGGGGGTTGTAACCAAGGGATGCTAAGCTGGCCACCCCTATAAACAGCCACGCCTCCCTTCCAGTTTTTTCCCCGCAAACCCTGTGAATAGTGAAAGAGAGAGGAAAGAAGCAGGGACCCTTTATTTACGACCAGCAGAGCAAACTATAGACTGGCAACAAAGAAAGGAAGCCTCAAGGAAAAAAAGGGGACCTTTCTATTTCTTGTAAGCCTACCTTCAGTGAGACACCGCCCAAAGACAGCTGCTGCTCACCGGCCGAGTGTTTGGCGGCTGTTGCCAACTGAAGTCCTACGATAGAGAGAGAGAGAGAAAACCAACCTGGACCTAGAGTAGGCGTTACTTCCTTCAGACCAGTAGTTCGAATTCCGAGAGAGGAAGGATATATTTTGCGCGATGCGAAAGAAAGCGTTGTACGGGGGATTCGGAACTCACACTAGGTTCCAGTTTCATAGTCGGACTTAATATGTCTCAAGTGCGGTGCTATACTAGATGCAGGACGACACCTACCTAGACCAGAATGGAATGGGCTAGTTTAATATGCGAAATTGGCCCGTTCCATTCGAATATAGGTGTCGTCCTGTATTTAGTATAGCACCGCACTTGAGGCGTATTTAATCTATGAAATTTGCCCTAAATGATATCTTAAATTGCGTGAAGTGGCCGTTTAAACTGTAAACAATAATGGATTAATAAACTTGTTTTCTTACTGTGGTATTTAGGGTGAAATGAAAGGGAACACGAGTATTTTAGTACTAAAAATGTGTTTGACCAAAATAGATAAAATATTGCTCCAGGTCCAGTAGGTTATTTTAATTTTCGGTTAATCTCAACCGTTCTTGAGTATTTGTAAAGGGCATCACGGAGTTTAACTATGACTTTTTCTTTAAAATGATTCTCATAAAATGCAACTTTGCCCATCCGAGATATTCAATAGTAATAATATTTAGCACCACGTCTTACTATCCGTTCGGGTTATACGCTTTAAGTACTAATTACGCTAAGGGAATAGGAATTGGAAGATTGAGTTAGAGGAAGTGAACCCGCATTTGCGTGGAGGGGAAGTGGAAAACCATTTAGGAAAACCCCCCCCCCCCCCAGTTCACCCGATCGAGATTCGAACCTCGATCTCCCCGTCCTCAGCAGTCGAGCTCAACATGACAAGCGCGTTAGCCAACTACACCACCGAGGCGGGTGAAATATTCAAGAACTGTTGAGTTTACTGTGTGTAAGAAATTAAAATAAATGTATATGTTAGAGCATAATTTTAGAAGAACTTGTACTGTGTTCAGCGCTGACCCGGAAAGTCAGGATTCGCTTCGAATAACGGTCAAGTTTTTGCACATTTTATATTAAAATAATATAAAGTACGTATAACTTTTAATACCGTAAAAAAATATATTTACTATACAATGAGACTTTACAAAGAAAAAGTTTCTAAATGTGGAAAATCTATTTATAGTTTATACATTTTAGTTCTGCAGTCACGTAACAATGGGATCTGTAACCTCCCTCCCCAAAATAGAAACTAAAACCATTTAAAATTAAAAGGCACCTTTTTCAAGGCAATACATTCAAAATAATTGTACCTAGGCCAATTTTATTTAGTAGTGAATAAAAAATCAATAAATACATATAATTTAATAATGTAGTTGTTATTAAGGAGTGTTTCCAAATATTAATTTTTATTTTAGAACAAAATTTTGTTAGTCAATAGAGTACAAACTGTTTCCCAACAACAACCAAATGTTAGTATAAAATCATATTCCGTTCGAACACATTAAAAATTTAAAATGTGTCAGAAATGTTATATTAATAAGTTACTCCTATTTAAGTCTTTTACACTCAAACAATAGAGTGAAAAAAGAAATTGACCAGTCAAAATGAAACATGGAGGTTTTAGAACACGTAGAAAGCCTACTATTGAAAGCATTTGGTTTTGACAACTTTAATTAGAGAACAGGGGGGAAAGGGTGATTATTTACTTCGAGTCTCAACTAAAATTAGACACCACCCGTATTGTGTATGAGTTTTTTTCGGCATCGCGTCTTACAACCCGTTCGGTTTGTACACAAAGGTACTAGGCTAACCACGCTGATGTGTTCAGGATTAGGAAGATTGGATTTACAAGAAGTTTACCCGCATTTGTGTGAAGAGGAAAACCATCTAGGAAAAATGAGCCTCAATGCAATCCCGATCAGGATTCGAACTTCGATCTCCTTATCATCGACAGTCCGGTATGTTGCGATAACGACGCCCTATACTATTCGGCCACCGGCATTGTGTGCTGTTCTGGCCTATCTTATTTAGGGTGATGGATGGATGTTTTGTTGAAACACTTTACTGTTGGTCTTCACTAATTAAACGAATGATTAGAATATGTTAGTACCAATACAAAAACAACAACTTCAAACTATTGTTGCTTGTCCTGACAAAACGTCACCGTTAATAATATCAGTGGTCACATGTTTTATGACGTCACTCTCGCAATGGACTGGACTGTCGATAACAAGCAGATCGGAGTTAAAATCCCGATCGGGTGTATTAAGGGCAAGATTGTTATATTTTTACTAAAAAATAGTTTTATTAAAAAAGCCCATTTAAAAATCCAATAACACCCACTTATTTTATTTTTTACGAAAGCATTTAGGCTACTGTGTGATTTAAAAAAGTGTTTAGTCTAGTTTGTTTATATTTTAATAGTTTAAAATATGATTAGTTACTTTTAATAAATATTTAGGCTAGCGGGTATATTAACCCGCTTCAGTGGCCACGTGGTCTAACGCGCTACTCTCGTGTTGGACTAGACTGTCGAAGACGGGAGTGAGGTTTTACACTCCACGCAAATGTGGGTGCATTACCTCTAAAATAAACCTTTCTAATTCCTAACCCATTAGTGTAATAGTATATAGGCATACAGCCCAAACGGTTGCTAAAAAAAACACAAAAAAGGGTATATTAGAGTTCTAACTACACAAATTTTAGCATAAGCCCTGACTAAACAAATGTTGAAATACTTAAAAAAAATCTTTATCATTGTCTAATGTTTGTAATTCTTTTTTTTAATGTAGCTTTTATGTAATAATTTTATTGATACTTTTTATTTTCCCTGCAAATTAACAGCCTTGATTTACAGGACTGCTAACTAAACAGATAAATAAAATGTAAATTAAGTCCTACATACGATTTATCCATCACAAAATAAATGCTAGCAACCATTTGAAGAGACTAGTTTAATGTTGCGTTAATGTTTTCCTTTATTATATCTCTTATTTATTCTTTCCATAGTATGTTAAAATTAAAATATACCTTTCACTTGATCCCAAATAATTACTCTATTTGCTTGATTGGTTACATCAATTAGCATACAATATAATAGTAGATTAAATTAAACTCCAAAGAACCCCCCCTTCCCCCCCCCCAAAAAAACCCAATAAAACCCAATAATACCCAAGAGGTTTGGGCTTTTTTTTTAATAACCTGGGGTTTTTCAACCCTGAATGAGTGTGGTTTTCCCTAAATGGTTTTCCACTCTGCCTACACACAAATGGTGCTACGCTTCCTCTACATTCTATATTTACTATTTCCACTCCAATGGTTTAGATATGGGGTCCATGTATACTGTATAGTCCAAATAGATAGCGTAGAACGTGCTGCGAAATATAGTAAGTACCAGGTTGTGATAGCATAGGCGTAGGTACCTGAAAGGCCCTAAATGTTTTAAAGTACACAAATAAAGTAGCAGATAAAACCAATATCACGACATAAAAAGTGATGCGATGGAGTGATGGTTATATCATCTACTCAAGGATAATATTGCAGACCTTGATTTGTGACCAGACTAGATAAAAATAAGAACTAGGGCAACATAAGAGATATGAGAATGATCAAACCTTACAGAAGGACTTCTAAAGTTTCCGGATCTTAAAGTGAAACCGGTGTAGGACACTTTTGTCTATTCAAATTAATTTAATTTAAATCAGTGGCGCACTATAAGGTTTGTGTGTGGACGGTGAAGCAAAAGGGGGCTTTTTTTCTTTCTCTTACAACACAGCAAATTATTTTAATAAAAGCTTAACTCATGAAATAAAACATAAAATAAAGAGATAGAAGCTAACTTTGGTACCGTACCAGGTTAGATTACCATGTCCAGGTGTCAGTTTTCTACTATATTTAAGAGTGGAAAACCAGTTGAGGAAGAAATACTTTCATTATACTCGGCCAGGATTCTAACCCCAACCCTTCCCATGACAGGCCAACCAGACTAGACGAGCATGACAACTATACCACATATATACTAATGCGAATTTTTTTTTTGTCGTTTTAACAAGTCGTGTAAAGCGGCTTCAATTGCCAAAGTGACACCACACATTAACTACAGTAGCCCCATGGCTTCTTTGGTGCTAACTGACAGCTCACAGCTGACTTCCTACAGTCAACATTTAGGTATATACCTAAATTTTGACCGTCAGAAGTGACAGATGCTAAACACATGTTTTTGCAGATCATATGGTTCGGCGTAGGGATACATAATTTGGTCTGGAAACTTTTAAAACTTTTAGCTGTCAGCTGTCAGTCAGCACCAAAGAAGTCATGGGGTTACTGTACGTGTATGAATACTGAAAAGTATGTTTTCAATTACTTTTAAAATCAGAACAGTTCCAAAATATCGTGAAGTAACCATAGCCCAAGTTTATGGTTCAAAACGTTACTGGATTTATTCCTATAGCCTATATTTATATACCTACTACATGAGGTGAGTTTTGTAGCTCTCACTTTGAGAGATGGTGCCAATTTTGGCCCCTATAAGCTAATTAGAGTAAGCTTTCATTGATATACTTAATACTTAGCACCACGTCTTACTACCCGTTCGGGTTATACGTCTAAGTATTAATTACTATAATGGGTTAGGAATTGGGAAGGTTGAATATAGAGGAAGTCAACCCTCATTTGCGTGGAGGGAGAGTGGAAAACCATTTATGAACCTCCCCCCGCCCAGTTCCCCTGAGCAAGATTCGAACATCGATCTCCCCGTCCTCGGCAGTCTAGCTCAACACGAAACTTGCGCGTTAGTTAACTATGCCACCGAGGCGAGTGCTTTCGTTGATGTTGGCTACTCTATAATCCAATTTTACACTCTTTAAAAGGTTTATCAATAGAGGGATGTACTATATTTTAGTTTTTAATCAGTAGTATCCCGCATCAGTGGACACGCGGGCTAAATATCCGGCTCATCTAGTCTGATTCACCTGTAACGGGGAGGTCAGAGTTCGAATCACACCCAGGTGTACCACTATGATTTTTTCTAAATTATTTTCCACGTTCCCTCTACACCAAAGGGAGTGTATTTCCTTAAAATGATACCTTCCTCATTCCTACCCTATTAGTATAATTAAATGAGAAGCCAAGCTCGGAAGTTATATGGCGCGAAAGATTAAAAAAAGGTTGTAAAGATAGCTTAGGTAGATAAGATTGTTTATTTAATTGATTCTTTACCAAGTCTTCCAACTCATAATATTATATAGAATAAGTAAAATAAAAACAAAAACATTCTGAAAATAAATGAGAAGTGTGAGAGTTTTTATTGCTAATCTGTATCATTATAATTCACGTTTACACAAACAAGAATAAGATAATATTTTTTTCAACTAATCTTTAAAAGGTTAAAAAAAACACCTTATTAACAATAAAGATACTTTGCACTAGATTATCACCCACTCTTGTGTGTTAACTCGTCGAGTATCTATAGCAATAGGAAAGTGACAGTTTTAATCGCCCTCTAACGTTAATTATCTACTCTGTGCAAACGTTATTGATCTAGTTATCCTCGGTATGATAGAGCTCAAAGGCCATCGTCGGCTTCGAGACGAATCAGTTGCGGTAGTGACATAGAAGAAAGTGTCTCATTTATTTATGATAGTGATGAATAAAATACGGTGAGAAGTAAATATTATAACACTACCGGTACCACTCGCCTCGGTGACGTAGTTAGCTAACGCGCTTGTCGTGTTTAGCTCGACTGCTGAGGACGGGGAGATCGAGGTTCGAATCTCGGTCGGGTGAACTGGGGGGAGGGGGTGGAGGGGGGTTGTTCCTAAATGGTTTTCCACTCCCCTCCACGCAAATGCGGGCTCACTTCCTCTAATTAAACCTTCCCAATTCCTAAACCATTAGCGTAATTAGTAGGGTCTACTTAAAGCGTATAACCCGAACGGGTAGTAAGACGCGGTGCTAAATATATAAAATAAATAAAACTACCGGTACCGATGGCCCAGTTCGTTTTTAAAATAAAAAAGTTGTCTAAAACGCAAAAGTTACTTGATGAGTAAAAAACATATTGCGGGTGTTTCTTTATTTGTTATTGACTTCTTCCATGCAAAAAAAAAAATAAATAAATCATGTACAGTTTGAGTAGAAAAAAAAGAGGCTGCATATCCAGTTTCACTGTAAGTCGGTTATTGGTAATAAATAACCAAGTCTATACCTCAAAAGCGAGAAGAAGTTAGTCTAGTTAAAACTAGCCTTACAATGGAAATTACAGTGGAAATAATTAAGATGCCCTAATTTGAAATAACCAATATCCGATTAGTAAATACCTAATAAAACAGGTAATTTAAGTGCTCTCCATTTACGGTGAAAGCTCACATACAGTCTTATCTCGATGGGCTACACTATGGCCCTATTATTAATTAATCTGCACGATGGTGGAAACAAGCAAGGTGAGCTGGATACCTTTCAGGATACAGTTAACGAAGTGTATATATACAGGATGTACTGTAACTTGTCGGACCCACTTTAGCGGTGGACAGGAGAGACAAAAACCAAGGGGAAAAATTAATACAAGCACGTGTCCCTTTTGATCCTGTTTCAGAGCTATATTCATGTTTGAACTCCAGTAACGTGGAGCTGCTTGACATTATAGGAAGTGCTCGAAATGTCCACCTTCAGCCTGAATGTAAGCCTGCAGCCATCACATCGTAGAAGGCTACATTATTATTTTTTAACTAGTTTTTGTTGGATTCGTTGGCAGCCTTGTTGTCTACGTCGACGATGTATTTAAATGCTGGCAATGGGAATTGAATAAACCATTGGTTTCAAGTGTCCCCGTGAATAAAGACGAATCCGATAAGCTTCTCATATTTCTGAAAGAGTGAGGTATTCTACGACACGACTTCAGGCTTTCAGGCTGATGGTGGACATTTCGAGCACTTCCTATAATGTCTAGCAGATCCACATGACTGGAGTACAAACGTGATTATAGCTCAGAAACAATGTCAAATGGGACACATGTTTATGAAAACTTTACTAGTTTTTTTTACCTCCTGTCTATCACTGAAGTGGCCACATGTTATGGTATATACTGTATAGCTGGAGTCCAATTTTTATAGGAAGAGCCTTATCTAAAAGCTACAAGAGTTACTTGACCTATTTTCACTTATTCATACTTAAATAACACAAATGAAAGAGTAACATTTTATAAAAACATAATGCATTTTATATAAAGAACCTCACTATGAAAAATGAACTGTACATCCGGTCAACTGCTTTTTATTGAGTGTAGCGGATGGATTTGTATTATATACTCATTCCAAAATAGGCCCTTCCCCTCCCCCCTACAAAAAAAAAACAGGACGAGATTCAACCTCACAAATAAATATTTCCATGTCGATCTATTTATCCATTCTGGATAAATAGTGCCTACTCAACTGTAGAAACCCAACTGGCCGTCTGAAAACGACCATTTATGATGATTTCATGGTGTTAGATAAAGTTATGTTTATGCTGCAGCCTCGCTGCTGGATCATGGATGCTCGCCAGGCATCTCGTTGCTCGCATTTAGCTTTGATGCCCACCATGGAGCATTTACCCTGCAGCTGTTCACACTGCTGTAAGATACTGGCATGAGAGGTTATCTGTGAGCACAGTATTTCGTCTATCATCTGATGATAGTGATAGTGATTCATTTGTGATCAAAAACGTGGTTTTGTGACAAGGAGAAAGAAGATAAGGTATGGAGTGCGCCCTTTGAATCAAGAAGACCCTCGTCAAGGTTACTTTCACCAGTTATATAAAGAGCTCGAGAACTATTCAAAAAGGATTTTCAGGCACTAAAAGATGTCGCAACCGATCTTTTAGTATATTTTAAAATCTAATTGAATCAGTAATTGTAAACACACCATTACTAATGAATAGTCCAAATTAAAATTAATAGTGAGGTTCACAGTGACCTTAACCAATCACAACACAAGTCTCGGGATACCTGACGATGGTCAGAAAACAAACTAGTTTGTTATCGTGGCAGTGGTGAGGAAAGCAGCGGGCAGCGAGGCGAGCACAAGATAAACGCGCCAATAAAGATTACTGGTTTTGTTTCATCCTCGCCTGACATCCATGTGCACAACTCAGCGATGCGCCACCAGCATAAACCTACCTTTAGAATGATAGTCACGGTAAAAAACGCACAGACCGCGACCAAGTCGCTGCCAACACATCTAGTCCATAAGAATAAAATGGAGCAAATGCTTATACTTCACCTTATTGAAGCAAATCCTTCAATATGTATGAATAAAAAATCAAAAGCTTAGGATCATCAGAAATTAAAATAGGAGCATTGGCTCCAAGCAAATCCTTTTACTCTTTTTTTCATATGAATAAAAATAAGTTAAGTGTCTTGATTTGAAGCAAATCCTTAAAAAAAATAGTGAGGTGTTTGCTTAGTAGTAGACTCATCTTTGAAAATGGCACGAGTTCAGATAAATTTGCGTAAAAGAAAGGTGTACAAACCGTGTTTAGCGCCTAAACTTTACAATTATAAAACTTTATATAGATTCTCGGAAGAAAATGCATCATGGTTGAGCGAACACTTTCTTGGCGAAGGTGATGAGAGTAGAGGAGGCGTCCTAACCTAAAAAAAAACTTCAGATATTTTTTCAGTATTTAGCAAATCCTGGATACCAGTAGGGTGTTTCACAAGAAGTTAATATTCACCAAACAACCATGAGTAAGACAGTTAATTATGTATCAGATAACATTATTGAAAAAGCCGTTGTGTGGGTAAAATTTCCATCATCACTTCAAGAAATCCAGAGAGAAAAAGCTGAGAGGCAGAATCAATTTAAATTTCCAACATGTATAGGAATTTTAGACTGTACGCATACAAAAATTCAAAAACCCAGTGTACATGGTGAAGAATATATACACAGGAAGGGGTTTGCCTCACTAAATGTATAATTAACTTGTAATGCTCGAGAATATTTACAAGCATTGATGTAATCTGGCCTGACTCTGTACACGATGCAAGAATTTTGAAGAACTCAGATGTAAGGGAGAAATTAAAAACATTTAAAAATTGCATTTTATAAGGAGATTCAGGATATGGAATTGAATCATGGTTGAAGACACCGTATTTAAATCCAAATACCTGACGGTGTAATGAGTTTAACAGACTTTTAAATCAGTAAGAGTAATAATAGAGCGCTGTTTTGGCCAGTTAAAGAGGATTTTCCCATAATGGAGTACACATGCAGACTCTATTTTGAAAAGATTACTAAAATCATTGTGTGCTGTGTAATTTTGCACAATATAGCAAAGTACAGTATTTGGCTGATGACGATTTACCAGAAGAGGATGGGGATGGGGACGACGGGAATGATGAAGGGGTATTTGAATAAGATGAAGAAGCACAGGGTAGACAGAGGATCAGAGTACAACAAATTAGAGAACAATTAACCAATTTGATTGATTTAATAAATTAATTTAATGAAAAAAATAACTTAATTTCTCACAATGAACTTTCAGTTTCAATTGAGTTTTCAATTAAACTATAATGATCTGTATCTAATTCCTTTTTATCTAGGTTAGCTAGGTCACCTTACTCAAATCTGGTTGAATTAAGTTTTTTTTATTAAATTTATGTCCATTATTAATAAAATCGAAAATTAATAACAACACAAATAAACAGATTAAAAGATGACAGATACAATTTTAAAATGAAAATGTAAATTATTATTGTTATAATTTGTAACCACAAAACTTTTAAACAAGAACAGCTGATTGTGAATTAAATAAAATTGGAGCAAATCCTTAAAAAATGATGAGCAAAAGATTGAAGTAAAAGGTAAAGTTTATTCATAAAAAAAAAGCTTTTACTTCTAACTTCTGCTCTAGAGCTTAACCTTTTACTTTATGCTTTTACTCACAAGGATTTGCTTCAGTTTCATTCTTATGGACCAGTGTGAAAAATTCGATGTCTTGCTGTGACTGATGCAGATAGCACGATCTGACCATCCTGATGTATGAATACATTAAAGTGGATCTAATAGCTTTCCTCTCTTTATATAAAAATTATATTATATACATTGTAGAGATCTGGTAGAAAAGGACTTAAACAAAAATTAATTGGGGAGAGTGGGGGCAATTTTTTTAGCACCCTGTCTTACTATTATTATTTCTTAATCATATGTAAATTTGTTCAGCAGTTATTTGCATGAAAGATCATTCACTATTAAAATTGATTCACACACCTCAAATACATTTTTAGGTGATATGCCACAGGGTTCTAATTTAGGTCCTCTTATCTTTAATGTGTTTATTGATGACAATGGTAAATATATGAACTCATCTAGTTATTTACTCTTTGCTGATGATGTAAAATTATTTAAAAATATCAAATCTATTGCAGATTGTATAGAGTTAAAAAAAATGAAATAAATGGTATTCTACAATGGTATTTTGAAAATGGAATGTCTATTAATAAATCTAAGACCAAATCTATATCTTTTACTAGGAAAACTAATCCTTTCTTTTTTACTTATAAATTTGGCAATGAAAACATAGTTCGCACCCTTTATATTAATGATCTTGGTATTTTCTTGGATAACAAACTTTTTTTCCATTATCATGTTGACCATGTAATTTCCCAGTCATTGAAATTACTTGGTTTTATTAAATTTATTACATCATCATTTAAAAAAGTTGACTGTTTTTTATGTCTGTACTACACCCTGGTTAGATCTAAGTTAAATATGTTACTGTTGCTTGTAATTCCATTACTTTAACTGACTCTCTTAGGTTGGAAAACGTTCAAAGAAAATTTGTCGCTATGATACATTCTTTAGTAATAGATTTATTATGATCATGACAGAATTCGAAACCTCTTAGGGCTCCAAACTCTCTTCTTGCGTAGATTTTATTGTAATCCCTTTTTGTTTTTAATATGTTCAATAGCAACATTTATTGCAAATTTTTCCTTGTGATCATGTAGGCGTTCGTATCCCTTCTCAGGCTTCTCGTAATCCAAAATAATTTTTTCGCAGTAGCTCTTATAAGGTAAGCCCTATAAGTCGTTGTGTCCATAGCGCCAATTCCAGATTTGTGTCAAATTCGACTTCTATCATAAAAGAAAAGCTAAACTCGGAGAGTTATTTAAGGAAATCCCATATCAATAATTTATCATGTAGAGGTTCTGCCTATAATATTTAAATTTACAATATTCTGATTTATTTTTTGCATATTGTTACTGCTTTTAACCACGCTTTAGTTATTTGTTATTATTGCTATTTTTTATTCTTATCATTATTAATTACTATTTTTTTGTAACTATTCTTTAGCCATTTTGTTTATCTTATTTTCTCGTGTAAATGTATGTATTTGTATGGTACTTGTGTACTTTCCAGTTCTGGCCTGTTATATGTCTTACGACTGTTGGCAAGCACTATAATAAAGGAATTTGAAATTATTATTACTGCGTCTTACTACCCATTCGGGTTGTACGCATTTACGCTAATATGTAATGTTAGGGTGAGTGAGATGAAATGGAGGACCTACAGTTTAACGTGGGATCCAAACCACGGTGGAGGCCTGGCATTCAACACATTCACAAGTTGTGATTAATACACGTCTTGTCAAAGGAAGGGTTTGGTAATCAGATAAATCTGTGCCAGGACCTAGGATTGAACCCTGGACCCCGCGTCTTACCAGCCGTTCGGGTTATATGCTTATGTTTTAATTACGCTACTGGTTTAGGGATTATGAAGGTTATATTCAAAGGAAATGTACCCGCAGTTGAGTGGAAGGAAGTGAAACTGTTTTAGAAGAACCACCCTTGTAGGCCTAGATTCGAAACTCAATCTACCCGCTATCGGCAGTCTAGTCTTCAGAGAGTAGTGCGTTCGACCACGCAGCCTTAGAAACGGGTGGGGCAATATTGATAACAATATAATTTATTATTTTATTATTTCATAGGTAAAGGCTCTAGATATTATCAATGAAAGTTGACAGCTGAAGATCACATGACTTTAGGTAAACTCTATTAATTTTTTTATAGTATCGGTTCTAACTGTAAAAAAATGATCCTTCGTATCTAAATCAGACTGTATCATGAATGATAGTTCTCGTCCAGCCATTGTTAGGTGGTTTGAGACCTCTAGGCCTAGCAACAAGACAGGGCACACCTATATTATATCGTGTGTTATTGGAGACAGGCTGACCTTGGAAATACTGTCGCGTTACAACACGATTCATCACAAACTGCCCGCTCTGAAAGCAAATATCGTAGGTAATTTGGGTGTTTTATAGGCACTTTCTAATCACACGGCTATGACGTCACCATAAGACTTTCAAAGTAACTTACCTAGAGTTTAATTTTCATTGGAAGAGGTTTTAGAAGAGTCAAAAATTTATTTTGCGGTTACGTAATATTGATAATATTTTACTATTTATTAAAGTGACAACTGCAGCTCACACGACTTGACGTATGAATACGTGCGAGTAGATTTATAGTAGGATTTTGGTAAGAAGGGCCTTCTATACTATAGTAACATTAAGTAACTTTTCCGCTTCGGTGACCGCATGGTCTAAGGCGTCACTTTCGCAATAGACTAGATTTCCGATGACTGGGAGATCGTGGTTCGATCTCAGTAGGATGTACGATGGGTGTTTTTTTTTTCAAAATGGGTACCCACTTTCAAAGAAAATGCAGGTACACTTCCTTTAGATTCAACCTTTCTCATCCCTAACACATTAGAATAATTATTAGATCGCTGTACAGCCCGAACAGGTAGTAAGAAGAGGTGCTAATTTTGTTAAAATTATTTATTGACGGCTTAACCTAATGGGTCGGGACGAGGAAAGAATTGAATAAATTAAACCACAATGGCGTGGAAGGAGAACGGAAAACACTACAAGGAAACTAGAATATAGTGGATAAAAACTCCGGTGCCGGGATTTGAGGCCCGACCAACGGTGACCAAGTGAAATGCGATGAAAACGCTCTCGGGCTACACTCTTTTCGTTCGAGGCTTGCGTCGGTTGAAATAATTTGGTGACGGTAAGCCAACCGTTCTCCCCTTGCTAGATCCCAATTATTCAAGTGTACCTCTTCATTAGAGAGAGAAAGAGAGAGCGGGGCAAAGGAGGAACAGATGAGAAGGGAGCTTTGAACAGAAGAGGAAGGGGAGCCAGTCGGTGGATATGTAACGGCCGTTACGAACGTTGCAAGCTGCGTTGAATAGAGGAGGCACGCTCGCTCTAAGCTGTGCCAACGTCTAACCGAAGACTTATCTATCGTCTTTCTGGTTACGCCCCCCCTACCTTTTTTACGCTATATTGGTTTTTAAATACGAGCGAGCGCACTCATATGCGACATGATACATAAAAAAGATTTTACTGATGTTCTTTATTGTTTCACCTCATATTATTACCCATCCCAACTATTTACCTTTTAACTACGTTAATGGGATTGGAGGAAGGTATAATTGAGATGTAATGTACCCGCGCTTGGTTCCAGGAAGAGTGATTAACAATTTAGGAAAACACGCCTTCAGTAACGGGATTCAAAACATGAGTTACCCCACCCCGTCACTGGCAAACCTGACATTTAGTCCGCATGCCCACCGATGCGGGTAACTACAATCTTAAGTGAAGTAAAATATACAGCGCCAGTTAGAAAATAAAATAGGGTGAGGCCAATCACAAAAGGTATACACTTAAAAAAAAAAAAAAAGAACTGGGTATTGCTAATTTTTATATTTGATGCGGTTAAATTATTGAGGTGGAGTGAAGATAATTGTTCTTTAGAAAATATAATTTGAATGAAATTAAAGAAATAGGTCCAAAATACTGTAATACCGGTACTTAAAAAAAAAAATAGTTTATTGAATGATGAACTTTTTTGGGGGGGAGTATCTGTTCCTGGCTATAAGGGTTCAGCCAGACGGACAAGCGTGCGAGCGCGCGAGAGACTGGGTGGCCAAACTGGCGAGCGTGTTATTAGCAGCTAGCTCTCGATAGTTGTTGACGAAGAGCCAAAGGTTTTCCACATCCTCTATCCGCGCTAATGGTGATTCTTATTTGTAAAGGCCTATTTTGATTATACTAATGAAGTGTTTTAACATATCAATTATATATATAGGTATGGTTTATGATCTTACCAATTAATACCTATAGGCTGTTAGTAGCAAGTGTGATAAACCTATAGATAACTATAAAAAAAAGTCAAATGTCATGTCAAATCGAGAAGTTTTCCTAGCACTCAATGAACCAACATACAATAATATTGCCTAGCGCCTGTAAACTAGACTGTTCCGGGTCAAGCGCGCGCTCTTGAAAAATAGAACCAGTTCTATCTTTCAACCACGCTCTCGCTCGCTCAGTCTGGCCGTCTCCTAATAGACTATGATAAAAGTATAATATGAATGTGTTGTGCTATTTATTTGTTCTTCATGATTTTCTGACCCTGGTTCTTCAGCGATTAACATTATAAAAATAATGTAGCCTAATAGAGTAAGGAATACCTTTGTTAACCTTTAGTCTAGCCTGCACGGTAGCATGCTTAGCCTACCTTGCATTATTTCACTAGGCTATGGTATAGCTCAGGGCTCACTAACTAACTATGCACCACAGCCCTTTTGGTGTGCCCACCAAGATACTAATACTGGAATCTAGTTCCCTTTGAAAATAAACAAATAAACAAAATGTATTGACACATTTTCCAAACATGTCAATAATTGCACAAAACAGTTATTTTGATAGCAAATTATATGTCGGACACACAAAATGCTGGGCGATATATTCAACCAAAAATTTGCACAATTTCTTGAAATTGAGCTAAATATTTTTTTAAAAATAAATTCCTTTAGTATTGTGGATATCGTATAATCGCCAAATATATTAATAAAATGTATGAAACGAATGTTGAAGAATTGGAATCAGAAATTTTAGAACTAGAGAACAAATTTTCCTTCAAGGCTTGCCATACAGGCAAACATTTCTGGAAACTTGTAGGCCTTTCACCACACAAAATTTCCTTTGCTGACTATCTTAGATATGACAATTGAATCAGTTTTGAATTTTCTGTGTGAATCACCATTATTTATAAAAAAATTGTGAACAAAAAATATTCTTGACTTTCAGATACTAATCTAAGGGACTATTTAATTAATTAAATTATGATCCAGACTTTAAAAAGATAATCATTATGGCTGGATACAGTTCCAACCATTAGATTAAAATAACATAGTGACATACTTTTTTTTCTGAATGTTTCATTAAATAATATATTCTTTGAGATAGTGTCTTAATGTTCTGGTAAATTGTCAAAATAAATTATTTTAGACACAAAGGTTGGCAACTACTGGAGTTTATAAGATAGAGCCATAGGGTAACTGCTGCTACCTTTCATATCATGTTAATAAAAGTTAATAAATTATAATAATTGTAAGTTATGTTATCTAGTTATTATGTAAAAAAAAGAGATGCCCGAAATACCATTGACCTGGCCTAACGACTTATCTGGGCAGTCCTGTACTTAATTGTTAATAAAAGAAGACAATAATTTTAATCTGAAGTGAACAAAGTGAAGACAGGGCAGATTTTAAGGAAATGTATTCATCATTAGTCACCCAGAGAGAGAGAATACCCAGCTGTCAAAACATCATGGATCAAAGTCTGGAACCTTTAGAGTAAAGTCTGATAGCAAGAGATAGATGGTTTAGAATGATTGTATAGATCCATTTTATGCCTATAAAACTATTCTTAGTGTAAACTACTAATATTTTGTGTTCATATGAATAGCCCTATTTTTGGAAGCATAGCTAACATGTACCTATTTATAATTTGGTCAACATATATTAATTTAAATTTAAAAAAATAATATGTGCAAAATATGTAGTTACTTTTTTTTTAATTTGGGAAGTTAACTTGATAAATAAATAAAAAAAAACTTGATAATATAGCCAAACTAGAAAAAATATGGTCTAATTTGGGCAACAAACATGCAAAATAGGCTACATATTTTTATCATTGTGTCTTGCTACCTTTTAAGGTTACGTGCAAGATTTTTTTTTTATTTAGGCAATGTAATATATTTTTAATTCATTACTATTTGTAGGCCTATAATAGTTTAAACACAATAAACACCAAGAAATGTATTTTGAAAACAAGATAAAAGGTCCAGGCTCTAATTGGGTTGATTAGCTTCTCATTACAAGTTACCATTTTGTTTTAAAAACTGCTCTTCTATCTCAAATGTGAAATAAAACTAACCTAAAAAAAGATTACTCGAATTTCACAGTTGATGTATCATTCTAGCTAGAAGATTATTCTTCCTCAAATAGACCTACACAAAGTTAGATTTGAAATTAATTAGTAATCATACTTGTTTTCATAACAGATCAATAAAAGGCCTTTAATTTGAAGTCAATATTAATTTATTATTATTTATATTTAATTGTAATGAAAAAAATCTAGCAAAAGTGACACTGCAAAATAAATGTAATATGTAGAAGTAGGCTAAATTTTGTAACTGTCAAACAATGTATTATATTAATACGTATTGTTTTTAAGTTATAAATCAAGCCTAAATATAATTGAACGAAGAAAAAAAACAGGCCAGATATCCTTGAATCATTCAAAGAGTTTATTAATTTTACTAGTTGACCTCTAAGTATGTCTCGATATTAGGAGTGTGAGAGTGCCACGTGTGGCCTTCAGATGAAAGGTCAGATTGTTTGTAACAAATCGCCCACCACTAAATTTAGAAATAACGCGGGAAAAACAGAGATCTGCGCAAATATGGTTTTGTCAGTCGCGCATATACGTCAGGAAAATATAATTATTATAATTGTTTCAAGAATTACATAACCATTTTTTCCCCAACGATTGTATCGATTTAGTTCCGAGCCAGTTCCATGCAAATGTAACGCATATTATTTATTAACAAACACTATCGAACATTAATAATCAATACAAATAGTACAAGTCATGGTTTAAACTATTCATTATTGTTATGAAAATGATTTAAATTCTTATATAGCAAATTGTTTAGTATATATGTTATCATATAAACTGGTAAAAATAATTATATCAAACATAGAAAATTCAATGTTAATTGCAATATATTTTATATTACGTTAACTACCGTAAATATGATCCAATATTAAGTGGCAATGAACTTCATAGGGACACGCCCACTTTCCGTGTGAACTTTCATGCCGACCCCTCAAAACCTTATAACAGGCTGAACAGGGATCCGGTTTAAATTAAGATCAATAGCTAGCATTATTTTTAATGCACAGTGCATCTTTCTACATTATAGACTATTATGTGTAATCTGGAAAGAGAGCTTACCTGTATGAGTTCTAAGATGCGCCTTCAGATGCGAACTTTTCCCATAAACCTTATCACAACCTGCATATCCACACTTATGTGTCTTTCGAATCATGGACCTATTGGAAGACGGAGATTTGACAAGTCGTCGAGTAGTTGAGAACGAAGAATTTTTAAGTTTCACAGGATGCATTAATTGATTAGACAAGTTTACAAGATTATCATCATTCAATTCTAGCCTTACACCATCTTCGTCTTCGTCAATCATTAGTTCGTCACTTTCATCATCTTCGTCGTTTGAAGTTGGAACATTAGGTACGGGTTCTTGTTTGATACGGGTTAGGTCTGTAAGAATTCGAGCTACCATATACAATGAAGATGATTCATTACTGGAAGCTGTCACTGTTGTACCACTTTTGTCTTGTTCCATAAATACGGCAGGAATGGGGGCGTTAACGCTTTCAACAATGACCGCTGTACTGTTGTGATAGCTGAGGTCTTTCATAATCACACTAGATCTATGAGATAAATCCAAAGGTGTCGGAGCCCAGGTGTGATCCTTTGAATGGGACATAGCTAATAAACACTGAGCGGCAAAGTTTATATCTTGATCCATTTTATAAGGAGCTATTTTTTCCCGCCTTCAAACACTGTAATTAAAAAAAAATCACTCAACGCCCGAAATTTTATTTACAACACTCATAAGTCAAAGGGCTAAGATGTTAACCAACCAAGCCCTTCGACAGAATATATTTTCAATACTATTTTCTAAGTCTTTGTTATGAGAGCGAATCGGGCATGAATAGCCTCCTTCCTCAACCTGAGTCAAAACGCTACTGAAATCGAAACAAGAAGCCATGTGCTCGGAAACCTGTCTGGGTGGAGCAGTTAGTGGCAATCACGTGAATATTTTCTAAGTTCTCATTGGCTTAAAGCGTGAGATCTAAACTTGAATACAAGCACCATCTATCAAGGAAATATATAACGAAAATGCAAATGTTCAGGGTTTTAAAAAATATAATTTTTGAATCTCCATTCAAGAGCATAAATAGGTAGCAATACACTCGATAGAGAATCAATAAATAAAATAAATTAACATACAAAAGAGTTCTACACCATAACATTTGGAAAATGAATATAATCATAATTATATATTTTTAAACATTAAATATTTAAAAAAATATATTACTGAATTACTAGTAAGATAAAACTAAAATATATTATATTTATACAAATCAATCCTAAATTGAAGGTAAAAAAAAATCACAACAAACTGTCATGTTGCCTAACTTGATCATCTTAATTTTCTTTGATCTTGGGCATTGATAGGTTACAAACATGGCCTCCACTATAAAATATGCCAGGATTTACCTCCTCTTGGAGGTTATAAAGCAATTCCTTTTGAAAGAATTCCGACGAAGAGACTTTTCAGTGGTAAATAATAATATAAGTACAAATACAATTTTACAAATATGGTTTATTTTAAAATTTTTGTAGTTCAGAAGATGGGCCATTTAATCTTATGCTATATGGTACATTTCAAAGATTTATCTTGGGCCATAAATTATAAATTATAGTTAAGAAATTAGTTTTAATCGTGTAGTGTAGTTGTAAATAAACTGTTTGATGGACATCTATCATTAACAGAAAGGATAGTGGGCTTTCAGTGGTTGTTTCTGGTATTATGTTGGGCCTTTTACAAAAAATATTTTTGTTGGAAAACATTTTTCACCTATAACACTACCAATTAGCATTTACACCTACCAAGAAGAATTGTTTATAGGACATTTATTTTACAAACAACCACACTCAAATGCACAATTGAACATATTTTTGCCATGTTCTTTTAAACTGCAATATAGGGCTGTTTAAAGTGCACATTCGCTAACCTTTGGGGAAAGCGTTTATAATAAGGATGGGCCATCGAATCCCAAGAAGATTTGAGGAATTTTAAATCATTAAAAAACAAATTTTTCAAAAGACGTTTGTTTTTTGAGCTCTCTACTTATTGGTGGTTCAGAATCAATTATAGGCCTGATTATAAAATGAACTCAACAACCAGATCCAAGACCATTAATTTAACAATTAAAGTCTGTTCAAGATAGGTTTTTACCTGGATGACAGTTCGAAAATCATATGTTTAGGTTTTGGGTTGCCAACACTTGTAAAAGATCACAGTCTTGTTATAAATGTAAAGATCTTTAATTACCTGTTATACATTACATTTAAAATAACTTAAACTTAAGTTTTCTCATACTATTTCATTTTTTTAAATTTCTTTTTATCCAACGCGAAACAATATTTTAAACATAATTAAAAGTACTTATTCTTCGTTTTGGAACATTATTGATTTTTTTTTTGTAATATAGCGCATACATTAATACCTTTTAATACAGGCATCGTATTTACTAGGAAAAGAGAAAATGGTTGTCTTTTTTTTTACATGCAGTAAATGATTTTATGATTATTTTATTGTATTTTGAAATATTTAACTGAATAAAATATTTTCATCAACTGCGTATCTGCATCATTGTAAAAAACTTGTTTACCATCATGATCAATCACATGGTTTAAATTCGTCGGTCGTCATTTTGAAGCTATCTTCATTTAAAGTTTTTGTGAAAGTGGTGCGAATATTTTTTTAAAAGTGGAATCAAACGATAAATAAGCCCTGTGTCCGACCTCAAACAAATATATAAGTAATATTGGCCTAAATTACTGTGGTTAACTATCACATGAATATATTATCATCTGTTTTCATTACAGTCATACAAAGTGATAAGATGTCAGCTGTTGGTGTAGTGATATATTAGGGATTACTTCTAGTAATATTTCGAGCTGTCATCCAGGTAAACTTAGGTTCTGAATGAATTATAACTGACTGTATGAATGTTAAATAATGAATAGATTAGAATGGTAACACTTAGTTACTGCAGTAGACTCGCGATTATCCGATGCTCTGTGTTAACTGAGGCACTCATTTTGTCAACGTGTTCAATTTAACACAATATTTTATACAATAGTTACAATATATAATTGGTATTGTAATGTGTTTGAATAAGTTTAATAATTCAAAACTTACAAACAATGTACACAAAAGCAGTATGTTCTAGCAATTTAAATAACCTATACATCTTATATGCTTCGTATCATCTGAGTTTTTTCGTATCTGAGGTAGCTCAGTCCTATTCACCTCGGTTAGTCGCGAATCTACTGTATTTGTGTTTTGTATTTTTCTCTTTATATTTCTTTTTATGTTCATAATTGTTTTCAAGATTCAAATTCGGGATTTGGTTTTGACTGAACTCTTTTTTTTTTTATAACTATAAAATAAAATTATTACAGCGTTCATAATCAAAATAAACCACATAGGCCTAGGTAGGCCTACCATGTTTGTACACAGGGCAAACTATTTTAAAATTTCAGCCCTCTGCATGCGGTAGATACTGCACAATTCTCATGACAGACAAACTCCTCCAGGCCCACCTCTTCTTCTGCTTCAATCTCTTGGTTCCTTGGTCGATTTTCCTTGTTGTACAGTTTTTCTTTTCTCTCCAAAATCATAAGAACCTTTTTATGATCCATAGCCATCTGACCTTTTGGGTTTTTGCATATCTTTGTTTTCATTCCCTCCCAGTTCCATTGATTTCTGGTACATGACATCATAATACCTTTCTTTTCAGTTCGATAATTTCTCTATATTATACAGGTTCACACTTGTCTTATATTTCTGTATTTTCAGCATGTGTCCTTTATTTCCTATATATTTGAAATATATCCTATATTTTTTTATATAAGTATTTATTTCCATTACCTTAAGAACAATAGATTTCTGTTTATTATGTATATATAATATATACAAACATCTTTGCTAACCAACAATTTTCATGATTTTTAGCTCATTTTGGTTTCTTATAGCTTTTTGCATTGTTGCTTATTCAATAAAGAAAATATTTTGAATTGGTTAAAAAAAGGTATTTTTTATTTGAGGTATTTAATGTGCATTTTTTGAGTTGATTGATTATATCGGCTATGAGCGAGAACTAAGGGGTCTACCAATTTTGTCGAGAAAGGTATTTTCACACACCTTCCAGGGTTCTTTTACATGCCACATTCAACATGGGGGCTACAGCTTTACTGCCCCTCCAAAGAAAGCTGTGCTACAAATTTTTATCGCTCAAGAAAAGTCTATTGACCCCAACTGGGTTTGAACTCGCAAACATTTGAGTTCTGAGTCAAGCACTTTACCCCAAGACCACTGAGGTTGATTAAAACAAGTAAAACATGGAGGTTTGTGGCAGATGTGTTGGACTGACTTATTAACTATTACAATTTTTACTGATTTTCACAAATAATTTACTCCAGTAATTCTCAGTTTCTTTACGTTTCTTCGCTCTGTACACTTGAGTCCACTTTCTTTTCAATTATTTTCTCTTATAAAGTAGAGGGAGAGTCAGTTCAGATCCATCTGCTACATGACGGCCATAGCTTGTTTTACTTGTATACCTTAATTTGGCAATTTTACATACAATGTAGTGTATTGTAAGGTCCCTTTTAGACGAACTTGCATTAGCTGGTTCACGAGAGCTTAAGATATTAGTAGGGCATTGTGTCTAATTTAACCATCTACACGAGCACACATAAGTGAGTTGTTGGATCTAGTGAGCCAGTTGCTGGATCTCCTGAGCTGGGTGCCGTCTCTCCCTATCACTAGCAGGGTATCAAGTCTTATGTAACCTTTTACACAAAAGCATTTGAGCTAAAGCTAAGAATGGAAAAGTTGTATTTCAAGTTGTACCTGGTCTTAACATTGTGGACACCATCTGCAATTACTATATTAATCGGCTGAAAAAAAACTTTAGTCTGGCTTGAAATTTGAAATGTTAGTGTGTTGCTTCTGGAGTGAACAATTAAAAATAATATACAGGTCATCAAAAGATGATACTGACACATGCAAATAATTAAAAAAACAAACTTTACACAGTCTTCTTTCATTTCTTGAAACAGTGTATGAAAACAGCCACTAACATCCTTAAAATTATTATTGGATGCACTAACTTTTTTTTTAAATTCAACTGCAAACATTGAAATGTTAACTTACTTTATTTCGTACATTGTCGAATACTGAAAATCGGCTGTTTTTCTTAAAAGCTCAGGTGAGTGGCTCTAGTGAGCTCATAGCTGCTCAAGTTGTCAGGAAGGGAGTGTTGTTGAAAGTGTCCTATACATTTTTCAAATATGACCTATATTTTCTTTATTGACATTTTTCATTTCTTTCGTTCATTTTCTGAAGCATTTCTGTTACCTAGGGTTTCGGTCTCAGCACCTGGCAATGTCGTCACATCATTCACTCCATTTATGAATCGCTGTTTGACGAGGATGCAATCTAGTTGCTACCTGCTGATATCTCCTTAGCTCTTCTATGTGTATAGTTTTGTCTTCCCTTTCTTCAACGAGGTGTTTGTCACCATCATATCACTTTGCTGGCAAAATTTGATGAGCATTTACCCTCTGTTGTTTCTCTTCCCCAAGTTTCTGTAACCCTAAGATGTTCTGCTTAGCTCTCCTTCTACCAAATATGTGAGTAATTAATATATCACAATGGTGACTTCATGTTAAATGTGTCATAGGCCTACTGATTTTTGAATTATAAACGGCATTTTGTGTGTGTGTGTGTGTGTGTGTGTATATATATATATATATATATATATATCAGTGATTTGCAATTAGGTGGCAAAACTATTACGTAAGGTATCCGTTGCACTCCTTTTTGTCCAAAAGCTAGAAATGATTTTTTATATGTTTGTTCTATTTTACCCTCTGGAAAGTTTGTCCACCCCTTGATTGGAATAAATTCCTCTCTCCTCGACAGGAGAAGGTTCGTAAGGCCCCCCCCCCCCCCCTCCTTATTTTTGCTATTAAAGTTTCACCACCCAAGCCCTGTTTGAGCATCTCGCGTGTCTGCTCAAGTATAATGAGATGATTTTTCTTAAATATCCTTCCAATATTTCTTCACCTAAATTCGAGTGCACTTTGACCTAACTTCTGACTTTTTGGTCTTTACCTCATTGGAAAATATATATAAAATGTAGATCACATAAAATAGCAAGGTTAATTAAAAAAATAAGTTGGCCGAGCGGTCTAAAGACTTAAGTCGAAACCTTTTGTTAAATGAAGTATCGTATTTTTAAAAATCAAAAATTGCTTGCCAATATTTGATTTTTGATTTTATATATATATATATATATATATAATGCAGAAATTCTGTGTTACAAAATAAAACACAATATATATGTAATTTAAAAAAAATTCATTATATTCAGGTTTAAAAAAAAATTGCTTGCCAATATTTCATTTTTAAAAATACGATACTTCATTTAACAAAAGGTTTCGACTTAAGTCTTTAGACCGCTCGGCCAACTTATTTTTTTAATTAACCTTGCTATTTTATGTGATCTACATTTTATATATATTTTCCAATGAGGTCAAGACCAAAAAGTCAGAAGTTAGGTCAAAGTGCACTCGAATTTAGGTGAAGAAATATTGGAAGGATATTTAAGAAAAATCATCTCATTATACTTGAGCAGACACACGAGATGCTCAAACAGGGCTTGGGTGGTGAAACATTAATAGCAAAAATAAGGAGGGGGGGGGGGGGGCTTACGAACCTTCTCCTGTCGAGGAGAGAGGAATTTATTCCAATCAAGGGGTGGACAAACTTTCCCGAGGGTAAAATAGAACAAACATAAAAAAATCATTTCTAGCTTTTGGACAAAAAGGAGTGCAACGGATACCTTACGTAATAGTTTTGCCACCTAATTGCAAATCACTGAACCAAGTGGGACCATATCCTCTCATACATTTAGGCATTAAAAATTTAAACCAAAATTTGGTGAAAAAATTTGTATAAATATTATTATTTAAATAACATATTATTATATATTCAAATAATAATGTGTTTGTGTTAGGGCCTACTATTTCATAATACAATATAAAATTAAAGTTATAAGTAATTTTCTTTAGTTAGATTATTTAGAAAAATACAGTATAGAAAGGATAAAACTGCAAGTGATTTGGATTTACATGCCTACCCCTTACTTTTGATTTACACACTCTTCCTTCATATATTTGCTTCATAACTTGATCCACAAATTCCCTCAATATTCCCAAACCAATGTAAGAGACTTCTTTCACAATGACTCATTGGATACCCTTTTAAATCGCACTCCTTCCGCACCCATTCATTACTGACTGTCCATATGAGTTTTTTCCACATTTAATTCTTAGATATCTCATTCCAAACTTATTCACCTTGCTCTTATGTTTCTCCTGAAAAAACCCACACTTCACATCCATAAAACAATGTGGTATAAACACACTTTTATATACTGCCATCTTTGCCTCATTTGATACCTCATTCTTTGCAATAATCCACATTCTGCCCAGATAATCAAAATCATTTTCTTGCTATAACAATTTTCCATTTATACTAAGCTGATAATAATTTCCAGATCTCTCCTTATTAAAAACTATCACCTTAGATTTGGAGACATTTATACAAAGATCCATTCTGCAAGTCACTTTCATTCTCATCCATTAATACAGACTCACCTACATATAGCAGCACTATTACATTCACATTGTCCATTTGTACACCAGCTGCACCCACACAAGCATACTTCATACACTTATCTATGACTACATTAGACAATCATGGAGATATAACATAACCTTGTCTAATAACCTGTTCATTGTCAAACCATTAACTCAAGGCTCCATCCACCCTATCACACACTTTTCTTCCATCATACACTGTCATAATTGCATTTACTAACCATGCATCCACACCATACTCTCAGAACAGTCCATAACATACTCCTATTCACACGATCATAAAGATTCTCCAGATCAACAAATGCACAATACAGTTTCTTCCTTACTGCAATACATTTCTCAATCAGTTGTTGCAATGCTAATATCTGGTCCATTTAACCTCGACCTGGCATGAAAGCGCACTGCACACCCCAAATCTTGTCCGCAATTTTTTCACGCACCCTTTCAATTAAGAGGTTTCCAAAAACTTTGCCTGAAATACTCAAACTGATTGCCCTATAATTTTTACATTCACTCTTACTGACTTTGTATAGAGAAACAATGACAGCATTTATCCAGTCACTGGGAACATTCAAAATCTCAGCACACACAATGAAAAACACAATCTGGCAAATAGCACTATGCCCCCACACTTTAGAATTTCACTTCTGATCCTATCTACACCTAGAGCTTTGTTGTTCTTTAACATTTTCATGGCTTTAAACACCTCAGCCCCATTAATTCTTTCACTCATACAATTTTCCCTATTTCCGGTTACTTTCTTTATGTTTTCAACATACAGTTTCTCAAAATACTCCCTCCATTGCTCTCTTACACAGTTTTCATCTGGCCAAATGGTGAAGATGAATGTTTGAAAAAGAGAAACATCAATTAATGTTTTAAGAATAAAAGAGAATGTATAACTCTCTATGGATGTTTTTGAAGCGAAGACAGTATGTAAGGATAGAAAAGTGTGGAGAACGTAAGGATGGATTAAGTCTGGAGTTTTCTTGAGCTCTATGGACATTTTCTTGCCTACCCGCTAAGGGAACATTGTGAATAGGTATGTTTGTTCGATACAACGATAGCGTATATAAATAATCGATTATTTGAGGCACACCAAAGATCAAACCAAATTTCCGTAGGCTTGATCGTCTAGTCTTAATACTTTCACATGAAAAAGAGTAACTTGTTTTAATTAAATATGTTTTATCATATTATAATTTTTTAGGAAATTTTCATTTGTTTGCTAAATTTGAATCTAATATACATTTTTTGCTTTACTACTTTTTTTTTCCAGGTTATTCCATGTTCTTGGGTTATGCTGGAATTACAACTGTAGGATTCTATTTATATTATTTAACTTTAAAGAAGGTTACCAATGAGGAGTTGGAAAACAAAGGGGGCAAGTTTGCCCTAATGCCTTTGCTAATGGCAGAGAGAGACAGAGAGTAAGTGACTTTTATGACTTAGCTTAATGTTGTGCAAAATAGATGTATTCTTGAGTTGTGAATTAATCTGAGTCAAAAGCAATTTTGGGTGGAGTTTTGAGTTGGAGTCAATAAAAATGTACCAGCTCAGAGTTTGGCTTCAAAATAAAAACTTATAATATTATAAAAATATATGTTAACTAAACTATATAATTTTATACTTTTTATTCTTTAAGGCCATTACGGTGACCTGGTGGTCTAGGGGTAAGGTGTCAGACTTCTGTGCTGGCGGCCGGGGTTCAATCCTAGGTCCCGGCACAGATTTATCTGATTTCCAAACCCTTCCTTCACCTCTGACAAGACATCTTGTGAATGTGGGGAATGCCAGGCCTCCACCGTGGTTCGGATTCCACGGTAAACTGTAGGTCCTCCATTTCATCTCACAATCACCCTACCATTACACATTAGCGTAAGTGCGTATAACCCGAACGGGTAGTAAGACGCTGTGCTAATAATAATAATAATTTAAGGCCATTATTTGTAATTTGGATTGACAAATTACTCAAATATAAATTCACAATGCCGAAGAAGTATCTCATGAAGTATTATGTATTGGAGCATTTTACTTCAGTACTTTTAATTACTAATTAATATACATTAGCCATATATGAAGGATTCTGAAACAGACAATAGAAAAATAGAGGAGTCTTGAGTCAAAGGCTTGACATACTAACTCCACAGTCCTGACTTAAGGTAAGCGCCCACTGGGTCGTTACCACACGGACTGAATGAAAAGTACCACTAACTCATAGTATTATTTGTTACCGAGATGCGCCCATTATATCGGTACCACCGGCAACGGACTCTCCGCCGTTCTGCCATTTGACAGAAAAAAATCTGGGCGAGGGAATTAAAATCAAGTGCGGCCCAGAATTGTTGGCGTCATCTTCAACCAGGTCAGGAAATAATGTATGGTATTCGCCAAACACAAGTATTTTCCTGATGATGTTGTGAATCCAGAATCATCATTGCCTACATTTTCTTCTTTCCTCTTCAATTAAAAGGCAACTAATAGCGTCAAATTCTTCATCGCTTTCCATATTTAAACATTACGGTGAAATATCACTCACAAAAGCACAATTATAAACATGAAACAAATCTAACAATAATAAAAATGCAAACAGTACTTCCTTGAGCACGCAAACGAGAAGCTCACCTGGCTAGAGAGCAGCTGAGCAAACTGAGTCTCCGTCCATGCTGTCAGTGCAGATAGTGGGCGCACCCCTCCTAAAATGTGCAGTCCGTGCTTACCTCTACAGCTCTCAGAGTTTCTTTATATTTTTTTCCTCTATACTTATACACATGCTAGAGCTAATATACTTTTTTCAGATTTGTCTGTGAATAAACTGCCACATGGCACCATTTCTAAAAATAAAATGTGTTTATTGCTAAAAGAGTTTCTTCGATGTGGGTTGTAATGACTTAAAATATTCATATAATTTATTAATCAATGATCATTTTGCTGTCAAATTAAACATGTTTAGTACTTTTAAAAAAATGCAAACCTTTTTGACAAATATATTTAAAATCATACTGTGTGTGTGTGTGTGCACATATACACATTTTTATTATTTACAAGCAGAAACACAGGGTAGCTGCACAATTAATTGCGTGATTAACTCAAGCAATGCTTTTCTCTGTTTAAAAAAAAGCAAACATTCTTCTGACCCAATTTAAAAAATAAAAATAATCAAATTTAAAAGTCCAGCTTTGAGGTACACATGTTAGTGCACAGGGGCTACTAGTTTTAAAAGCTCAGCCCTCTGTGCAGTAAATATTGCACAATATTCATGAATGACAAACAACTCTTCATGTTATTAATATAGATTTCTCAAAGTTGGGTTAATAATGGCTTCCAAACCACAAATAGCAAACTTTTCATAAGCTAATATAATATAAATATAATTTCACTACTTGACCCATACACAGGCTGCAAACAGTTGAGGATGATTACTATAAGAGTAAAATAAACATTCTTATAAAAAAAAATGTAGAGGTTGTTTTGTGTGGTTTATGAATTAAAAACTATTTATGATTTGTTATAATACAGTAATGGCTGATGTGCTTGTGCTTGGACCACTTGTAGCAAATTATCTTGTTGGTATCCCTAAGTTGAGCAACTTAAGATTTATTTAAAAAACATCTTATGGTATTTTGGTTAATATCATAAAAGTAACAAAAAAAAGGTCAGGTTCGAGTCGATCAGCCGTTTTGATGATCCTAATCGTTTGTTGCCAAGCTGTACATTCCATCTATTTAAATGAATAAAAAACTGAAATAAGCTTTGGCTTCCACTTGAAGGGAGGTAGATAAAAGTTGTATAGCCCTTGTTACCAAACCATAAAACTCACCTGTAGCCTAATAATTAATTAGGGATGTTCGATCTTGGATTGATTTTTTGCCCTCAAATAATAGATTTTTTGGATCGATTCAAAGGCCTCGATCTGATTCACGGATCGATTATTTTTCTAGCAATTTCTAAAAGATTGAAAGAAATCAAAAGTTTGAATCAATTAAGGGAAATTTAATTTTGTTGGCTTTATGAAATGTTTTTGTTGACAATTAATACTAGGAAAATTTGAAACCAAGTCTTGCAATATTAGGCTCCTAACTAGTTATTATTTGTCTTAAGTTAGTAAAATGAAGAGAATAATCCACTAATCTGCTCTTTTCACGTCTAGTTTCTGTAAATGATCATGTGGGGAATGCCAGGCCTCCACCGTGGTTCGGATTCCACGTTAAACTGTAGGTCCTTCATTTCATCTCACAATCACCCTACCATTACACATTAGCGTAAGTGCGTATAACCCGAACGGGTAGTAAGACGCGGTGCTAATAATAATAATAATAATAATAATAATAATAATAATAGTAATGTAAATGATCACATCACGTTTTTATTCTGTAATATATTTATAGTGACATGTTGGCCAATAAGTCAATAGTTTAAAAGTATTTCATAAAAACCTAATTTTCTCCATAGAGTTTTAGTAGTTACACCTACAATATACACTTCCACCAAGCTAAATGACTCCCAAGTTTTGAGACACACGCTCCTACAAAAAGTAGTGAGGATTCCTCAAGACGGATGCCAACAATTGTGTTTAGTTTTAGTACAATCACTAGTTCTCGATCAATTCAAACAAATAAGGTATACTGATTTCACAGTTTCTGAAAGATTAATTCGCTGTGACCGAGGAAAGAAAATAAGTGCGTCCCTCTCTGGGGTCTAGTGGTTAAGGTTCTGATTTGTCTCCAATATATATAGCCTGATTTTCTTAAGAATCTTCTGGAAGCTCCTGAATCCCCAATCTCCCTATTGATTTGGAGGGCTAAAACCTTTTAAAAAAATATGTAATTTTACTAACTGCCTCCTTCCCCTCACATATATGGTTTTCTACCAGCACTGATTCTTCTCTTCGAGTAAAACATTTAAACTGCTCAATGTGAAAAATAATTATAGTAAGCCTACCACTACACACAAGTGCATCTAAATTTACAAATTGGAAAACAGAACAGAAACAAAGTGTACATTGTATGTAAGGCCGCACACAATATTTAAAATCACTGCCCTTTGTGATTACCACAAAAATAATTTAAAATATCTTTCAGAGGCATTTAATAAGTCATACATTTTTGCTACCTCAACCCCCCACCCCCAATACATTTCGACGCCTCCCTGCCCTTCCGCTCGATACATTTTTGCTGCCCTCCCCCTCCTATGAAACATTTGACCCCCACTCCTCCCCTCATTATAAATTTCTAGGTGCACCACTTTTGGTTAGTGTAGAGCAAACTTTATTTACATGAATCGTTAGATCGATATTTGGAAGATCGATTCAATACACTCGATTTTTTGCCTGAATCGATATTAAGCCTCTTGATCTAGATTGATCCAAAGAATTGATTCAAAGGCCATGAATCGAACATCCCTATCATTAATTATATTCACTATTCATAACTATAACTAGGCCTCTTATTGAAAATTTGTAGACACACTGAAATATTGTGTGAGAGGTATTTACAAACTTTTACTTGCACATTACATTGAATATCAAGATATTTTTAAAGTTCATTGTAGTGTTTCTAAATGTATATTACATACTCTAATAAAACAAAATTTGAATGATTTTGTTGTTGTTGCAAAATTGATTACTTGGCCTTTATGCAAATAATGGCCAGTTAAGTTGATTTTAAGGAGAATTGCTGTAAAAAAATTATATTCATAGTTTTACTCAGCAGCGTTCTTTACCTTCTTTTTTGCTTGAACCTACACTGTTACAATTTTGTTCCTTCATATTCCTATAACTAATCTATGTTCCCATTCTAGAACATTTATTTTCGCAACTTAATACCATTTGTAAAGATGTAAAATATATGTTTGATCTGGCTTTAATTATTGTCATATTGTGACCAAAAACAAATATTTTAAATTTAAGAGTAAGAGATATAGCTGTAATTTGAATGTCTATAGCACTAAACCACTCAAGTTTGAGCGTGTTTTTTTTATAATTTTTAGCTGAAAAAAATTTCATTTACCAACTTTTAATACCAAAATATAACTTTATTTAACAAAATCCAATAATTCTAATTACCACAAGTTAGGGTCTAAAAATTGGCCAGAGTATAGTAAAGTTATTATTATATTATTATTATTATTATTATTTTAGCACTGCGTCTTTACTACCGTTCGGGTTATACGCACTTACGCTAATGTGTATGGTAGGGTGATTGTGAGATGAAATGAAGGACCTACAGTTTAACGTGGAATCCGAACCACGGTGGCGACCTGGCATTCAAAAGTTATTCATATACCTAAGATTAAGTCTTTATGTTTTTGTATTTTCATCTCTTTCACTAAGAAAAGATATCAATTAAGTTATGTCTAGTTTTGCCAATTTAATATAAGTTTAAGTTTTAGTTTCTCATCACCATCTTTATAAAGTACAAAAATTTCATTTGCCAACAGGGCTTTGGAGTTTGTACACCAACCATTCAACTAAGACTCTAAATCAAACTCCAACTCCTTAGTAATGGCTAATGTATACTAATTAGTAATAGCAAATTTAGTGTGGTAAAATGATAGCAACCTGCTTCGATGGCCGCGTTGTCTAATGCGCTACTCTCATGTTAGACTAGACTGCGGGAAGTGAGATCTGGCTTGCCATTCTAGTGGGTGCACTGAGGTTTTTTCCTTAAATGGTTTTCCACTCTCTGTCCACACATGTGGGTGCACTTTATCTAAATTAACCTCTAATCCTTAACCATTGTAATATAGTACAGAGGAGTATAGCCCGAACGAGTAGTGAGACACAGTGCTTGAAAAAAATATTATAGCATATGGCATTTCATTAGTACCATGCAAGTCTTCAGACTATTTAGGTCCATAGAAAATAAAACCATGAGAACTTTGGCATTGTGAATTTATATTTAAATAAATTTGTCGATTCAAAATAATGATCCTAAAAAATAAAAATTATAAGGTGAAAATAATATATTAAACAATATTTTGTTACAATAATATATAAGTTATTACTAAGCCATAGCCGATACATTTTTACAGACTCCAAATCAAACTCCACCTGAAATTGCCTAAGACGCCGACTCAAAAGCCCTGATTACAAATGGGATAGTAAATATTTATGTAATTTTTTGTGGGGAAGGAACTTTGTTACTACTAGTAAAAGGGCTTTCATCAACACTATTACCACTGAAATTTTAGTATTTCTTGCATCAAAATGACTTCCCACATTCAAAATTAAATCAAATTATGAAATCGAAAATGTAAAATTCTACCCTAAAATTCAATGTTTCAACTACAGCAGAAATACTTCTTCTAACCCAGAATCCCACATTACTAAAAATAACATGAATTTAGGATCTTTCCGAATGTGCGTATGGCAAACTTTGAGCCTTCATTTGTTTATTTTTAAATTTCCCTGTGATGTTACCACTCAATGTATAATGAAGGCAAAATCTGTGTAAGAATTTAGAGTGGTCCAGAGTCTTGCTGCGCGCACATCCACAACATTGTTTAACTAACTACATATCTAATAACGTGATATTTAATTTAAAAATATCCATGTATAGTATTGGTTAAAAAAAGTTTTTAATCGGACATTAAAAACTAGTGGTCGAATTCACTACTTTACGAATCCGGATCTTGGACAAAGAATAGGAACATATGAGGAAATAAAAATATAATGGAATGACAGAAAATACAAATAGTAACTAAATGTTAACATTCTTTCATATAATCTATTCATTATAGCATTCATATATCATTCATATATTCACTTAAGTGTTGACTGGCGTAGTTGGCTATCACACTAGTTGTGTGTCAGCAAGACTGCCAAGGACGAGGAGATCAAGCTGGTTTATCCTAAATGGTTTTCCACTCTCCTTCCATGCAAGTGCAGGTTCACTGCTTCTAAATTCAACCTTCCCAATTTCTAACCCATTAACGTAACTAGTTCTTAAACATATAACCCTAACAGGTAGTAAGATTAGGTGCTAAATAAAATACATAACTTAAGTTTTAAATTACTGGTTTGAGGCTTGGTTGTTAAGTTAATTCTATTATTACATTGGTTCTGGACCACCAATAAGCAATTTTATAGCTAAAACCATTTAATTTTAAAAATGTATCAAAGATTGAATCTTAATTCAATATTTTCTCTAAGCTCAAAAATTCTTAAAAGATTTATAAAGTATTCATGAATTTACGGGTCCCAGCCCTATTAAAAACATATTTAATCGGATAGTAACGGGAGAAAAAATATTTTTTTAGCAAATTGCAAATATTGTTATTTTAGCTTCTAGGTGTGAAATTAGATTGAAAATAATTTAAAAAATTAGAATTGGATTGCAGACTCCAGGTTAGGAGCCTCCGGTCTAGAACTAGGGATGCTTGATTCATAGGCCTTGAATAGATTATCTGGATTGATACAGATCTTGTATCATTTTACACAAAAAATAAAGTGCATTGAATTATTATGAAGATCGATTCTACAATATACAGTAGCCCCATGACTTCTTTGGTGCGACTGACAGCTCACAGCTGACTTTTACAGTCTACACTTAGGTATATACCTAAATTTTGACTGTCAGAAGTGACAGCTGCTAAACACATGTTTTTGCAGATATGGTTCAGCGTAGGGATACATAATTTGGTCTGGTAGCTTTTCAAAGCCGTCAGCTGTCAGTCGGCACCAAAGAAGCCATGGGGCTATTGTAGATAAAAAAAAGATGCTTTTAACTATATTTCATGTATAAATAAACATATATTTTTACAAAAAAACAACTGAGGATTAGCATGTAAAATAAGTTTATATTTTCAAACTATGCTTAGTTTAAAAAACTATTGAAAGTCGATTGATTTATTACTATAAGATTTATATTGGTATTCAACACACTTAGCTCACTCGGTAGTGTGTCTGACTACTGAGCTAATGGTCCTCGGTTTGATTCTCGGCATGGCCAAAAAATTTGTCATCGGTGAAATGGGGATTTAACCTTTCAAAGTGACGAATTAACGGTTGGGGACAACTTTTTACTGATAACCATGATGATTAGTCCAGGATCTGGAATTACATTTGGTAAAAAAAGGAGAGAAGGGAGTAAAAAGTACTTCCCTTAAGGGAGCATGGAAGGAGACACAAGAAAAGGCCAGTGTTTTTGCAGTTTTTATGGCCAAAATAAATAAAATATTGGTCCAGAACAGAGTTTAATTTTCTTCACATGCTGATATCAACATTTGTTGAATATCTGTCATGAGCATAATGGCATTATATGACAAACTTTTCAAATGAAGAGAAAAAGTTGTCATTCAATTTCAGAACATTCTTGACAGATATTCAAGAAATTTTGACATCATGCGAAGAAAATTAAATTCTTTGTTTGTATTTGAGCAGTATTGTAATTATTTTGGACAAAAAAAGTGTTGCCATAAAAATTTCAAAAATATTTGGTTTTTCTTGTGTCCCCTTCTATTCCACCTTAATAATGTTGTATTCAAACTCTTGCTTCCCCACATTACTGGGCATCGGGAAAAAAGCTGTCGGTCTCACCTTGCTGAAATGTGAAGGAAGGTCTGAAGTAAATTCAAGCTACCTAGTTATTTTTTCTTCTTTTAGAAAATGTGATAGGAATTGTGGATATCAAAGTATATGTGTTGATCTATTGTGTTTTTAATGCTTCATTCAACCTTTTTGTTTAGATAATAATTTGTAACAATATTATTTCAGGTTCCTGAAGCAAATACGCCGTAATCGCGAGGAAGAAGCCAAGTTGATGGCTAATGTCCCCGGTTGGGAAGTGGGTACTTGGTACGGAGAGCCCATTTATAAGACTCTGCCTACAGATACCCTGATTGAGCCTATCTTCCATGAATATTTTGCACACGCAGCACCATCAGATACGGAGAAGAGGTTATTTTTTCGCCTATGGACGTAGGCGAAACTAGCCAATCCTTCAACCAAATTTGAAAACAATCTAGTAATAATTGTAGAGTTAACTATTGTGTTTTTCTGTGATCTATAACGCATATATTGTGTATTAAATTGGAAAAAAAATTGTGATGAAATATTTCTTACTTTTGCTCTTTTAAATCTTCATTCATAACAAGTTTTACAATAGTTGTATAGAATGTGACTAACACACAACTTATAAAATTTATTTTGAATGTTTCATTGAATTTAGAGAATTTTTTCTTGTAGATACAAAGTTTTAATTTGATATGAAATAAAATTATATTAGATGAGTAAAAAATAACATCTATAAACATTAAATGCTAATAAAGGTGAGAAGGATTAAAATTAATATTGATATAGAACATAGTTAAGCCTTACTTAAAATAAATGCATGTATATCAAATATTTATGATAAAAAAATACACAGATTTTGATGGGATGTTATGGACTTTTATAAGCCTTAATATTTCTCTACCAGGGGTTTATTCAAATTTGGAATGATCGTTTATACTTTATAAGATACACATTATTTGTTTCATGTTAAATATTTTATATTAAGAGTAGACAATTATTGAAAGTTTCACATACCTTACTTACCTGCGTCTGACATGGGCAGCCTCTTCTTACCAATATTGACTTGCTCGGGAAACATAATCTTTGACGCTTCAATCTCGATTAATGTAGAAGTTATTATTTTACCTAATAGATGTCACGAACCAAATAAATCATAAATAAAATACCTGACATTTTTTGTACATAAAAAAATTTAAACTGGCTGAAGCAGTTTTTCAAACCACTGTAAATCCTCTCTAATACACAAAATATGGGTTTTTTTAATGATTAATATAGCTGAAAAGTGTGTATCATATTATTTCAGGTAACACTCTTAGACTATGATTGCTGGTGAGGGTATTGCGAATTTGTTTTTGCAACATATGTTTGGTTGCAACACATTACTATGAAAGGTACAGAGTGGTTTTTTTATTATTAACTAAGCACACATAACTAAGACAAATTAAACCAAAGGATTAAAATGATTCCAAGAATTGGCATTGTGCTTGCATGACAGATTCATTTGGCTAGGGTTGGTGTTATTTTCAGCCATCTTCTCACCAGATAAAGTGTATGTTGGGACATTTCCTTAAAACTTCAATTTTACTAATCTCAGCTCTCATGGTTGGAGTACTGTCTGAATGGGCGCTAAGACATGTGACACACACAAAAAACAACCTGTTTTAAGACGTTAATCAAATTATCTGCACCATATACTTGTTAGACTCAACAATTAAACCTGAACTTAAACAAATCTCTGGTTCATTTCACTGCAAACACATTCTGTACAAAACAACAAATTTGTTCTCCAGCAACACAATTAAAATAAGTTTTATAAAAGGCCATCCATTTCATTATGAAAACCTCTACCAACTGAATGCAACTAGTACCAAGTTAAATACACTTGTCTCACAATATAAACATTAAATGCAGACACTCATTATCTGGCTTAAATCAATATTACACCACCAAGGTGCTAAAAATCCCTCAATAAAGAATCTGCAACCCTTCACAACCAAGTATATGGGAACTGGCCCATCACCAAATCATACAGGCCTCTAATCTTAACCGTAATGCTGGGATAACGATCAACTTAGCTTTAACTTAACGCTCACTTATTGTAAAGAAACCAGTGGGCTATCACGATTCACATAACTTAACGTAACAACTTGTCAAACATTAGCATTTGAGAGCATATATGGTGATCTGTACTATTTGTTAACAGTGTTATCTGTGACTACATATATTGTTTATGTTTGATATATTTAATTACATTGCAATAAAATATTTATCATTCAAACTTATTGTATCAAAGTTAAGTTTTTTTTTTGCACTTCTTTTCCTATTTTAGTGTTTTGTTATACTTATCAATCATGACTTCAAAGTAAAATCTAGATTGCCTCCACTATAAACAAATTAAGTACCGATACTTGCGAAACAAATGAGGTACTAAATAACAGTGTTAATGGATTGGCTGGCTAGATCATGTGATACCCTTCATTTATAGTTCATGTAATGTGAAAGATCTCCCTAGACAACTCTTACTATAAGTGGACGTTAAGTTAACCACATTATGATGGCTTCCATTTAAAAACACACGAACCTTTACGTTAAGTGAATCATGATCCCGGCATAAGTTAACTACTCTCTTTCCTACCAGCACACTTGTTATTCATTTGTAACCATTTGGATGTCATAATAATGATATATTTACTAATATATAACATGATTGTTTCGATTTTTCTACTTTTCAACCCAAGTGCCACCATCTATACATTACAATCATAACTGGAAAAAAAAAATCAGCTGTTTACAATCAACCCTAAAATCCAACCAGATCATAAATCTGGGACACCTTTCGTAAAGCTAAAAGTCTACAATTTGCAAGAGAATTTTCTTATAACATCTGATAAAAGCTACAAGTAAACACTTGTTCAAGTGAAACTTTGTAATTTGCCATTTATTTTTCAGGTAAGTTTATTGGTTTCATAAAGCTTCTTGTAGGGGATCGAACCTGGGACTCCTTTATTAACCTATTAATATTGCATTTCAAAAGTATTTGACCTATTTGCTGAGACTTGTAGAAAATACTGCTTGATTTTACAGTACTTTTAAACTATAAACTCACTGTAAAAAAGTTGCAAATGGTAAAATTTAACTATAGCTAAAATAATTTACGTGTAGCTTTATGAAACCCTGTGTTACAAACTAAATGAATATAGAAAGGTTTCTTTTTACTCTTTAAAAATTATTTATTTTTATGAGCAATACTGAAGTAATAAATAATATGGCACCTGATGATGACCACTGGCTGCTTGAAAAAAGAAAGGGTGCCCTTTTAATTAGATTTAAAACAATGATACTGTTGTGTAGTTAAATTTTAAATCAATATCAGTGAACATTTTTTATTCTATGATCTAACTCATATTCTTACATCCCCTAGAAAAAAAATATATATCAAGTATAAAACTTAGCTTTTTGTGACAAAAAAATTCTACAAATTCCCCTGTTATTAATTACTGATTAGTAAATGGGGGTTGGTGGTAGTGGTTATTAATAAGAGTTGTCAGGGTAAGTTGCATGTACACTTAATGTCACAAATATAAAATATATCACAGAGCTACTATCGTACAGCAAGGCCGTAGCCAGCCAATAATTTCACGGCGGGTTTGGTGGGCACATCCCCCAATTGCCCGAGGCTATAGAACATTCTAAATGATACAGTTCTATACTGAAGTGTTTTTATAGCAACATAATACCATAACTGCCGAAGGTAGGAAAAAATTCTAAATATTAAACACCTATACGCTCTGAAGTGTTTTTTAATGGTAACACAGCCCCCTAATTTGTAATTGTACCTTAATTTTGATATTGTTTGAACTAAAAGTAAAGCTATAAATATAAAGTTCATAAAAAAATTGGGAGAAGGGGGTTAACTCTCCCCTCCCCCGACTACGGCCATGCCATACATATTTGTCTGAAAAAGACCACACTTTAATCCCCAAAAAATGCTTATTAAGTGTGGCCTATAAATGTGCCCTTAAGATAATATGTAACAAATTTTTGTTCTTTTAAGAAGTGTATATGTGTGGCGGAGGAGGGGTTAGTTAAAAATAGATGGATTCTGTGACACTGATGTCTGTCACATTAGTAAAGATAAAAAAAAGTGCCCCTCAAAATAAAAGGATCTAATCTTTAATAGTTATTTTTATTATTTTTAAAAACTTTTGTTTTTCATAACTTATATAATCTGAGAAGAATTTAGTGTATTTATTATTATTATTACTACCCGTTCTGGTTATATGCAAGTGTATTTATTATGTAGTATACTAAGTTTTGAATCTTAATTATGGGTGATCATGATTATGTGATTATATACTTATATGCCAACTCCTTTTGCAAAGGTTGGAGACCAAATTTTAAATACTTGACCTATCATTTTTGGAAACAAATATCCTTATAGTTTTGAATGTGGGGAATGCCAGACCTCCATCGTGGTTCGAATTCCAAGTTAAACTGTAGGTCCTCCATTTCATCTCACAATCACCCTACCATTACACATTAGCGTAAGTGCGTATAACCCGAACGGGTAGTAAGACACGGTGCTAATAATCAATCAATAATTAATCACCTTATAGTTTCATATTCTAAAATGCACTAGCTAAAAAATCAACCTTCACCAAGTTAATCACACATAGTATATATTTTTTTATATCAAACTAGATTTTTTTATGTAGGCAACTACGCTTGGAAATTTACAAAGCATTAAAGCTTTTATTTTGATTGAATCAATTATTTAGTAACAAGTTAAAAAACACCATGACAAAAATAAATTATTCAATTTTCAGAATATGATATCTGTGTGGAGTGATCCCTCACTAAATGCATACATAATAGCTTCGGCTATTTAATTCTTAATAAGATGCATCCCAAACAATTATAATAATTATTGTTCATGGGGCGCATATGCCAACTACAGAGTCGCAGAGGCTGTGTTATCTGATAGCTCGTGATATTAGAAATCACACATTTGTAGCCGACGATTTCCCCAAGTCTTAAAATATGAGTGAAGAATGACCCTGGGCACGAGACGAATCCTGGATAGCGCAGTGGCGTACTAAGCCCAAGGTCCCGGGTTCCATTCCCGTTTCTAGGTGTCATTTTTCAATTTTCCGAATAGATCTGTGTGGAGTGATCCCTCACTAAATGCATACATAACAGCTTTGGCTATTTGATTCTCTATATAATTTATGCAAAGCATAATACAGTTATGACTTTTTTACTTCTTGTTAATTATTGCAATCTGATACCTTAGCTCAGTTGGTAGCGTTTCTGCCTACTGAGCTAAAGGTCCATGGTTCGATTCCTGACATGGCCGAAAATTTTATCATTGGTGAAATGCGGGTTTACTCTATCATATTGATAAATTAACGGCCGAGGAATGAATGTTGTGCCTCAGGCAGCCATCCAAATTTTACATTGCATTGCCATCATATTAGATTCTAATCTAGTAAAAATTAATCACAAACACATTAAAAATCTTAATATACCAAATGTATGATGCTTTAACAGACATTCATATCTGATTCACAATTCCAAAGATTTAGAATTTCAAATCAAAATTGCTCCAAGATTTGAATGCAATTCATGAAATGTAATCAGAAATTTGAATTTAAACATCTAACTTTTTATAGAAACTAAAATTAAGTAATTTGCAATACATAACTAACAATTTCATTATGACATTTCAGATAAACCATGTAGCCATATTTTAACACACTCATATTTAACTTAACCAGAGAAACTTGTGAATGATGTAATATTAATAATGCATTCATTTGGAGGTAAACTACCACTCGTATGGTTAATATCACATGACCAGCAAAGCTTATAAGATGTAAATGATCTTTATTTATGGATATAGCAGCATCAAACATAATTTATTTACAAATATTAAAAAATGACACCTGGATATAGGGTTGATTCCGTGTTCAGGTGTCATTTTCAAAGTTACGCATGTATTCATTGTTTGGACACAAATTTTATAGATATATTTTTTTATTGGACTATTACAAAATAAATATAATATAACCTAATATTAGATTTGAAACCTTAGTTTTAAATTCACTTTAAAATTATTGGAAATGTTGGATTCACACAAGCTTAATACAGACAATTGAACATTCAAATAAAATATAATTCATATTTGTTAACACAACATTAAAATAAATTAACTAAAATAATTTATGGTTACAAAAAGTGTCAACATAACAAAAGGATTTGAAAAAAATACAATAAATTATTTTTAATCCAGCTACCCTTCAATAATACATGCAGAATATCTTATTTAACTTAAGTACAACTTCATTTATCGGAATACATTAAAATTTGACACAATCTAGTAGTACAAAAGTTTGTGTGGAAAATCTGAATGCTTAGTCAAAGTTAAGTTTGAATGACAAAACCTAGTTTTTATGCCTTATCTTTTTTGACTCGTGTACAACTAATTTGGTTTGTTAATTACATGCTAAACCTAAAACATTGATATAAATGAGGTTGTACTGTACTTTTGACATTTTTATGTTATTATATTTATATATTTTTTAAACCAAAATATATTTACTGTAGTGATGCACTTTGTTATAAGAAAATCTAATCACACAAGTGTGTGAGAAATATATATATGCTTGAATATAACTCACACATCAATAGTAGGTAGGTGCATGGTTAGGTTAATCACCATAACACAGTTGTGATTAAAGATATAATGGTTATCTGCTAAACAGGAAGAAGCTCTTCACAAGACACCACCTACACCCAATATCATTGCTTAGGGAACTGCAGGTACTATGGAGAAAAGCTTTATCTTCACACTCTCTCTCTCTCTGTCAACTGTTGCCAAATCTCCTCTCGTTCGGCTATGTCTGAAGATGATGTGCTGGGCTAAGAAGGAACTACTGGAAACCTAACTAACCAGCATTGCAAAACTTATATTGGAGAGGAGATTGACCGCATGAAAACGCTGTTTCCCAATAGTAAGCATGTCGTTCCCACAGAGATGATATCCATTGTAGCTATAATTTAAAAGGACTCAAAAACTATTCCTGCACTTCAGCTTTTATTCAAATATGAGACACATAGTTTTGCTCTTTTGTACTTTTCATTTTTGTATGAAATGTTATTGCTACCATTACATGTCTCTTAAGCTCAAGTATCACAATGGAAAAACTGAATATTCATTAAGAGAAAAATGGTCACAGCTCTACTTAGTTTAGTGGAGAGTGTAAGGGTTAATTATTTACTTTGGGTCTCAGAGAGATGGTACATCATTAAACACTAGTCAAAAAGTATTGGGCTCAGTTTCATAGACTTAGCACACCTCAAGTGCAGCTCGATACTAATTAAAGGACTACGCCTAATACCAGAATGGAATGGGCCAGTTTCATATGCGAAACTGGCCCATTCCATTTGAGTTCCTCTTGTATTTAGTATCAAGCTGTACTTGAGGTATGTAAAGCCTGATTGTGAAACTGGCCTTAAGGATGAGAGGAATCTATCTCATGTAACTTTAGCTACACTTTCTGTATCTTGCTGTGACAAAAGGTTTGAAGAGATATGCAACAAGAGTGTAAATTTAAAAGTATTCCCCCCACAACAGCCATGTCTATACCTTTTAATATTATACTCATATGTTGATTACACTAATAGAGTATGGATGAGGAAGGTAAAATTTAGAGTAAATGTACCCACATTTGTGTGTAAGAAGAGTGGGTCATTTATTAAAAAAAAACACTTTCAGTCACCTGACTGAGACTCAAACTCTGGATCTCTTTGTCACCAGCAGTACAGTTTATTGGGAGAGTGACACCTTGGAGCAGTGGTCGGCAACCTACAACAGATTTCATCTGGTTTGCCAAAGATTTTGCAAAAAAATAATTGTATTCATAAAATGTATTAATAACTAATTAATATGTGAGAAATGTAAATTTTAACTTTTTGCTCAATATTTTTTCTAAACTGACCCACAATATCAAAAAGTTTCCGAGCGCTACCTTAGACTAAATATAATAAACAAACAGCCTGATCTATCATTCTGTGGGGCCCATAGACCTTCTGACATTTTTATAAACATTAAATAAATACACCATTTGGGATGAGATTTGAAAATTGAGTATTTTTTTGGGAAATTTAGCATGTGAGGTTGATGCACCAAGATCGATTCCCCAAAATTGTTCATTTGGCACAACGAGAATGGAATGTTTGGCAGGAAATAAGTTATCAACATGGTTTTCTTATATGAAAAAGTACAAACACCCGAGAGATCACTTTTACAGGCAAGCATTTGTCATCAATTTAGAAAGTGACTCCAACACAAGATTTATAGCCTAACACACCATTGCTGAAGATAAAAGGTTTCATATTTATGAGTAAAAACAAAAAAATCTTAAAATAGTTTGAGTCTGTTCATGATAGGTTTTTACCTGGATGACAATTCAAAGATCATATGTTTAGGTTTTAGGTTGCTAACACTTGTAAATGATCAGTTTTGTTATAAATGTTATGTTTTTAATTACATGTTATATTTAAAATTTAAAATAATGTAAACTAAAGTTTATTTACACTGTTTCATAACTTTTAATAATTTCTTTTTACCCAATCTGAAACAATATTTTAAACATAATTATTCGTTTATTACAATTAACATTATTGACTCTGTAATATAGTGCATACACCAATACCTTTTAATACAGGCAACGTATTTACTTGTAAAAGAGAAAATACTTGTCATTTTATATATATATAATAAATTATTTTATATATATATTTATATATATATATATATATATATATATATATATATATAATAAAATTTTATTTATATATATATATATATATATATATAAAATTATTTTATGATTATTTTATTGTATTTCGAAATATTTAACCGAATAAAATATTTTCATCCACTGCATGGATGCATCATTGTAAATAACTTATTTCTGTTATGTTCAATCACATGGTATGGGTGGATAAAATTAGTAATGTGGTTTCTAGAAGAATATGTGATAAAGGAATACTGTAGAACAGGGGTCATCAACCTCTTAAGCATGAAGAGCTATTTTCCAAAATATGTTTTACTCTGGGGGCACCAAGAAAAATGTTGAATTTTCACCTTTTATTTATGTATTGATCATTGACAAGTTTGGAATATACATATTTAAATGTAATAAACAAAACATAATTTTATCATTATTCATATTTTTAAAATATCTGAGCTTCAAGCATGTTACAAATTGGGCTTATGGTTAAAAACTTATTTATGAAGATATTAGTGGAATAATAAATTGAGGATCAATGAGAACTACATAACTAATAAGTTTAATTTAAAATAATACTTGACAACCATCCTGTTATTTATCAAACAAAACTATTTAATTTTTTTTATAAAATTACAAAATTCAAGGTGGGCACTTAAAATCGCATAAAATCTATTAAGAAGGCTGGAAACATGTTGTAAACCCCTGCTGTAGAATGTTAACCAAAAGAAGAGACATACTTGTTGACCACATCTTGAGACTTAAGTGACTGCTGCATTCTGTATTAAAAGGATTTGTGGAAGCGAAGAGAAACAGGAAGACTACAACTAGAAAAACATATCAGGAGATGAAAATGAAAGTAGAAAGAAAATCAGAATGGAGAACTACTGCAAACCAATCTTCAGACTGATGACCATAGATAGATAGCCTTATCTGACAGCTAAGAAAATTACCATATCTGCTTTCATACATCCATATGCCAAAACATCTGATTTGAAAGCCCATATGTTGAGCAACTGTCACTTTTGGGAGTCTAATCTTTCACAACAAACAATCTTTTATTGTTAATTAAATTTTAAGCTTTTTATATTATTAAAATATGAAAATGTTTCTTTTTCTGTAGTAGCGCCTGCTTTACTAACTTAAAAATAGTTTATAGAGGTTGCTTTCAATACATAAATTGAGATGGTGAATCAGACAAGATGAAGAGTTTATGACAGTCAATACAATCTGTATTCGTGAGCTTGTGTTAGCATTTTTTTTAAACCAATATTTTGTGTGGCTTTTTCCCTGACAGGTTATTTGGAATAGAACACTAGGCGGGAGTAGCAAGCACTGATATAAAAGCCATTTGTTTATGGTGGTAAGTTCTAAGAAGATTGGTGTGAATAGGCCATTTTGGCTTGAATATGGAATGGCCTTGCACATAAAGAGCCTAAAATGTTAAAGGTGTTTTACACAAAAAATAAAGTCTCAAATATACCTCAAGGTAAAAACTTGACCTATTTTACAGTTTTATTAGGCCCTTTAAATGATTTTATTGATGTGCAGGCACTTCTAAACTTTTCTTTATTTTTTCTTCTAAGTCTTATCTTAACCTTAGAAACACCAAACTTGTCAGATGTCTGCATGTTATTCGTTTGTTGTGCCTCACATAGTGCTCTTAATTTAAAATTCATATCATAGCTTCTCCTAATTTCTTTGTTTACTTCAGATACCTAGTAAGCTTTCTTTTCAATCATTTACTTCCAGATCTTCCATGGGTGATATTTTTTTTAATATCAGTAGCACAGCAAAGCTTCTGTCACCAACTAACAACCCACTGAATTACCAGTCCAGTGAGAGTAAAGGGTAGAAATCCTCTTTTTCTATTCAATTTGACCTTGAGTTTATTATTAGACCAGCTGGTACAATTTCAGCATGTTACAAACTAAACCTCTGTAAGGATCTGTGTTTTTTTTTCCAATGAAAAATGTCTGGCTGCACCTATAATTCAAGTATAGTTTTCATAAGAACATTTCTAGGAGAATAACATTGCATAAGACCACTTCAGTGGCTTCATGGTTTAAGGCACCACTCTCTAAGTAGAATAGACTGCCAATGACAGGGAGATCAAGGTTCGAATCTTGGTCGGGTGTACAAAGTTTCCTCACCCCCAAAATGGTTTTTTCATTCTCCCATCATGTAAATGCGGGTACATTTCCTCTAAATATAGACATTCTAGTCCTAAAACCATTAGTGTAATTAGAAAATAAGCATATAACCTGAATGGGTAGTAAGACACATTGCTAAAAAAAATTGCACTATATTCAGGCTAATACAGTTATAATTTTTTATAAATTATTTCATGCATATATTGCTGCCACAATTGAAATACCAAGAGCATGATTGTTTTAATTACTACACATTAAAGATAAGTCTAGCAAAAACAAGTCAAAGTTCACAAAAAAGGTGGAATTTGATTTCATTAAATGGCTTTACTAAACATTGGGGGAACTAAGGGGTAGACTTTAAAACTACCAATAAAATAACAGAACAACACTTGTGTAGCTTTAAAAAAAATACAGTCTCTGAATATCATCTAATAATAGATAAAACTAGGTTCAAAGTTACTAAAAAAACAGTCTGTTTCATAATGTGTTATGTATATTTGGTGTTACTTTCTGATTCTGAAGTTTATTTACTAACTTACAAATATTTTTTCTACTATACAACTATACAAAAAATGTTATGTAAATTATTGCAAATATTAAGTGTGTTTACTTGCAAAATCCAAGTTTGACTGATATTAAAACAATTATTTTATATCAATACCGCTTTAAAATAGTATATTGTCTCGTTTGAATAAAATATATACTTGAATGATTTACTTGAAACATGGTAACTAGCCAGCGAGTTATAAATAATAAAATAAACTTAACAAAATCAAACACCAACCTCCTAAAAATTCCACCATTATAAAATAAAACCACCATGAATCTACAACTTATTTTTGTTGGTGGAATTAAGGAAAGTGAGAGGGAGATCTTTTTACATTCTTACAACATTTCATTTAAGAACAAGATGTGAACACAATCATATTCAATATGCTAATTTCAGAAAAGAATAATTCTTTTAAAATTACTACATAGGTTTTCTTTATAAGAAATATGTTTATTATAAACTACCATCATGTATCTTTAAGCTTAATCAGCAGGTTTTATTGAAAATTCATAAGAAAAGCCTAGACATAACCTACCTCAGCAATGCCATGTTTCAGGAGTTAAGGTGTTGTCTCTAGACTACAACATAGCTTTTTCCCTAACATTGGTTCAAGGCAAAATATTTTGTCAAAAATTTGAAATTTTTCCTCATCTTCAACATGCCATTAGTTTGCAGAATTATGTTAGTTTTGCAGTCTTCAGGGCCAGATTAGGGCATGGCCTTTAAGGGCTACAGCCCAGAAGCCTCCACCTGCTGGAGGGTCTCCAGAGACTATGTGAAAAGTTATTTAATTTTGTGAATGCTGAATCAAAGTATAAGAACTCTAAATTATCTATTTAAAACAGTTCTAATATTGTATAGCCAGCCTTGGTGATCTTGGGGTAAATTGCTAGCCTTATAGGTTCAAACCCAGCCGAGGTGGACGGATTTTTCTTGAGCGATAAAAATCCGTAGCACAACTTCCTTCGAGGGGACGTAAAGCCATCGGTTGATTGTGGAATGTAAAAGAACCCTGGAAGGTATGTGAAAATACCTATAATGACTATAGGCTCTTTCACTTATAGAAATTCTCTTGTGATGATATAATCAGGCAGTTCAGGAAGGGTACATTAAATATATAAAATAAAAAAATACTGTACATATTATATTTGTAGTAAACATACTACATTCTTGTAATTAAATAAATTTAATTTTTCTTTTTCTTTTGAAGAGATTATTGGGGGCCTCAAAGTACCTGTAGCTCAGAGGCCTACAAAACCTTAATCCGGCCCTGGCATTATTACATAAAATGGTCTCTTCAGTGGGCCTTGGAATGGTATTTTTTTGGTGACAACTTCTTTACTCTGGCTTTATACATATGTGACATCATCATGTACATTCCTGAAACAAGAGATAAATACTAATATAAAATTTGACTCAGTTTAAAAGAATAAAAATATATTTTAACATTTTCTACTAGTACCAGTAAATTATATAAGCAGGGGATGATCCATGGGTTGTTATCAGGGAGAGATTGTTTTCGATAAGACTCCTTTTAAGTATAAATGTAATAAATTTGATTAATATATTTGGAAGAGGATATACATGAAACTTAGAGAAAAATTGAGAAAAGAGAAACAGCTTTGTCAACCAAAGAGCATAAGAATCAAATTAATTTTGAAAGACCCTAATTTAATATATATATATATATATATATGCTTGTATCTCAGAAATAGTTTTTATTAAAATATATTTCAAGTATAAGATTTTTAACTTTAATAGAACTACAACTTTACGAAGAGTTATTTCATATCTCAAATAGTTGCGGAGAAATGATAAAAATTGGAAAATTTCTCCTATGTAAAGTATCCTCAAAGTCATTTTTATGAGAAAATGAAAAATGCCATCTTGTTTATAGTCAAGAGTATCCAGAGAAACAATTTAATCAAAATCATTAGTATGCATTTCAAGAAAATCGATTTTTTTTATCTTTTTGCCCTTCAGTAAACTACTCTTAAATTTAAGTTTGTATATCTAATTTCAATTCAGGGGGACTTTATGAAAAGCCCAGATACCAAATTTTAGCCCAATCAGTAAAATAGTATCGGCCCTTGCCCGAGGTACAGATAGCATTTCAAAAACCCCCTTTTTTTTGTTTCAGGGGGTCATGAAATGTTGACATTTATCAAAATCTCGAGTTTGATTTTTTTGACGACCACAATACTTTCTCTCCGAGGTGTTGAGAGTAGTAAAATTAAATTTAACATTGAAAGGAGGATAGAAAGGCAATGCATACACACTTACCAGAAAATTGTAGGCCTCAAAGTTTACAATTAAAAACAAAACATCTAATTATGAAATTTTCAATGTATATTAGTCCTCTTGTTCAAAAGAAGAGAGTAAATAAAACCTACATATAGCCATGCTGCCATAGTCTAGTTGGTGTTATACTCTCTTATATCAGAGAAGGGGACTGATGTGTTCAAAAATTTCATAACTATGTGTTGTGCTGTGTTTTTAGCTGTGAACTTTGAGGCCTGCAGTTTTGTGGTAAGTATGAAGGTCTTGCTCTCCTATCCTATTTTCAATGCTTAATTTGGTGCCATTTTTCCTTAGAAAACCACAAAATAGGTAGATTATATGGATTATGTAAGCTCAAGTTTTTATTTCATAGCTGAGCTTAAAATTAGTTTCTTAAAATTATCTCACGTATCGAACCAAGCTTGAATTTAATAAATACGCACTAAAACTTAAACAAACACAAATTACTATTAAAAATAAAAATAGGAATGATATATACCTCAACTAAAATAAAACATTTTCTTTGAAATTACAATAGCATTAATCTTTTTACAGTGAAAATAACATGCTAAATGTACATTTTACAAACCAGATTGAAACTAGTGAGAAGATTAAACAATGAGTCATCCATCACCAGACACAAAATATAGAAAGTAAAGATGGCCTTAGATAACAAACTCTATTCTGCAGTCTGTGAGGCTATACATTTTGATTACAAGCTTCTATTAAGGCCTTGTGCTCAAAATTTGAATAACCACAGACCCTAAATAACACCAAAAGCTTAATCTTTTTAAGGAAATTTAATATTATAGAGTTAATAGTAACTTTAAACACCTCATATTCAAACTAATGAATCTCTAAATACCTTAGTTTTGAACATGTCAGTAGTTTTGTGTGTTGGCCAAATTCAACATATAAAAGAGTAGTATGTCACAGCTCAATGTTCAAAGTTAAGGTACTTAATACTTACCAGGGAAAAACAGTATTAGTAAGTAGATTCTCATGCTGTGGGACAATGGAACGCAAAGTTCCAAGAGTTTGGTAGTGACACAGTAAACCTCTGAGTTTCTTCAAAATATGGAATATTCCTAAAAGAAAGTTAAAATAAAATGAATATTTTTTTTTTCTAAACTATGGTTTAAAAAATTCTTATTTGTAAAGTGGTAAGCCAATATGTGAAGTGAGGAATGCCAGGCCTCCACCGTGGTTCGGATTCCACGTTAAACTGTAGGTCCTTCATTTCATCTCACAATCACCCTACCATTACACATTAGCGTAAGTGTGTATAACCCGAACGGGTAGTAAGATGCGGTGCTAATAATAATAATAATAATAATAATAATAATAATAATAATAATAATAATAATAATAATAATAATAATAATAGTGAAGTGCAAACTTACCAAATAACCTTAAACAAAACTTAAGGCCCCCTCGCTCCTTCCATTTGCCAAGAGAGCCCACGTGGTCACTTACGGTTCATTTCTATCTAATTTATAATTACATTTATTCATTTTTTATGTTATCTTTGTAAAATTTATAGTTTTTAAAACTACTACAAAAGTACATTATAGTATTGTTGTTTCTTGGGATCTAAATTTTTGGATATCTGAACCACCTTTGTCATGAATTATTCATATGATGGACATTCTATTGAAATTTTATATTAATGTGAGTTATGTCAATAGATCTAGTTGAATAGGTACACAAAACAATGTTACCTTAGCACAACCACCCCCTCACAAAGAAAGCCAAGCGGGTATAATGGGATCCATATAGTGTATCGTAACCAAGTCAGGATACTTATGTTTTTCTTGTAAATCTGTGTAATGTAGTAGGGGTATCTAAACAGAATAAAGAGCATGTAAATAATGTATAATTAGTTTATTTCTAGCTTCTGGCTAGCAACAAGTCAGCTTTATAAGACAGAAGAAGTTTGGAACCAGCTCACCTGACAAACTCGACAATACTCCATATCAAGAACAAGTAGAATATGACAGGTTTAGTGTGCATGCGTGGCTCAGCATCAATCATGCAGAACAGTATGATACTTCGGCCAAGTACCTGCAGTCACAAGCAAGTTACGATAATGGGAGGTGGGAAAGGAGATGGGTCGAATCTTATTTTTCCTTCAATGGTCCCTTTTCTAGCAAATAATAACAATCACAATAATTTGTATAAAGTAGGTTAGAATCTGCCCATCCCTTGGGAGTCCATGAAGACACCCATTTTTAGAAGAGGTCTTTCAGCTTTAAGATTCACGTTCAAATCTCGGTTGAGGTGGGTAGGTAGGATATAAATAATCAGGTAGTTAAGTGTACGAAAAACTAATATAAATCCTACAATAAAATCACCTACTTGCAACAAGGGGACGACAAATCCTCCCTTTGTGTAGCCAAACATGGGGTGCATTACTTCAAGAAACTGCATAAGTTGGCAGAATTTCATGGGTCCACCCACCGCCTCGTATGTACCCTCGATAGAGTCTGCCAACACGCATTGAAAACAAGGCTTAAGTTTTTTAATAATTTGTATTCTTGTTTTATTTTAATAGGCCTATTTAAGAAATTTTCTCAATTATCTTTGAATGGGCATAATGATTATTGTTTATGAATTTTATTTGATGTATTTAACATGCACTTTATATTATTATTAGCACCGCGTCTTACTACCCGTTCGGGTTATACGCACTTACGCTAATGTGTAATGGTAGGTGATTGTGAGATGAAATGAAGGACCTACAGTTTAACATGGAATCCGAACCACGGTGGAGGCCTGGCATTCCCCACATTCACAAGATTCTTGTCAGAGGTGAAGGAAGGGTTTGGAAATCAGATAAATCTGTGCCGGGACCGAGGATTGAACCCCGGCTGCCAGCACAGAAGTCTGACACCTTACCCCTAGACCACCAGGTCACCTGCACTTTATAAATTGACTGATTATATCACCACACGAGAATTTCTATGGCAAGAGCAAAAAGACCTAACAATTTTGCCAGGAAAGGTATTTTCACATACCTTCCAGGATTCTTTTACATGCCAAAATGACATAGAACGACAGTTTTAGTTTCCTTCTGAAGAAAGTTGTGCTACAGATTTTTATTGCTCAAGAAAAATCTCTTTGACTCCAACTGGGTTTGAACCCACTAACATTGGGTCATGAGGTGAGCACTTTACCCCAAAACCACCGAAGCCTACAGTATTTAATAAGATGCTAGTTTAAAGAAAAGTTGAACCCCTAGAAACCTTGACTCCTTCGGGATAATTAGGATTTGAGTATTAGATATTTGGATTTTTTTTCTTTAAACTTTGAATCAAAAGTCTAGTCCAGTATAGTTATAAGAGAACACTAGTAACCAGGTTTCAGGACATTAATTTACCACTAAATTGAATGTATAAATGTCATCATGAATATATTAGTACCGATAATGGGACCCTCAAAAACCTTTAGGATATTCGAGACTCAAATCCTTTTAAAAAAATATTTGTTTTCAAGTGAAATTTGTTTTAAGGATCTAATACTGCTTATTGGTGGCTCAAAGCCAATTATAATCATAGTTCGAACTTGGCGACCAGGCATCATAATGGTAATTTAACACTTTTTTGTAATAATGAATGCTATTATAAGGAGTGGATTATTAGAAATAATGTTAACATTTAGTTACTTGTATTTTATATTATTCTACTATATTTATTCATAATTTTTTCCAAGGTTCAGATTCAAATTTGAAGATTAGTTGAAGTTTTGGATTCGTAAATTAGTGTATCTGACTCCTCTATAAGTAAGAAACTATTAAGAAGCCATTTCAGAGAGTACAGTATATTCGATGTATTTTAAATCCATTTTATTCTGTCCGAAACCTTAGCTCAGTCGGACGTGTATTTGTCTATTGAGATTAGGGTCCCAGGTTTGATTCCTGGCATGGCCAAAAAATGTATCATTGGTGGTATGTAGGTTTATCCTTCCACAGTGATGAATTAAAGGCTACGGAATGGATGATGTGCCTATCCTATTCTTAAGTTATATTATAGGCATATGAAGCTACTACAGCGCGCAGCATCTGGGCGCTTCGATATTGTTCTCGAAGCAACTCATTCCTCCCATTGTTATATTTCTCCTACCTTCCATCTCCTTCGATCCTACCCCACTCTGGGAACTATATTTTGTATATATACGGCTACGCCGGGAACGTAGGGGCACTTACTACCCCACCTTCTTGTGGATAAGAGGTGAGAACGGCGACCTAGGTCTTGGGGTTTATTATTATTATACATATCTAAATTACTGTTTCGGCGTCATGGGGGCATTCTTGTCAAAATTGTCATTCTGGTTCTTAAAACCTTATTATTATGTTGTTGTTGAAACTTGCAATTCCATGCGCTTACCGCGGCATGTAGAGAGGCCGTCGCCCTTCGTCACCCGCCTAATTTTGGGGTCCAAACCCAAACTTTATTTGTTAGTTATTTAAGTAAATTATTGTTTATGGTTAGAGTGCTGAGAGTTTGCCTGTGCGCCCGGGTTCGAACCCCGACTTGTAATAATTCACTTATTAGTTTAGCTGTATTTAAACTCAGCTTTATTTATCGGGTTAAATACTGGAAGTTGCTATGTTGCTTAGTTTACTTTTACATTTGGGGCTTATTGGATTGGTGTGACATGCATCTTTAAATGTTAATCTTTGAACTTGGCGTGGTAACTGTTGCGCGGGGGTTACGGTTATGCCGTACGTCTTAGTCTGTATATGATACTAGCAGGTTAAAAGATCAAGGAACTAAGGTTCATAAAGTTATGATCCCGAACTGGGAGTTGTTATTTGATTTTGGGCCCCGACACGTTTAGTGTCATTTTTGACTCTCCTAAGGAGGTTTCATGTTTGTTTACTAATGTTATCTAATAGACTCCGATGGTTAACGGAGAGGTGCGCTTCACGCACAGATTGTGCCTTCTTAATTATTGTAATATTGTTGTTTTTCTTACAATAAAATTTATATTGTTCAACCAGGTAACATTCTTGCCTGATTTTCAGTCTTCCTCACCCTTTAGACATTAAGGGGGCAGGGGGGGTTGCAAACGTTATAAAATGGATTACAGGATCTATTATTATTTTCTCGGAAATTTTGGATTTTTTTTTGGAGGTTAACATTAAAAGTCACGATTTCTACTTTTACCCACTAGAAAATTTAATTTTCTATTTCGATAGATCTATTCTTTGTTTTCAGCCTTTAAGAAATTTAATGCTGGTTTTAAGCAAGGACATTAATATATATGGACCTTGCAACAGGCGGTCATGTTTGGTCTAGACAAAGATTGACAATCAATTATTTCAATATTGTTATTTGTAAAAATCGAAAGTAATGTTACTGAAATATTGAGTTCTAAGCATGAAATGTCTTGTGCATATTTATGTTTGATTTCTCTCTGAATATGTTAATAAATACTTAAATACACAATATTAATGAAAAATAGAGACAGTTTTATGCGAGCTCTGTAACATTACTGCATTATGGGAATGCAGGTATTCCTGCGTGAAGCACATCAAATCAGAAAAACATAAAAAGTAGTGTGTCTAGAATTTTGGGAAGTACCAAAAGCCAGGTATAGGTAATCACTTTGTTGAATACAGCCAAGGAGGAAGGGGATATGTCATATGAATTGGCAAAAGGTATGTGAGGAGGCAATTTAGTTACCATGTGTAGAAGATGAGTCAAAGATTTCTCGTGACATACAACATTCTGACCGACAAAAGAACAAACCTTAAGGAAAATAATCTGGCCACAATCGCAATATGTTCATTTGAGAGTGTAAGAAAAGTTTATTTTACAATTAACTTGGCATGGGTAAATAAATAGTAAATATAGTACTCACTTTGAAGTAAGTCCAGAATTCAAGAGATCTGCTTTTACTAATAAGAGCTATTTATTTAAGGTATGTAAATAGAATTAAACATCACTGTGTGCTCACCATAATATGCTAGTAGCCTAATGTTGGTGTATACATTATAGTTGTGAAGCCAGAATCGCGCTACTATCATATGGACTTAAGCCATAACTTTTTTTTTTTATTAATTTGACTTGTATTTACATAAATAATAACATCGCTTTCAACATAAAAATCATCGCTTTTTGAGAAAAATAACACCACTTTTCCCCTAAAAATAACCTCACCTTTTGTATGTCTCTACCCATAAGAGATTACTATAGTTTGATGTAGTTCAAACTATTAGCTAAATATCATCGGATTGAGGTCATTAATAATTTGACTCAAGTGAACATTCATAATCAACATTTAGTGAATCACACAAATTCCAATTATTAATAATAGTTGTGTTACTATGACCCTTGATTCCATCATAACAACACCTTCATTTTTTCAAAAAAGATCCTCCCCGAGTGTATTAAAATGAGAATTCTATTTCTTTAATGCAATCATATTTATCGAAGATACTTGGGAAATAATGAATACTCTTTAAATATCTTAACTCAAGAATTTTTTTAAATTACATATAAAACTTAAAATTAGTCAACACATCACAAAAAAAAGTCTCTGATAAAAATAAAATTCCCAAAGTCTTACCTTGGCCATCTTTGGCATAGCGAATAGCCATTACTATCAAGATATAACAAAATCCAAGCCACTGGGATAGATTGTAGAATGCCAAATACACATTTTTTAAATTCTCTGTAAAACAAGAAAACCACCTTATTTGATTAGTTATATTTAGCTGAATAAGATTATGGGCTTGAATTGATAGTCTTATAGTTTGAAAAGAATCAGATAATCAGTACAGTACTAGAATTATGTTTCATTTGAATTAACACCTCTTTCATTGATGTTGACTAGCTCTATTAATTGTAGTAACAATTGTTTATTAATTTTAGCATTGCATCTTATTACCCGTTTGCATTATATGCTTAAATACTAATTAAGCCAATAGAATTAAGAAGGTTGAATTTAAAATAAGTGAACCTGCATTTGTGTGGAGGTAGAAGGGAAAACCCCCCTCAGTTCATGCAACCGAGATTTGAACCTCGCTCTTCACATTCTTGGCAGTCTATCTAAAAAGAAAGTAGGTTAGCCAACTATGCCACCGAGGTGGGTTGTAATATAATAGTTAAATAAAATCAGAAATTTAATTTGTGATTAAAAGGTTACCAATGAGGTAAGAAGGAAAAGTGATTCTTACAGTAAAAGTCCTGAATAACAGATGGTGACATCAAGTTTTTAAAATTTTTATGAAAAGAAAAATAAACTATTAAAGGCCTGGACATTTTATTTAAGCAATAATTAAAGCTACAAGTTTTATTATATTTACTAGAATAGGTAATGGATAATGTAAAAAGTTTATCTTTTTAGTTTTTTAATTAGTATTGTCAAAGGTAGGAAGTGGCAGTGACTAAAAATGTGTTAATTTATTTAGCACTGTGTCTTACTACTCATTTAGGTTATGTATTTATGTCCTTATTAAGCTAATGGTTTAAGGGATTAAGAAGGTTATATTTAGAGGAAATATACCCATACTTGTGTGGAAAACCATTTTGAATAAACCACTCTCAGTAAATTCGATAGAGATTTGTTCATATGCAGTCTAGTCTAATGTGAGACCAGGCGACCATTGAAAGGGTTAAAAATATGTTGATATACATCAGTTTAACTACACGCAGTTTACAAAGATCTTTTTTTATTTTTTTCAATGTTGAAATTATGGGTTTCACATAATTTGTTTAAAGGATATTTTTGGCAAAAGAGTGCAGCCTATTTTCGGGTTTATAAGATTAATGTTTATGTATGTGTCCTAAAACTGACCTCTCTTGTAACCCAATTCTTCCTTCTCCAGTTTATTGTACATATTGGGATAGTCCTCCATTATGTCTCTGGATTCATCATCGTCCTCCACATCCTCTTCAGATTTCCAACGATCAAAGTCAATCTGAAGACCAACCCTCTATAAGTCTTCACCATGGTCAAAAGTTAAGAGGTTTATTTTAAGTTTGTATGTTTTTACACATGGGTTATTTAACAAATTCATTTGTGTGGTAGGGTAATTTAGAGGAAGTGCACCTGCATTCGTTCAGAGGAGGGATGGTCAAACCAAAGTGTTACATTACATTGTTGGCTTACTCTCAAAACCTTGCAAGACACAAAATAAAATTTAAGGGATGTGTAAAAAAATAAGTGAAAAAAAACTTCCAGTGCATCCAACTGAAATTCGAGCCTCAACATTTCAGTCACTGGCAATTCAGTAAATTATGAGCCTGACACCTTGTATTCGCATGACCATCAATGTTTCTATGAGCATGGAGCTTCAGAAGCTGTACATCATCTAATTTATGAGAATCTAGTTACCATCCCATTTGGATAGTTGAGTGATGTCAAAGAAGGCAAAATGGAAGGGATTAACGGACCAGGATAACCAAGAATTCAACAGATTGATGATCTCAAACAAGAAAAGAAGATGAGTTTCCATGATCTAAATAAGGAAGCTGCTGATAGGACATGCTCGGTTTGGACAAGGCAATAGACCAAATGTAAGAAAAAACATCTACTAATAATGATGACAGGGTGGATATTTAGTCCTTAATTATTACAAAACCTAGTGTCAGGTATGAGTAAATTATAATTCTCAAAAAGTATGGTAAAAGGTGTTGAAAACATGTCAAACCAATACACACATTTAATAGTGGACAGATGTGCTGTAGTTTGTAATACTGTAATTCAAGAATTAGAGATAAGTCAAATCTTCTTTTTCTCAAATTTTAATTATATGGTACCCACAAATCCAAAATAAGAAAATTAAAATCTTAGAAAACATTACAAGCATAAGTGAATAACTTTCACAAATTGGTAATGATTTTTTCTCTTCAATTCTGATTTTGTCATTTTAAACAGTAGATTTATTTTATGGGGGCTGACTTTTAGGTTTGGGACGGGCTGAATATAATAAGCATCATAATAACTACCAGAAAATACTTTAAACAATCCTACTCCTAGTGGCTCAAGGTGGAGTTCCCCATTAGGATAATTATGGCAAATATTTTTTTGACATTAAATTCTTCTATAATGAATTGTCTTAAAAGATAATTGAAAACTGTGTTTGAATTTTGCCAGACTCCAATGATCTAATAGCCTAAGCATAAGCTCTACCCCTTCAGTATGACATAAATTAAAAAACCCTATCCACTGTTTTTTTTTTTTTCAAAAAGTGTCAAATATGAAATGTACCTTCAACCAAGCTGGTTTCTGGGGCATCCCAGTGATGCGAGGCCACCACCCTGACTCTTTCTTCTTTAAAGTGAAATCCACATTCCTATCATACACCTTGTAATGACTCTCCTGGCAACATTCAAAACAAAATGTTAAAATAATTTGAGTTCTAGAATTAAAAAATATACAAGCTTAGCATATAATTTCTTTTTAATGCTTTTTTTTTTCCAAATAATTTGTCAAAATAAAATAAGAACTATAGAACTTACCTCAGGGTCAATAGCTGAGTGGAAGTCAAGTGTAAAAGCATATTTGTTTAACCCTCTTGCACCATATCCTTGAGCACCAAATTGAAGTTTCTTGTTCTCCAGCTGGACGTAAGGATTCTATAGAATATAGTGTTTAATTTACCATAAGCATTTTAATGAATACAAGTATCAATAGATAATCTTAAACATATTTACTGCAAAATAATTTTTTAGATATTATTCATAAGTCCTTCCCAAACAGTGGATATGGATAAAACATAGCTGAAGTCTACTATATAAATTATTTTTATTCATTTTAAATTTAATTTCTACTATATTATATAGGCCCTGTACTTCATTTTTCTTATGAATAGTCTTTAGAAGCACCTACATTTTTTATTTTTCAGTGCAAACATTGATTGAAAGTCACAAACAAACACTGAAAAACATTGTCAAACATTGAAAGAAAGAAATTTTTATTTTTTTGTAAAGCTATATAGTTAGGTCATCAAAAGATTTTAATAATACTCACTTTTGGATTACTGTGTGATTGGCTTTTTTATTACTAATAGCATTTAACAAAAAAAAAAAAGTTTGTTTGGCAACAAGGGATATTTTAAAGCATGAAATATTACATTAAAAAATATGTTATTCACACTTTTATCCTATTATAACTTGCTACAATAAATAAATAAATAAACGTTTCCTTCAAAATTTAAAGAAAAAGCCACATAAGTACCAGAGCTATAAGATTAGTTTCAAAATAAAGAATTTTTATTTTTTAAACACAAGCGTGCAAATACAAGTTGTGAGCTATTGACGATACCTGTACTAACCACCTTCGTCTCATTCGGTTTGCAATTTTTTATTGATGAAGGGAAGGCAACCTTTTAGAAGCTCTCTCATTTGTAAATCATTTATAAGTGAACTAAGAAAACCACTAAGACCACAAAAAAAAGCAACATTCAAACAAATAATTTTGTATTTGGACAGTATTTTAATAATGTAAAAACATTTATAAGGAAAAAAGTATTAAAACATATTGTTTAATGTTAAAGTTTTGACTGCTAAAAGTGAAAGATGCTCAACATATGGGCTTGGAAATCATATGGTTTGGCATACGGATACATGAAAGTAGATCTGGTAGCTTTTCCTATATGTCAGATAAGGCTACTCATAAGTAAATCAGGATATAGGTGAAGCAGCTCATGGCAGTGTTATTAGCTTACATGGTGAAAATAATCGTCTTGTGGTTATTAAAAGATTTAATATAAAGTGCTAGTATGTGAACAGCTATTTTTAAAAGAAGTGCATCAGAATTTGTGTAGAGGGGACAGGAAAAAAGCAGTAATAAATCGCAAGTGCACCCGACATATCCCTCAAACATGGTCAGCGGCAATACAATTTAGCTTGACATTTCAGGGCCTTATAGACTAGCTGGGCAGAGGTTTAAATAGATGTGTGCACACAATCGATTTAGCAGTTCAACACTGTGTCTTGTGAGTGAATTAATCAGCCATTTATTATAACACAAAAAATGTCACCACCATTAGAACATTGTTTTGAATGAGCACGCCCACACAAGCCACTTTCAGCGTTTGAGTGGTATCTACAGTTTAATGAAGCTGATAAATAGAGGATTTTATTCCTGGGGTTGAGTAGCCATTTGGAATAATGTAATCAAATTATGTAGAACAATTCCTGGGAGCACATACTGATGAAATTTGCATTTAGGCCTACCTACTAAGCTTTGTAACCTGAGGCTTTCTTACAGACTAAACTAGGATTTGAAACCTAATAGCTATTTTTAGGGTATCTTTTTCTAGATGATTTCCCATTCTCCATCCATGCAAGCTACCGGTATGCACATATCCTCTTAATTCTCATATCCATCAGTGTAAATATTACGTCAATAGCCCATACAGGTAGTAAAATGTGGTGCATGCAAAATTAGGACCAAAAGAAGTGCTCCATACCAGTTTATCTTGAAACTAGTTTGTTGATGTGTGTTAGTTCAATAGTTACTGTACACAAACTCACCTGTCTTCACTGCACAGACAATGTGTTAAGGCCTTATGCCCGAAATGGGTGTAATGGTTAGTAGAAGTATTTACATTCGACCCTTTACACGCAAGTAATGACACAATATTTAAAGACCATTAGAAATAATTTTATGTCTATAAAAATTATCATCAACAATGATCTATTTCACTTTAATTCCATGCACAATTTAAGGTAGAATGAAAGAAAAGTATGTTACCATACATACCTTAACATCTTTGAGATCTACTTTCAGAGTGAGATTGCTTTCTGTTTGAGCCCAATAAACAAACGGACTTAAAACTTCTGGCATTCTTCTGTTATCTGAAAATATAATGCATGTAAATAAGTGTTTAATTAAGGTTGTATTAAATATTCACTAATAATTTAGAGCCATTCTAGATCACTTAATTTTTATGTCAGCAATTTTTAACTAGTTACTTAAAATTGATTTATTTGAATATAATTGAAAAATAATTCCTGTGAAAGGTCATATCCATTACCAATGATATTGTAACGTGTTAGATAAGAATTAAATAAATAAAATCTAATGATACTATTAAGAATAGGGAAAAAACAAAAATTTAAGAAATCAAATTACAAATAGACCCAACAATTATTAAATATGCACTTCAAGGCAATGAACTTAAAAATGAATTTATCAAACATTCACTATATATATAATTTAATTAGTTACTTTTAAATTCAATGCGATGACAAACAGAAAAATAAACCGGTAGAGATTTAATGTTTATGTATTATTTAACCAGCAGAGATAAACATTGCTGTATTTGCTACACTTCGGAAAAGTGGCCTGCTTTGAGCGGCCTAAGTGAGTACTAATGGGAGAAATATCTAGTGTTAATATTTTGTATAATAAGAGAGACAGAGAAAGACAGAGAAAAGAGTCTTGGCACAGATTAAAAAATAGATAGTTAAACAATTAATTGCTAAATGAAATAATTTAGTTTAGTTTAATATTTTTAGATTACCAAAATACTGCTAGATGAGGTAGTAATTAACACTTGGCTTCTCAAAAACACATTTTAAGCTCTTCGAGCATTTTAATAAGACTAACATTCTCTGACAGTACCTTATTTATATTTTTTTATTTATTCAGAAGTTGTTTACAAAAAGAGCCAAGATCGGCTCGCATGAATATAAACATCCTAATGTAGGCGTGGTTCATTCACTAACTTGCTACATACATTTAGGAAAGTGAAAAATATTATTTTAGAAAAATTGTGTGAGTGAAATAGAATATAACAACAGCTGATCATTTTGGTTTACAAAATAGTAAAGCTAATAATATAAAATAATAATAAAAAAGTACTATAAAATAGATGCAAATAAAATACCTACTAATCCATTGAAAATGTAACCTTAACCTATGGAAGTACTGGTGACTTTCTAGGTAGCAGCACATATGTGGAAAACATGTTACAACAAATTTAACATTGACTTTACAGTGTTTTCGTGAGTAAATTAATCTGTGCTCTATACCCACTTCCAAGTTTCACCGCTTTTAAAAGTTAAAGGTTATGGAACAGTGTATAACTATGAAATAACATTTAAGATATATATATACTTGAATTTTTAAGAAGTTTGCGTTGATTGAGAATAATGTCTTTCGTGCGTATTCGACATAAAAATAATATAATACCATTAATTAGGAGCTCTTTACGCTATTACAGCTCTGTCAACGAAGATGAGTATAGTGAAACACCAGAATATCCACCTATAATAGACGATTCTTTGGATGCAAGGAAAAAACGCCTAAAATTAAGCTGGCATGATAAAATAAAAAGTTTAAAAACAGTAGAAGAGAAACTTTTTGAAATAAATATTCCAAAGTATTACGGCTGGAAATGTTTTCTATTAAAAGAAGGCGTTATTCCCTATAATTCTTTGGATTTCACACAATATGCTACAAGAACTTATTTGATGAAAAATGAGGATTTGCCTGCATACTATTCTAAAGAAATTGAAGAAGAAGCGAGTTGTCTTGCTGATAGTATACAATCTCAAGTAGAAGATGCTATTTTATTTGAAACGTGTGATGTTAGGTAAAGTCTTGGTTTTCAAAACTCTTACATTTAAGTGTGCTTGTAAATTACTTGGCTAAGTTTTGCCATCGATACACAACAGCAATAACAAGTTTACATTAATATCGAAATAATGTTTAAAACTCCATACTTTATGGGCCTGATTATAAAATAAAAAAAAAATTGGAAATAGGATGCAAAGAGGGCGGGATTGTTCATTAACGAAATTAATATTGTTTAAAAATTCTATACTGAATGAGCCTGATTATAAAATCAAAACAAAACTCTGGAATAGTACACAAAGAGGCAGGAATTGTTCAATTTACTTTTATGTCATATATATATTTTTTTTATGATCCATACACCCAAAAACCAGATTAAATTTCCAATGATAAGTTAGCAAATATAACATAATAAATAATCTTAAAAAATTCAAAAATCCTTATCTTAATCACAGACGAATGTGAATAATTAAAAGAATATCACAACATTTTACCAAAAATAGGCTATTTTAATACACAGTTCATTTTGGGTGGCAAGCGTTTATGGTTCCTTTTAAGAAAATGTATTTTACAAAAAAAAAACTACCTTTCATTTTTAGGCCTATTCTATAACTCACAAAATAGCATCACCCATTAACATATTTTGAGTGGCTATTTAAATAAGTTAATGAATTTATTAAAATGACTATCAGAATAGACGCATCACAACTTTGTATGTAAATAACTATTCTCTTTTTGTAATAACCCATCCAAAATTGTATTTTAACAAACCTTAAACGTTAGGCTAAGCTTGGTTGATTCATATTTTAAGAAGACTAGGTTAAGTTTGTAAGACTTTTTACTATAAGCACCTATACAATATTATTTTTATGTTATTATGAATAAATATAATAGCTACACATTTTAGTGTAGTATTAGCATTTTTTAAATTGGCAATCCTAAAGCTATAGGCCATCAATCCTTTTGATTTTTGTATAGTTAGGGCCTGCTTGGGTTAATTGAGTTTTTGGAAAGAAGGTTAGATAAAGCTATGTAGCCTAGGTGAGAATTTGATTGTTTACTAGCTAAAAGTTCTAGAACTACTAACTTATCTCTGTTTGATAAATATAATAAAAGGGTAAGATAAAAATAATCATGTTTATAATTTAAGAAAATCAAACAAATTCATTCTAACTCTTGAAAAAACTAATCAAGCTTAACCCGACCCTTAAAGTCTATTAAAATTCAATAAAAGTAAAATTTTGGAGTGTTTAGGCTTAATAAAAAGAGAGAATAGTTTATTCCATGCAAAGTTTCATGTGTGTACTGTGTTCCGAAAGAAATCTTAATAAATCATAGAAGTTAATCAACTAAAATATTTTAATGGGCCACAATTTTTTTGTGTCTTATGGAATAAATAACACCGGAAGGTAAGATTTTTTTTTTTGTAAGAAAATATTTTTTCAAAAGGAACCATAAACGTTCTCTACCCTGCTTACACATTTCCTAAAATTTCAACACCTTATACCATTTTCATTGGATCACACATGACACCAGGTTGCAGGCACTTTTTCTTTGTCACATTATAATATATATATATAATATATATTATTAATGTATACAATAAGCATATGGAAACTAGAAAAATACCAATATAATGAGTGTTTGGAAACTTTATATAATTATATTTTATAATAATTTTTCCAAACAAATTAATATATACGAAAAATTAATCCTGCTGTAAATTATATTAAAAAGACTCGCCAAAGGGACAGTAGTAGGTATATAATTGGATGGACCATATTGCAAAATAAAAGTGAATATTCTAACAGATTTAACCTTACAAAATTATTTCTATATTACATCGCTTTTAAAACCAGAAATTATTTGTAGCTAAATATATTATTATGATACTTATTAACTTATTTAAACTTCCACGTGCTTGTTAATTAAAATTTTAATTGATATCTATAAAATAGACAAATAAAAAACCCCACAAAATTATATTTAGATAAAAAATCCATGACTTCAGCTCACAATTGAGCCATACTGACCGAGTGACTGTCATCTGTTGGAGATAATATTGCCAACAGTTGCCGATAGAGGGTGTAATATGGTAAGCACAATGAAACATCCGGCCATTAATCTCAGTTTTCTAGACCGGAGCTGCAACTTTTTTGTTCAAGTAGCTCTTCATTTGTCCTCAGGAGGCTGAGTTGACATTGTTCCACACCCACTGCTTCCCAGAAAAAGTCTGTAAGTGCTTAGGATCGAACCCAAGACCTCTCTTTCTATGGCCAATAGTCCACAGAGTTGGTCAATATTCAGATAAATATTGAAACATGCAGGCACATAATAAGATCAAGCTCATGTGTCCATAAATATTTATGTCCATGTGATTTTGGGAAGTCTTATTTTAATTATATAGCTAGGTATGCAAAATTTTGAAACTTTATAAATCCAATACTATTTGGATTCTTTGTCTTATTAAGCACTTAATAATAATGATAAAATATATTAATTTGATAAAGAAGATAAGTTATAATTAATATCTAGCTAAGTACTCAGGTATAAATTATATGCACATTGCTACAAAATTAAGAAATGATTAAAAAGAGATAGCTCTCAAAAAGAGTTAAGCTGCTTATCTGTAATATTTTGAATTTTATATGAAATATTTACTAAACTGGAAACAGTAACAAAAAAGTATATTTGCTATCCAAGTACTAAGAAGGTAGGTTGGCTAGCTCCTCAGAATGTATACACACTCTTAGTGTTACATTTCAATTATTGCCATATAAATTCAACCTCGTACGTATAATAAGACCTACTAATCAATAAACCATTGTATATATCTGTTTGTACAATCAATACAGATTATATTTTTTACTTTACATCCATTACTGTTTCCAGTCTGTTGCCCAGGTCAGTTTTTTATTCAAGACATATATTTTCTACTACCGACTCGCTAGTTTTGTCGAAGCTTCATATACTCTTATAGTCGAACTTAAGACTAGGACGAGCACAAAATCCAGTCCTCAGCCATTAATTTATCAATTTGAGAGGGTAAACCACATTTCACCAATTATATAGTTTTGGCCATGCCAGGAATCAAACCTGGGACCTTTAGCTCAGTAGGAAGACACGCTACCAACTAAGTTAAGGTGTAAGATACATCTTACATTGCTGTGGCATAACAATTAATTTTGAAAAATTAATATCTTAAAAAAAAAAGTTTAAAACTTCTACAAAGTAAATTATAGTATACATGTTTTTCTACATCCTCATTTCGCAAGACTTTCAAAATATGCTCGTCAGACATTTATGTTTGGTGTCTGTTTATTAAAAAAAAGCATGTCGTGAATAACATTTGAAGAGACTTCAGTTGGTCATCTTATTTTTAGGCAGGAAAAATAATAGCCTAAGCCTTTCATATTTAAAAAGTTTAGTCTCTTTGGAATAAATATATTTAACCTCCATACATTGTGATTACAAATTAAAATAATTTTGAAATTGTAATTTAAATGATCAATAATGATTGATGTTTTTAAAGTGTAACATATCACATGTGAAATATATATATATTTTTTAAGTGCTTTTCAAACATAACTTAAACTCAGTGCTCTTCAGTCTCATATTATTCATATTTCATAACAAAAACTAGTGAGCTTGTAATTTGGAGTTGGGCAGAAAGGCGTCAGCTTACACTCTATACATCGTGATATTTTGGCATAAATACCTCGAGGTACTTCCAGCTCAAGTGAGCTCATCTAAGAAGAGATACAAAATGTGCAAACTTTATCTTCTGTTTTTAGTTTTCTTAAGTACCTCCTTTAGTTATGCCTGTTGTGCATACAGGATATGCCAAGGATACTTTTACATATAAAAAAGTATAAAAACTCTTGAGTTTATTTGTGATGAATTCAGGAAAAAGAGTAATAAGGGGATATAGCTATAAACACTCAGGTAAAATTACATTTGGTCTTTACTCAGACATGCAATAACAGTAAGTAGACGTGTCGTTATGTTGAAAAGTAATCACGGTCGATTAAGAGTATTGTAGGTAAACATTAAAGAAAATAAGTACAATTCTAACAAGTAGTTACCCTGTAAGCCTTAAAATAAACATGTTAATATAAAGCTCCATTTATCTCTTAAAATATAAATGGTACTGTAAACCGCACAGACTTTCTCTCTCATTTATCTTATAAGAGATAAATGGAGCTTTATATTAACATGTTTATTTTAAGGCTTACAGGGTAACTACTTGTTAGAATTGTACTTATTTTGTTTAATGTTTACCTACAATACTCTTAATCGACCGTGATTACTCAGACATGCAATAACAGTAAGTAGACCTGTCGTTATGTTGAAAAGTAATCACGGTCGATTAAGAGTATTGTAGGTAAACATTAAAGAAAATAAGTACAATTCTAACAAGTAGTTACCCTGTAAGCCTTAAAATAAACATGTTAATATAAAGCTCTGTTTATCTCTTAAAATATAAATGGTACTGTAAACCGCACAGACTTTCTCTCTCATTTATCTTATAAGAGACATTTACTAAAAACTCGCCAGCTTTGTCAAAAGAAATACTGGTAATATACATTGCTAGAGAAACACTTCACCAAAGATAAATGATGTCATACACACTGTTAAGGGAGAAAAGAGGAACACCTCTGTTCACCAAAGAACAGAACAATTGATTTCAAATTCAAAGTGTTTTATAGAAATAATATATATGCTGCTTAGAAACAAGTGGTTTTGTAAAAATATATTTCAAATAAAAATTTTCATTTTTAATAGTATTACATATTTACAATAATAGGTTTTTCCATATCTCGAATAGCTATGGAGATATGATCAAAATTGGTGACCTGGCGGTCTAGGGGTAAGGTGTCATACTTCGGTGCTGCAGGTCTGGGGTTCAATCCTCGGTCCCAGCACAGATTTATCTGATTGCCAAACCCTTCTTTCATCTCTGACAAGACTTGTATTAATCACAACTTGTGAATGTGTGGAATGCCAGGCCTCCACCGTGGTTGGGATCCCATGTTAAAGTGTAGGTCCTCCTTTTCATCTCACAATCACCCTACCATTACATATTAGCGTAAGTGCATATAACCTGAACGGGTATTAAGACGCAGTGCTAATAATGATGATGATGACGATGATGATGATCAAAATTTGACTTTTTTTACAATCACAATATTTCTCTCTTTCTCTGAGGGGTCAAGAGAAAGTAAAAAGCTTTAGCTTACTTAATTTCTTTGATAAAAATAGTTACATAATTTTGTTAAAAAACTACACATCTGGTATGTTTTAGGAGAAGCTATGATCTGGACAACGATGACTCAAACTTTGTATCACCCGGAGAAAAAGAAACAATCCTCACCAATTCCATGGTTAATCAAATAAATAATGTTATATTAGCTAATCTGGCAGGCAAATATGATCACCTTCTGCAGGCACAAGTGAGTATCCATTAATTTGTCATAAGTTTTTTTGTTAAAATATTAATAATATCAGCTTTTACACATTCAAACTCACTTTTAACAAACACAAATTTGACCACTTTCTTCTGTAAACAAAATATATCTGAATCCATTAAAAATCATGTTCTAAATGTTTATTTTTTAAAAATCATTACATTTTTAAAGTTTTGTACTCTTTAAATAACAATTATATTATAGTTTTATAAATCCACACATAAATAACTTCAAAACCAAATCTTGTATTAATCATATGGCTTAGTGTGTAAATGTTTACTTTAGAGATTTATTAGTTGAAGTTTAAACAGTGACACAGCAGTTTGGGGGGGAGGGAGGGGGGTAGTAGGGGAAGACAAACTAAGCCAAGTTTGATTATTAATTAAAAACAACTTTTTCTCTCAAGAGTAGGTACCGGTAGATAAAAGTGTGCTTATTTTCCAATTAATGTTTCTCTTAGTAGGCCTACTTCATAGGCATGCATAGTGTGGGAGCCGTGGGTGCCATGGCACCCCCACTAGCCACAAAAAACAAAACAAGAACGGTTGAAGTAACAAAAGAATACAGCACTTAGCTTTTTTTTTTTAAGAATGGTCCAATGGATTTCTCAAGGATATTGCCTTCAGCCGGCGGACGGCATTATATATAGGTGATTGATAATATTGTATGTTTTTCAAAGAATAATATTGTAAAATAGAACATTGATTCTTTCTTGTTTTTAATTGATTAAAATTGATTTTTTAAATCAAACAGATTGGGGATGGGGGGCGGGTGCATGCATGTGTCTTGCCCTTTTGTCTTACAACTGGTATCCCAATTAACAGCACCCTGTGCACACCTACAACCTACTTAATCAAAATTTGGAACATTTTCTAACAAAAATAATTTTCTACGCTTGGTAGACCTAAATGTTTGTGTGTGATTAAATTATCAATTAATTATTTAAACCATGTCAATTCATATAAATTTGGTAGTATGAATGATTTATTGAGTCAATGAATATGTTGTATAAATGAAATTTTTTTTATGGTTAATTTGTAAAAAAAATAATGATTGTGACTTTGGTTGATTTCTGTAAGATATTTTTAAATATTTGGTTTTTAAGATAATTTTTAAGTAGTTTTATTCTGGGAGTTCTTATTTTAAATTTAAAATGTTTGTAAATTATTAATCCCTACTCCTAAATTAGGTAGTTTCTAACCATGATGTTGGTATTAATAATTATAAAACTTATTTGTGACTTCTACTATTTTTTTGGGGTCTAAATACAGCTCCTATTGTGATTAATAATTATTATTTAAATCCTCTTCATGGTTTAAAGTAGTTGCCATCTTTGTGACACTATGATTCCAAGTACAGTACCATTTAATTTTAAGGGTACTATGAAAATAAAACAAGTCTGTGTGAATGCACAAGGGGACGATCCCAGCTGCACCCAAATTTGTCCTGCAAGCTAAGACTACTAACACAAGTTAATGAGACAATAAACAGTCTCTCTCATTACATTTCTAGTATAGCGAGCATGCAAACTATCCCCTTGGTTTCATTCACTACCTGCACCATGACCAACTCTAGAAAAGGGAGTAGAAGGTTGGCGAGTGTGTAAGCTTGTGGCCTCTAACATCACAACAATTAGGTCACCTTACATCATCACCTTTCAACCATTTTCCATTGTGTCTACAGTTTCTATAATCTCAACTTTCACAGTGATGAATTAATGGCTAGGGACTGGGTGTTGTGTCTGTTATAAAATTAAGCTAGTCAGTAAGTTGTGTGTTGATAAACTCGGTCAGTTTAAAGGGTTCAAGTTTGTAAGCCATGTGCTGATATAATCATTATTATTATTATTATTAGCACCGCGTCTTACTACCCATTCGGGTTATACACACTTACGCTAATGTGTAATGGTAGGGTGATTGGGAGATGAAATGGAGGACCTACAGTTTAACGTGGAATCCGAATCACGGTGGAGGTCTGGCATTCCTCACATTCACAAGTTGTGATTAATACACGTCTTGTCAGAGCTGATATAATCAATTGGTTCATAAATTTTTAATGTTAATACCCGGAATAAAATATAACAGCTTTTGGTACATTTCTAGGTGGACTATGAGCCTCGTCTGGAATCATTTTGGTCTCTTGGAGGTCTGGCCCCACCAGAAGCTATGCGAAAGTCAAAACTAGGGTGTAAGTGGACTGAGGACAAAGCAGATGAACCAATTGATAGATTTATTCAAGTATGATGATTTGTTTTTTTGTTTTTATATGATCACTTTTGTACCACTGATAAATTGTTTCACTAATATTTCAAAGGAATGTTTACTAGTTCATATGTAATTTAAATTTAACTGCAACCCTATTGGTGAGCACACAGACTAAACGTCAGCCTCATCTAGTCTGATTTGCTGGTGACAAAGAGATTAGAGTTAAATTAAGAAGGGTGTATAGAGGGAGATTTTTCCTGAATGTTTTCTTACTTTCCTTCCATGCAAGTGCAGATACATCTCCTCTAAACTAAAAATAACCATTTAATTTCTTGGTTAAAACACAATTATTTGAACTCATTTTATTTTTCAAAACTATAATCCAGTTAAAATGGGTCTCACTAAATATATCAATAGAGTCTGAGGTTTTTAAGTTTTTTCTTTGCTTGTCTGGGCTGTACACATTTAATCAATTACACTGATGGAATAAGAATGAGGAAGGTAGAATTTAGAAGACCTAAATCCACCGGCTTTGGTGGCTGTATGGTCTAAAGTGTCACTCTTGCAATAGAATAGACTATCAATGATAGGGAGATCTGCATTTAAATTCCAGTTGGGTGTACAGTGGGTAGTTTTACACTCCCACCACACAAACACAGGTAAACTTCCTCTATTTTCAACATCATTAGCATGGTTAGTACATAGTCATGTAACATGAATAGATAGTAAGAAGCATTGCTAAAGAAAACCACTTTTGTCGGAAAAAAAAGAGTGGAAAACCATTTACGAGAAACTTTCCTCAGTACACTTTGCCAGAATTCAAACCTGACAGCCCTGTCCTCGGCAAACTAGACTAAACAGTGCAACAGTTCTCAACTTAGAGTGGGAACTAGCCCACCAATGGATTACCAATTCAAGATTATCACCAGGCCTCATCAGAAGATAGTTTCTTTCTTTCTATAAGATTAACATTTTTCAAATTATTATTATTAGATTTTTTAAATAGGCCTATATACATACCAGCCATATCCAAGAAATTTATCTTTACTCCCAAAAACAGTTGGCACTATGTGTTTCTAACAGTTTTTCTTTAATTTAAATATGAAGTAATCCAGTGTTTGTGTTATCTTTACTCTCTTCTTTGTGCTTGATAAAGGTATCAATGTCGAAATATTATTCTATATGTGTTAAAATGTGTGTGTGATTACTTCCACTCTAGAAGACAGAAGAAAGGAAGAAGATGTCACTTTTGTGATTTGGATTCTTCCCACATTTTTTCCTCTTTTCCTAGGTGGGCTTTCTTCATCAAATTTACTCTTAGTAGTTTATTTTTCCTTTTCTTTAGTTTTATCAATTTCCTTTATTATAAAATTATCTAGCCATTGGGCCACCTCATTTTTAAACATTAAACTAGACTAAATGAGATGATGCAGCCTACCAATGATGAACTCTTCTAAACTATGATGAGGTATTTAAAATTTGGATAAAGATGTTTTTAAATGGTAATATTACAGTACTTTATATTTTTTTTTGTGTGTGTGCAGTATCTGGGTTCACCAATATTACAGCTTCGACACGAACAACCTTTACCACCTTTAGTTGATCACAGTGAAGGTGAAAACCCCGAGTTGGAGGTACCCCTTTTCACACTTGACCCAAGAACAGATGGGTTCTTTCAAGAACACAGACATGGCACAAACATACCGGGTAATTTTTATTTTATTGGTACACACTTTTGTCAATACTGACTATCATAAAGTAAAATAATTTTAATAAAAGGAAGAAAGTAAAGAGGGATAGGAACAAATAAATTTGTTTTTTACACTGAAAAGAGGAACACAGTTCACACATTAGATTGATATGACTGGGTGTAGATAATGGCTGCCTCTTGAAGAAAATTTGTTGTAAGATCTCAATCCTAGACCTAGGCCATGCCAGGGCTGTAACTAAGGGTGGCTATTCTTTTTTTATTATTAATAACCATTGCTAACAGGATATTCGGTAGTTTAAAGTAGCCCTAAAAATTCATAATGCCTTCAACTCTTAATTGAGCCACCCCATGTATAACCTAAACCTACTTCCCACTTCACTCACTTCAAATAACTCTCTATGTATTATCCTGGGTTTTGTTTTATTGAATTTCTCTAGGAGGAAGTGAAACATGTAACACTACTTTCTAGAAAAGGGAACTTATGCCCAACAAGGAAGAAAAGTCAGAAAAGGAATTTTATAAAGTAAATACAGATAAAGAAATATTAAAGAAACACTTGACATAAAGGAAAAACATGGTATATTAATGGAAAATACCTGATTTTACTATAAATAACTAATTAAATATAGAGGCTTACTTATTTTTATTAAACTCTTTTTAAATAGTTCTATAACCTACTTCCTAAAAAGTTGTACACCATGCTAAATGTATTTTTATTACATGTTTTATTCAAGCAAGAGTGCTAATTTTTAACTTGTATAAAAGTTAGAATTACAAGGGCTACTTTTCAATCTTTGGTTACAGGATTCTGGCCAGGTGATCCTTGCGAGTTTGGTTTGGTATCATTTCACTCTCGAGGCCATTTAGTTGAGCGACCAACATCATTTGGTGAGACTGATCATTTAGAGGCACTTGATGTTCAGGCTATTTTAGCATCATACAGTTGGCTGCTTGCTCAGGCCTGCTATCAAGGTACGGATAGATCTACCTGAAAAACTATTAGTGTCACATCTGTAACTATAACATTAATACATACAGTCCAATTTTCTTAGGAAGGATCTGATGACTAGAAAAGTTATTAGATCTACTGTCACGTATTCATACGTCAGGTAATGTATTACTGTAGCCATCAATACCTATAAAATAGTAAAATATTATCTTTGTGACTGTAAAAAAGAGTATTTTTCTAAAAGAGCCTTATAAAAACTGAACTATACCTTTTGTTGTCGAGTTTGGGTAGTTTTGAAAATAAATCTAATCAACTTTCTTTTCAGTTTCAAATTTAAGAATCTAAAAAAATAAACTCACTTTAAAACTAATATTTTTGCCCCTCTTACGCCCTTATCTCACCCCTCCACTTTTGACTACCCCTCCTCTTTTATCCCTACACTCCCATTCTTCTTTAACTTATTTTAATGGCTTAATATTTGTAATATATTTTTTTTAAGAACTGAGAAAAAACTTTTGTAAGTACAGCATTGAACTTTTTAGTTCCTAATGCCATAGAGCAAGCCTGGCCAACCTGCAGCCTGCTACATCATTTTTCGTGGATCCTCAGGTTATTTTATACTACCGATGGCATCAATAAGAATTCTTTCGCGAACTGCGCTATGCAAGATAAATAACAAAAATTATAATTTCATACAAGCTGAACCTGCCAGAATCTCCACCCACCTTCCCTTATTCAAACCACTTTTGAGTCCAGGCAAGCTTGTTAAGGTAAAGGAAGAGGCCCCTAACTCTTTTGCTAACTATAGTCCCCTACTCATTATCACATATGAATTGTCGTTTCGCAGAACTCTCAAAATATGATAAAGTTTTAAAGATATTTGGTTCTCCATTTCACGTTGACATTTCTACTATCTCGGAAACTTGGCAGATGGAAGTAATTGATCTACAGTGCGACACAGAATCAAAACACATTCACACCACGACAGCAAAAATAAATTTTTACAACACATATGTGACAGTGAGGAAAAGTATCCCAAATTGAGGCTTTTACACACACAATTGTGAGCGCCTTTGGATCTACATACGTTTGTGAAACTTTTTTCAAAAATGGAATTTAATAAAAGTAAATCTCGAGCTTCAATGAGATATGAAAATCTGGAAACTCAATTAAGTTATGCAACTATCAATAGTTAAGTAGATTAAAAAAAAATCAGTGATTGCAAAGAAAAGCAAATATCACATTAAGGTATGTATTCAATATAATGTTTATTACATTTTATTTTCAATTTTTCAATATTTTTTTTATTTTATGTGTAGCCCGCGGAAAATTTTAGTTCTTCAAAGTGGCCCATGAAACATTTTGGGTTGGCCAGGCCTGCCATAGAGTTAGTAAGTTGTTTTTAATGAAATTTCACAGCCACACCTGTATGCTACAATTTATGTCAATGTGAAAGGTTTAAGGTTTAGCAGGTGAATTTTGTGTTCATTCATATATTACAAACAACATATTGCTTAGCGCAAAACATCTTAAAAGAATGTATTGCATTGTCTCTCATTGATGAAAAAGGTAATATACTCTTTGTCTATTGTTGTTTATTTTTTGAACTTGAAGGCCTCAATATTGTTTCTGATCTACAACTATGGGTACATAGGTTAAGGCGTCAATTTAATAACTTTTGTTTGCTGTTAACAGGGAAGCTGCGGTTCTGAATCTCGAGCAGATGTGCTGAATCTGGTTTTAAATCATGTTTTGACTCCCCCTTCATGGAAATGCAGTTATATTTCACTCTCAAATTCTACAATCCTCATCCCTTATCCCATTAATATAAATATTTGGACAGCTCGGATGGATAGTAAGACTTTGTGCTCAAAAATTTAAAAAATGCTTCCATCTTATTTGTTTTTTTTAGCACCAAGTCTTATTACCTGTTCAGGTTATACACATTTGTACCAATTATGCTAATGAGTTAGGGATGAGGAATGTTTAATTTAGAAGAAGTGTACATACATTTTCATCAAGGGAAGAGTGTAAAACCATTTAGGAAAAACCCCCCTCAGTACATCCGATTTGGGTTCGAACTTTGGTTTCCCAATCATTGGCATTATTTTATTTGAACTGATCTATGTGTGTGCTACTTTTGATAGGCTTCTCTACATTCAACGACATAACATATCCTCTGGTGACTCAAACAGTGATTACCAACGGACGATTGTGGTCTTTCTATGGATATCAACTGAATACAACTCTCTTGCACTCTGAAAATGCGAAAGAAAATCCTCAACGCAACTTGTGCTATGGCACAAAACCACTCCCTTTGTATGATGGGGTGGAGAGTGGCAGGGTGGTTGGTGAGTACAAACATATTTTTAAACATTTTGCTAGTGGGCCAGTTCACAGAAATGAGAAAGTTTATATTTATGTATTTTAAACCCAACAAAAGTGTAACGTTTTCACATTGTTATAATGTTATATTTGGAAAGAGATAGGAAAGGTGGAAATATTTTTTTGGTAAATAGATGTATACATCACATCAGCAGTGCAGTAAAATAAAAGTTAACACTCATTAGTTGAATCTAAATTATTCTTTAAGACAAGAATCCCTCAGGTCCTAATTTATATATTCGAGATTCAAGGCAATGATTAAGAAAGGTAAGAGATAGGCTATTGCCACTAAATTCTAAATTAATGGCTCATTTAGAAAGATTCGTGAAAAAAATCAATTTTTCAGTTGCCGCATGGTTTGAAGCGTCACTCTCGCAATAGACCATAATATCGATGACGAGATTGGGACTCGAATCTTGGTCGGGTATACTTGGGGTGGTTCTTTCCTAAATGGTTTTCCACTCTTCCAGCATTCAAATGCGGCTACACCTCCTCATTTTTAACACATTAGCACTATTGGTATACATATATAAAAAAATCTGAACAGGTAGTAAGATGTAATGCTAAGAAGAAAAAAAAAATCAATACTTGACCGGTTGTAACCGTTTTGAACTGCTGTACACATTTATGAAATAAAAATATTGGTGAGGTTAGGACTCAAGTCTTTAATCAAACATCAATTATAGTTTTGGCAGAGTTTTTGATGTTTTTGTACTATCATCGCATAATTGAATTATTGTTAGCGACCAGAAACACAGCCACAAGTGACTTGGGGTCACCATTTATTTTGCACTTGTTTTAAGTTTAACTTTATATGGTTCACTATACACAATAGATTGCAATAATCATGA